>BLSH010376024.1:1214775-1245806 GCA_018402905.1 Glandirana rugosa
TCACTGGTCAGTGGGGGGGGGGTGTCACTGGTCAGTGGGGGGGTGTCACTGGTCAGTGAGGGGTGGCAGTGGGGGGGTCTCACTGGTCAGTGGGGGGTGTCAGTGGGGGTGGGGTGGCAGTGGGGGGGTCTCACTGGTCAGTGGGGGGTGTCAGTGGGGGTGGGGTGTCAGTGGGGGGTGTCACTGGTCAGTGGGGGGTGTCAGTGGGGGGTGTCAGTGGGGGTGGGGTGGCAGTGGGGGGTGTCACTGGTCAGTGGGGGGTGTCACCTCTCTTGAAGATTCTTCTCACTCGGTCCCCACGAGGCTCGGCCTAGCTGAGAGCTCGCCCCTCGCACCTCACAGGCAGGGCTCTGGCTGGCTGCAGTGCGCGCGCTGAGAGAGACTCCGCCCACAGGCACAGAGCGGACTCCTGTAGTAGAAGGTCGCTTGACATCACCGCCGCGGAGTGGTGACTACAACTCCCATAAACAACAGCGGCGGCCGTCACGTGTGTCAGTCGGGCGAACTTGGAGCTGCAGTGACCGCAGCCCAGAATAAGACCCAGCGGCCCCCGCAGGCAATCCGGGGACAGATCCGGGGACGCCATGAATCCGGGGATGGCGTGTCCAAAACGGGGACGTCTGGTCACCTTATTCTAGGGCAGACGTGTGCAATTAGCGGACCTCCAGATGTTGCGGAACTACAAGTCCCATGAGGCATAGCAAGACTCTGACAGCCGCAAGCATGGCACCCAGAGGCAGAGGCGTGATGGGACTTGTAGTTTTGCAACAGCTGGAGGTCCGCTAATTGCATATCCCTGGTCTAGGGTGTGCCAAATGGTAGCTGTAAAAATAACCAAATTTTGGGATGATTAAAAAAAAAGAGAGTCGTACTTACCTCAGCCTACGATTATTTATCTAAAGCCAATATACCTTCCCTTACAATACATGTTAGGGATTCATGAACATTCTGGTATCTTCTCATATCTCGTGGTTTTATGGTATTCACAGTGAAAATGTCATATCTTAATCGTATAGGAAAGGACTCTCTTAAACTGAATTATAGGCTGGAACCTTCAGGTGATTGGATACTGGCAAAGCTTTTGGGGAAATGCCCCCCTAGGCACCCCCCATAACCCTTCCCCACTCCATGAGTCCTCAGTCTTTTCGCTAGTGTCCCTAGGTGATGGATCTCTGCTCCCTTACGGAGAAATCAGTCTTGGCTTAATTAGTTTATTTATTTCATTTCCGATTCTTCAATGAACTCCTCACTGCTTTCTACTACTACAAGAGAAGTAGTGCATCAAGATCGGTGCGACCTCAGTGTTGGGAACTGTACCCGGGTAACTGAACTTGGGAACTGTACCCGGAACCCCACAACATGGGGATGGCCTGTAACGTTGCCTCCCGAGCCACTTCACGTCTTCCTGGTCTTACCCATTTCGATACCTTCTTTTATTTTATGCTCTTTGAAGTAACAGGTCTTTAGATTCATCTAGAGCAGGGATATGCAATTAGCGGACCTCCAGCTGTTGCAGAACTACAAGTCCCATGAGGCACAGCAAGACTCTGACAGCCACAAGCATGACACCCAGAGGCAGAGGCATGATGGGACTTGTAGTTTTGCAACAGCTGGAGGTCCGCCAATTGCTTATCCCTGATCTAGAGCCTTACCAAACCCAGTCTCAAGCGAAATACGCTTTACAAAACTAATAGGAAATGGGGGATTGGGAGCAACTAATAGATCCTACTACTACAACAGCCCAGATTGCCCCACGTGTCCAGCTATATTCCGAAACTGGCGCATCTTTATGGGCGTCTACCCTGTCTCCCTTTCCTGGATTTCCCTTTCCTTTCTTTAGACCTCTCAATCCGGTCTCATCACATACCCTGACTATCTGGGACTCAAATAAATATTTAGCAGGCCCAATATCACCTAATTTCCCCCTTTTCGACTGCCCCCTATTCCACCCTGGACTGGATGACACTTACAGCCATCATTTGTGGAGCTTCTATGGCTTTAAAATGGTCTTTGCTTCATTAAACATACAAGGGGTTTGTACCTTTTAACAACTCATTAATTCCGTACAAAATCCCCATTGGCAACCTTTTCATTGTTTGCAATCGTGGCAGTTTATTGACTCCCTACTTAAAAATCTGGAGTCCCTGCTATCCCATGTTATTCTGTCTGCAGACCCCCAGGACCATCGCTCACATCAGCATCAGTATCCTGGTCCAGACAACATGCAGGTCCCCTCAGACTCCAGGCCAGTCAGCTCAGCAGCAGTGTCCCGGTCCAGACAGCAGGTCCTTTTAGACTCCCTATCCATTCCATTGTCAGCAGGGAAGTACAGCACTAGAGGTGGACATGGATCAGCTCTGAAGGAGGAAGTTACATCCTCCTCATCTGAATGCTGGGGCCTCCATGCACCTGATAGGTTGGAAGGAGCTAGGTAGGCCAAGCAACCAATAGTTTTTACAGGCAGGACTAATTTGGGAGACTGGTAAATCTACAGGGGGAAGCCAGTTAATTCTGCTGTGGCTGTAGTTTTGCCACTGGCGCGGGCTCAAGGGCAGTTGCTTTGGGCCCCACGGCAATGACTAGGCCTGGGGCAGCTACCCCTTGTACCCCACATTAAAGATGGCCCTAGATGGGGCCCCTCCAGATGCCTGGGCCCCCTACATGTATATGGTGTGTCCACCCCCTGAAGGCAACCCTGCCCATAATGTGCAAACCTTGTAAAGACCTTACAAGGCAGGTGGGGACTCTATGGCGAAACAGCATATTTAGTTAAGTAAATTAAATTATTATCTGTCATTACTTTTAATAAATGTTACGCTTATAAGTATTTGTGTAATCTCTCTTTGCACATATAGAATACAATGGGTATACTGCTGCGCAAAGGGAACACAAAACTAACATAGAACAAGCTGCTAGCACAATATTGTGAATCCAAACAATATCCAAAGAGCATAAAGAGTATAAGGTGCAGCGCTGAAAGTTCAAACTTATGCAAATTCAGTCCATAAATTCACTCTTGAAATTCCGGATGGAAAAGAAGATCAAATCAGCCCGTCACCAACACCAAACACACTGTCTCTTACCGGAACCACAGGACCCTTATTACAGGGGTCAGAAACGCCCTCTGGCAAGAGAGATCCAAATTGGCATGTGACATCAAGTTGGCATGTGTCATCCGACTAGAGCTTCGATTCCCAGCGTCATCTCATCGTCATCATATGGAATGATAACAAAGGGGAAGACTCATGGTGCAGTATCTCAATACAGGTTTATTAACGCAAACGGTTAAAAACACTTACATTAAAACGATGTACAACGAACGTATCTGCTCACCGAGAGCCTGGAAAACTCCCGCTGTCAAGATGGCTACAGCGTCCTTAGCATCACTCCCGCGTGTCGTCCTAGGCTCCTACCGACGCGTTTCGTCATAGATTGACGTCGTCAATAGAATACAACCCCAAAAACGTAAAACATCACATATCCATGACGAAATACCAAGGCAGCATACATGTGGTAGTATGCTGCCATGTCGGCGCCAGGAAAACGGAAAATTGTATCAAACACTTACCGTAATTTTCCTTCCCTGGTGCCAATCTATGGCAGCATACTACCACATGTATGCTGCCATGTTGGCACCAGGAAAGAGAAATACAGAGACAATACAGTCAAGTCTTCCAACATTATTAGACCACATAAAACAGTATAGCATGTTGTGTCCAATGGAATTGGGCACTACAGTCTGTGGTCATCCAGATTATAACCATCGAAGCTAACAAAATTGCAAGGTCAATAAAATGTTACCCTCATTGAGAAATTCAGTGGTAAGCATGGTGCTTTACTGACATATCCTCCTAATGATAAAGAAAGGATAATTCAAAATATACGTTTAGTGTCCAAAGGTAGAAAAGATGGTAGAGAAAAAAAATGATTGAAGGGAAACGATGAAAGGGGCGAGAACAGGTAGTGGTACATTGAAGAGGGAGAAAGGTAGGGTCAACTCCATCATGGCAAACTCTGGTTTATCCTCCATGATCCAATCCTGAAAGCCAATAAAATTTGAAACAAAGACCAGGAGGTCCGGGTTTTCTTGAACTGTTCTTCTTTCCTGCGACAACAGATGTTCTAGGTCTCTGATGGAGTCAACTTCACTTGTCCATTCCTCAATGACCGGGTATGACCATCCTTGGAGGACATCCTTCTTGGCAGTGCTTACCTGCAGCCGCTAATAGCACCACACACATGAGAGACACAGAACCAAAGCCGTGCCTCTCCTCCTCCACAGCAATGATTGACAGTTTCTCTCAAGCTTTGATTCTGAGTTTCTCACCCTGCCTGTGTGCGGCGCTGGAAGCGGCTGCATGTAAGCTTGTGCTTCAAAACGGGAGTGCTGCCAAGACAGATATCCTCAGGCACTTCCTGACAGCGGCAAAAATGGGAGGGCGCACAAAGTCGAAATTCCATAGGTCTCGGTAAGCACAGGGTGCACCCCCCCCCCCCATACCTGGGGGGTTAAACGCCCACTGGACTGCTTTTTCTCCTGAACTGTAATCTTCATTTCTTCTAAATGACTAATAAAATTTCTCCCTCTTACCCCCCACTAACCTCTACTTGGTCCTCGTACATCTGCTTCATTTCTTCAATCGCCTAATCACTGTAAGGTCATTTGGGAAGAATCCTCTTCTCTTTTGGTCTCCTGTTTCTCTAAAGCCTATATGTAGACTGTGTAATCTGTAATCCTTTATTATGTGGTGTTTAACCTCTTCAGTACCGGGCACTTTCACCCCCTTCCTGCCCAGGCCAATTTTCAGCATACAGCCCTGTTACACTTTGAATGACAATTGCACGGTCATACTACACTGTTGTACCAAAATTAAATTTTTATCATTTCTTTCCCCCACAAATAGAGCTTTCTTTTGGTGATATTTAATCATCACTGTTTTTTATTTGTTGCTAAAGAAATGAAAAACCCGAAAAGTTTGAAAAAAAAAAGTATTTCTTCGTTTTGGTTATAAAATTTTGTTTTCTCCTTCGCTGACAGGCACTGATGAGGCTCCACTGACGGGCACTGATGAGGAGGCATTAATATGCAGCACTGATAGGTGCCACTGATAGGCACTATTAGGTGGCACTGATGAGGAGGCACTGACAGGCATTACTGATGGGCACTTTTTGATGGGTATTTATTGGCATCTGATGGGCACTGATTGACACTGATTGGTCACAGCTGATACGTCATAGGCTATTTACCAAGATCAAGTAAATAGTGAAAGATAACCAGCGCTAGTTCTCAACAAAGCCGCTAGCAACAGTGGAAAAAACACAAACTCCTCTGAAAAGCAATACAGTAAAGTTGCAGCGTTCTATAGCAGTCCAAGAATAAAACAGTCCCAAATAGTTCATATACTGGACATCTTCCTTGCAAATATAGTATAAAGGTGGCCACTCACCAGAAATATGATAAAACACGCATGTAGATCATAACCAGATCTGCTAGAGTGAACCCTTTGAAGATGTCTCTGATCCTTGGAGTAAGTAGCCTCATGAGATCCAAACGAACAAAAATTAGAAACAGAAAGCATCACAGTGTAGTATTTCCGTATGCAGTATGCACTATGATGCTTTCTGTTTCTATTTTTTGATCGTTTGGATCTCATGAGGCTACTTACTCCATGGATCAGAGACATCTTCAAATGATCAAAAAATAGAAACAGAAAGCATCACAGTGCAGTATTTCCATATGCAGTGTGCACTATGATGCTTTCGGTTTCTATTTTTTGATCATTTAGATCTCATGAGGCTACTTACTCCAAGGATCAGAGACATCTTCAAATGATCAAAAAATAGAAATAGAAAGCATCATAGTGCATACTGCATACAGAAATACTGCACTATGATGTTTTCTGTTTCTATTTTTTGTTCGTTTGGATCTCATGAGGCTACTTACTCCAAGGATCAGAGACATCTTCAGAGGGGTCACTCTAGCACACAGGTGTCAAACTGGTGGCCCTCCAGCTGTTGCTGAACTACAAATCCCATGAGGCATTGCAAGGCTGACAATTACAAACATGACTCCCACAGGCAGAGGCATGATGGGAGTTGTAGTTTCGCAACAGCTGGAGGGCCGCCAGTTTGACACCCCTGCTCTAGCAGATCTGGTTAACCAAGCCACCTTGTGGACGCCATTCCGCAATAGGCCGGTAGGGAAGTGGTTAAAAGAATATGTTACCCCAACATTTCCTATTCCTGATACGTGTCTGTTGTACTATGTACTTGTGTGTATCCTGTTCTCTTTGTATTGCTTTCTGTATGTGAAATAGCTGATGTCCCTGCCAGTCCCCCCCCCCCTTTCCTATTTGAAACTGACCGCGCTATGCATAGAAGCACATCCTGGTGGTCAATTTTCTGCCAGCCTGCCTGTCCTCCCATGGCCAAGACTTGTTTACCCAGAAGATCAGTGTACTGTTGTTTTCTCCACCCCCAGCTCTCTAAGCCCCTGCATCTGAGAACAGAGATTTTGTCATCACTTTTAAAAAAACAAATACAACGATATTTATAATGGGTTTTTTTTTTTCTTAGATATATACACAGATGTTTTGCCTTTCATTTCTATTTTAAACTGAATGGGTTGTTTTACAAGGTGAGGGTTCACATACACTTTAAAGGATGATGAATATTAACAGGGGCTTAAATATGAACAGCATATTTAATCTTAGCCTGAAAACGAACTCATGCGATAATACAACATTCATAAGCGATTATAAAAAAGGACAAAAAAGACGAACGAGTACTACAATGTCCATTTCTGTATCAGGCAATTGTTCTACCGATGAAGCAACTAAAGAAATCCCACCAAACGCGTGTCGTCATTGGCACCAGCGGACATGAAATTTCTGATGTGCAGTCAGATTTTATATCAAAGCTTTCCAATGCGGACTCTCACAGAGCGACTCTTCTGGTGTTTACCCGGGTCTGATTTCTGAATCTTTTCCGGCACCACGAACATGGAAAAGGTCACCTGCCCTCGTGAACTCTCTGGTGTCTAACAAGGATTCCTTTTTGATTAAAACTTTTTCCGCACTCCGTACAGGAAAACGGACGCTCACCCGTGTGAATTTTCTGATGTCTGTGAAGGAGTCCTACGTCGGCGAAACATTTTCCGCACTCCGGGCAGGGAAACGGCCGCTCGCCCGTGTGACTTCTCTGGTGTATCAGAAGGTGTCCTTTCTGAACGTAAGACTTCCCGCACTCTGCACAGGAGTAGGGGTGCTCCCCGCTGTGAATCTTCTGGTGTCGAAGAAGATCGCCTTTATGAATGAAACCTTTCCCGCACTCGGTACACTGAAAAGGACGCTCACCCGTGTGACTTCTTTGATGGGAAACCAGGTCTGCTTTCCGAATGAAACATTTCCCGCAGTCTGTACATGAAAAGGGACGCTCGCCAGTGTGAATTCTCTGGTGTACGATAAGTTTTCCTTTCTCGCTGAAACTTTTCCCGCACTCCGAGCACGAAAATGTACGTACGCCGGTGTGACTTCGCTGGTGTCTAAGAAGTTCACCTTTCCCCATAAAACATTTCCCGCACTCAGAACACGGTAAAGGATCTTTGTCCATATGCGTTTTCTGGTGTTTGAGGAGGTTTACTTTCTGAACATAAGATTTCCCGCACTCTGGACAGGAAAAAGGGCGCTCCCCAGTGTGGATTTTCTGGTGTCTAAGGAGGTCTCCTTTTTGAGTGAAACTTTTCCCGCACTCTGAGCACTGAAAGGGGCGTTCACCCGTGTGACTTCTCTCATGTCTTAGAAGATCTTGTCCTCGAATAAAGCTCTTCTCGCAGTATGAACATGGCCAAGGACGTGGATGTGCGCGGCCCCTTTGATCTACAGCAGAAGAGGAGATAGATATAGAAGTGTGATTGATTTCACTACAAATAAATGTATTATCAGTGTGTGATGCTTTACAATGGATCCAGCAATACTCACCCCTCTATCCCAGCGCTGTCCCTGCAGAATCTCCTACCTACAATCCAGCAATGGTTTTCCTTCAGGCTGAATAATGGGCAGAGTCATTCAACCCATTTCCTGTTAGTACAAGGTGTCAAGGGCCCGCCCCCAGGGATGTGTCATCATGCTGCCCTGGACTCATAGGAGATTTCTGCAAAATGCAATCACCTGGCTCTGATCTCTGCAGTAGATTGGATCCACCCAGTTTATGGGCTCTTCTTCAGCCAATATCTCGCTCTTGTCACTCCTGCTGCCATCCGTATCTTCACTACCGACCTTCGGCTTGTTCCTCAACTATGCTTCTGCTTCATACTGACCAGCAACCACTTGTTACCGAGCTTTGGCTTGTTTTCTGACTATGCTTCTGTTTGATCCCTACCTGCAACCCATAGTTACCGACCATTGGCTTCTTCCACGATTATGCTTCCACTTGATCCCAACCTGCAACCCCTTGTTACCAACCTTGGACTTGTTCCTCAACTACGCTTCTGCTTAATCCCAACCTTCAACCACTTATTACCGACCTCTGGTTTGTTCCTCAACTACACTTCCACTTAATCCCAACCTACAACCACTTGTTACCAACCTTTGGTTTGTTCCTCAGTTACTCTTAATCCCAACCTACAACCACTTGTTACCAACCTTTGATTTGTTCCTCAACTACGCTTAATCCCTACCTGCAACCACTTGTTACCAACCTTTGGATTGTTCCTCAACTATGCTTCCGCTTAATCCCTACCTGCAACCACTTGTTACCAACCTTTGGATTGTTCCTCAACTACGCTTCCGCTTGATCCCAATCTGAACCACTTGTTACCAACCTTTGGTTTGCTCCTCAACTACGCTTAATTCCAACCTGCAACCACTTGTTACCAACCTTAGGTTTGCTCCTCAACTACGCTTAATCCCAACCTGCAACCACTTGTTACCAAACTTTGGCTTGTTTCTCAACTACGTTTAATCCTAACCTGCAACCAATTGTTGTTACCAACCTTTGGCTTGTTCCTCAACTACGCTTCTGCTTAATTCCAGTCTGCAACCACTTGTTACCAACCTTTGGCTTGTTCCTCAACTACACTTCCGCTTGACCCAACCTGAACCACTTGCTACCAACCTTTGGCTTGTTCCTCAACTATGCTTCCGCTTAATGCCAACCTGCAACCACTTGTTACCAAACTTTGGTTTGTTCCTCAACTACGCTTAATCCCAACCTGCAACCACTTGTTACCAAACTTTGGCTTGTTTCTCAACTGCGCTTTTGCTTGATCCCAACCTGCAACCACTTGTTAACAACCTTTGGCTTGTGCCTCAACTACGCTTAATCCTAACCTGCAACCAATTGTTGTTACCAACCTTTGGCTTGTTCCTCAACTACGCTTCCGCTTAATTCCAGTCTGCAACCACTTGTTACCAACCTTTGGCTTGTTCCTCAACTACTCTTCCACTTAATCCCAACCTGCAAACACTTGTTACCAACTTTTGGCTTGTTCCTCAACTATACTTCCGCTTAATCCCAACCTGCAACCACTTGTTACCAACCTTTGGCTTGTTCCTCAACTACGCTTAATCCCAACCTGCAACCACTTGTTACCAACCTTTGGCTTGTTCCCCAACTACGCTTAATCCTAACCTGCAACCAATTGTTGTTACCAACCTTTGGCTTGTTCCTCAACTACGCTTCCACTTAATTCCAGTCTGCAACCACTTGTTACCAACCTTTGGTTTGCTCCTCAACTATGCTTCCGCTTGATCTCAAACTGCAACCCCTTGTTACCAACCTTTGGCTTGTTCCTTAACTACACTCCCGCTTAATCCGAGCCTGAAAACACTTGTTACCGACCTTTGGCTTGTTTACTGACTATGTCTCTGCTTGTTCCCTACCTGCTATATTGGCTACTGGACCCTGGCTTGCTCACCTCCTGGTGGGGCGATCCTGAAGACCGCAACCTGGTACCAACATGCAGCAAAAGCCATCTTCACCCTCAGGTGCTCTGGTGAGACCCCGAAGCTTAGGTGGGCTCATGTCATCCACCTTAGTGACCTGCTTGTGTATTTATCCAGCTGATTGCTATTGGCACTGGCCACTGCGCATGACCCCTGACAATAGCACAGTCACTGGAAGTGCAATTTTTGAAACAGCTGCAGACATCTTGAGCTTTAAAAAAAGAGCAACAATGTAGCCAAAGTTCTACCAACCAACAACATCCCCAGAAATGTTATATACTATGATGGTGGTGTTCAGTGTAACTTGTTTCCTGTGGAGTTCCTCATAAAGGGAGAAGGAGGGTAAGGTGGACCAAAACAGACATCACAGAAAACAGGAGAGCTGGAGCTGCATGCTTCCAGGTTTTATTGGCAAAGCTTAATTGAAAAACTGAAGGTAGAAGCTGATTGGCTACAATGCACAGCTGCATCAGATTCTGCACTCTTCAGTTTTAGTAAATCAACCCCAATGTGTTTATCAGATGATGGGGAATCTAGGTAGACCCCCAGCTCTGCTGATTCCCCCCTCAGTAGTAACCCCCCAGCTCTGCTGATCCTCTGGTTTGCTGATACCCAGCTCATTAGTACCCCTGTTGAGCAGATCCCCAGCTCATTAGTACTTCAATATGGGATCTAGGTGGAGCCTCCATACTGTTCTCTCCTTTACAATAAAGTCTCCTCTTACCCGGTGATGCGAGGGGTGGCTGATTCTCCGTCATGATGTCCTTGTAGAGATCATATTACCCGATAATGTGAAGGTCTACAGATCCTCAATCACCAACACAACCTGAACAGTTGCTGTGTCGAGTGTTCATTACCCACCTCTGCTGACATCTAGAGAAGGTTCCTCCCCTTTAATTATCACTATCATTCCGACCTCCTCCGTAGATTGCTGATAATTAATCCCAGAGGTTTCCTCTTCTTCCTCCTTAACTTCAACTTTTATAAACATCTGTTCTTCATTCTAAAACAATGATATGATAGAACATAATATCAAAAAATTAAGCACCTGTAGGCTGAGACTTTATACAAAAGAGTATAATCTCCTAGTCTGGAGTCATTTCTGTATCGTACTTATCTACCTGATGATGGTGAGGGGTGGTGTGACCTTCCTGTGTGGAATCCCTGGAATACAGAGGACGGGGACATCTCTCTGGTGGGTTCCCATTACTGGATCCATCTGTAGGAAACACAACACTGACTGAATACATTGTTTCTATGTGTTTATCAGATGATGGGGGATCTAGGTGGACCCTCTGTGTCACCTAACCAAAAAGAAGAAAGTAAATACCTAGAACCATGATTAAGCACTGACGGCCGAAACGCGTTGGATTTTTATGGCCGTTTTTCACCCGATTTAACAAAGTGCAGGTTTTAGCCGATTTCCGTGGCACTAGCCCTCTTCAAAGCGATTATCTACCTCCCCTGCCCCTGGATGTCCTTCCACTGAAGAGAAACTCCTGAATGTTGATGTCCTGGTCCCTGGTTGCGCTTGTTTTTTTCCCCTCTGCAGACTTTCACATGGCTTCAAGACATGGTAGTTTTGTTACGGGGAACCATTGAATGCAACGAGAGACCAGAAGATCAACACTTCTGTAAAGAAATGTTTTTTTAACCACTTCAGCTCCAGAAGGTTCTACCCCCCTTCATGACTAGGCCATTTTGAGCTACTCTGCACTGTGTTACTTTAACTGGCAAATGCGCTGTCATGCAACGCTGTATCCAAACAAAATTTATATCAGTTTTTTCCCCACAAATAGAGCTTTCTTCTGGCGGTATTTGATCACCTCTGCGTTTTCAATTTTTTTGCGATATAAATGAAAAAAGAACTGACAATTTTGAAAAAAAAAAAAAAAAACACATAAATTTTTTTTTACTTTCTGCTATAAAACATATCCAATTAAAAATAAAATTTCTTCATAAATTTTGGCCAAAATGTATACTGCTACATGTTTTTTTTTTTTTAAAAATTCCCAATAAGTGCACATTGATTGTTTTGCGTGAAAGTTATAGCGTCTACAGCAGTGGTTCTCAACTCCGGTCCTCGTTGCCCACTAACAGCCCAGGTTTGCAGGATAACTGAAATGCATCACAGGTGATATCATTTGCTGCTCAGTGATTGCAGCATTCTAGTCTGCATCTCCCCAAGGTAATACTTAAAATCTGGCCTGCTGGTGGGTCCCGAGGACAGGAGTTGAGAACCACTGGTCTACAGACTATATATATGTATACATGGAATTTTTTCTTTTTTTATTATACTACTATTGGCAGCGATCAGCGACTTATAATGGGACTGCGATAGTGTGGCGAACAATCTAACACTAATTGACTCTGGAGGGGAACTGACCTAACTGCCAGTGACATCCCCAGTGACATTAAAGCAGAGTTCCACCCAATAGTGGTGCAACACCATGGCAGTTGCAGATCAAACAGAGGCCAAGATGGCAGCTTCCTTGGCTGAAAAAGATAGGAGAGCTTAGTTCTGCTTTAAATTATATTGCCTTTTTACCCGGGTATATAAGGGGCTGGATGATTGTCCATCATGATGTCCTTACCTGAGGATGTGAAGATCTACAGATCCTCATTCATAAATCTGTATACCAGAACAACTTCTGTATATAATGTTCAATGCTCACCTGAGACAAGATCTAAAGGGAGTTCCTCTTGTTTAATTGTTGCCGCCATCATCTCGACTTCCTCCGTAGAATTCTGATAATCCATCACACACACCTCCTCCTCTTCCTCTTTCACCTCAACTTTCACACACATCTGGTCTTCATGCTAAACCAACAGAATGACAAAATGTTGGTGCCTATAAGCGGAGACTGCTAAAGAGTGTAATCCCACACTGTCTGGAGCCATTTTTGTCTTCTATCCACCTACCTGATGATGGTGAGGGATGGTGTGACCTTCCTGTGTGGAATCCCGGGAATACAGAGGACGGGGACATCTCTCTGGTGGGTTCCCATTACTGGATCCATCTGTAGGAAACACACAACACTGACTGAATACATTGATTCTACGGTATGTGTTTATCAGATGATGGGGGCTATGGAGCCGCTGGCTTACTTTTGCAGGAAAGGGAGTCCCACCCGGAAGCGGAATGGGGTCCCACCCCCGCCCCTACTGCCGTCGCCATTACTGGGCTCCCCAGAGGCATACTGTTCCTGGGACACAGTGAGAGGAACTGATGCTGTTCCTCTCACTGTGTGACATCAGAAACCAGAAAGGACAAGGATTCCAACACTTCCGGTTTCAGTTCTTTGTTTACCTGACCTTTACCGGCCAATGAAGCAGCCGGTCAGACCGCTCTGTGTCTGATCGGCTGCATTGGAGGCCAGAGGAGAGATCTGGGGTTTAATATACCCCAGATCTCTCCCTAAACAGGACCTGTCATAGCCCATGCTACCAGGGATGTTGTTCACCCCTTGTGATAGCAATAAAGTTGATAACCTTTTTTTTAATATAATAACAATATTATTATTACATTTAATTTATAATAATAATATAAAAATATTGGCTGGTGTTTGATGTTCGGTCCCGCCCACCCCTGACATCACCGCCGACTTGTGACAGGTCTCTCTGCATGCAGTTACTTCATATGAGAGTTTCACACACAGAGCGGCTCTTAGAAGCAGCGCTATCTGAAACTTCTCATCTCCTCTATAACACAGGATACCCTGCAATGGGCGGCACCCGGGGCTGACCCAGCCCCCTTTCGGTATCTGCCGTTTTGCTGTTTCGGGCAATAATTTTCGGCGACCGAAATTTTCGGTGCATCCCTACTTGAATTAGGTAACAGGGTGGCTTTAAAAAACTTTTCTTTTTCCCTGTTATTTTCAGTGGTGACTGATTCTCCCTCATGATGTCCTTGTGGAGATCATACTACCTGGTGGGTTTCCATTACTGGATCCATCTTAAGATCGCAATATCCTTAATCATCAATACAAATACCTGAAGAGTTTTTGTTTTTAGTGCTCATTACTCACCAGTGATGATATCTATGGATTCCTCCAGTTTAACTGGCGTCTTCGTCCCAACCTCCTTTGTAGAATGCTGATGATGCATCTCATATACCTCTACTTCTTCTTCTTTGACTTCCATATACATCTGTTCTTCACCCTGAACAAGCAGAATGAAGGAAAAAGACCTCATCAAAATTTGAGGACCAACTGACTGAGACTACATAGAAGAGTATAATCTCATATGGTATGGCCAAACCAACTGTATGTGCAACTACCAACCTAACTTTAAGCAGCCGGCTAGCACTAATAACGTACGCACATGGGTATGGAGTCACCTACCTGATGATGGTGAAGGATGGTGTGACCTTCCTGTGTGGAATCCCGGGAATACAGAGGACGGGGACATCTCTCTGGTGGGTTCCCATTACTGGATCCATCTGTAGGAAACACAACACTGACTGAATACATTGTTTCTATGTGTTTATCAGATGATGGGGGATCTAGGTGGACCCTCTGTACTGCTCTCTCCTTTACAATGAAGTCTCCTCTTACCCGGTGATGTGAGGGGCGGCTGATTCTCCATCATGACGTCCTTGTAGAGATCCTTGTGTCCTTCTAAATACTCCCACTCCTCCATGGAGAAATAGACAGTGACATCCTGACACCTTATAGGAACCTGACACACACAATGATACAGTCACCATCCAGACACATCCCTTGTCTGTTACTGGATAATGTCCCAGAATCCTCCTCACCTCTCCGGTCAAGTCTGTGTTTTATTAATAGAGATAAGTGATGTCATGTGACCTCCCAGAATCCTCCTCACCTCTCCAGTCAGGTCTGTGTTTTATTAATAGAGATAAGAGCGATGTGACTGGCTCAGTGTTATCTTTACAGCAGTACTGTATATGTCAAAGTGGGGACATTTGCAGACTGATGGAAATTTGGTCAGATGCAGCCCTCAAGGGACAGGTGAATATAAACCGGGACTGTCCCAGCAAATCCGGGACAGTTGACCAGTATGGCTATTTAAATGTATAATAATAATAGTGTGTGACTGTGAGGGGACATTAGAGTGTAAGCTCCTCTGGTACAGAGACTGATGTGACTGGCTCAGTGATCTCTGTACAGCATTGCGGTATATGTCAGAGCTACATAAATGTATAATAATAATAGTGTGTGACTGTGGGGGAGGGGACATTAGAGTGTAAGCTCCTCTGGTACAGAGACTGATGTGACTGGCTCAGTGATCTCTGTACAGCACTGCGGTTGATGTCAGAGCGCGGACATTTGCAGAATGATGGAAATTTGGTCAGATGCAGCCCTCAAGAGACAGGTGAATATAAACTGGGACGTTCCCAGCAAATCCGGGACAGTTGACCAGTATGGCTATTTAAATGTATAATAATAGTGTGTGACTGTGGGGGGACATTAGAGTGTAAGCTCCTCTGGTACAGAGACTGATGTGAATGGCTCAGTGTTCTCTGTACAGCACTGCGGTATATGTCAGAGCTATATAAATGTATAATAATAATAGTGTGTGACTGTGGGGGGACATTAGAGTGTAAGCTCCTCTGGTAAAGACTGATGTGACTGGCTCAGTGATCTCTGTACAGCACTGAGGTATATGTCAGAGCTATATAAATGTATAATAATAATAGTGTGTGACAGTGATGGGACATTAGAGTGTAAGCTCCTCTGGTACAGAGACTGATGCGACTGGGCCGGTGATCTCTGTACAGCACTGCGGTATATGTCAGAGCTATATAAATGTATAATAATAATAGTGTGTGACTGTAGGGGGGGGGACATTAGAGTGTAAGCTCCTCTGGTACAGAGAATGATGTGACTGTGGGGGAGGGGACATTAGAGTGTAAGCTCCTCTGGTACAGAGACTGATGTGACTGGCTCAGTGATCTCTATACAGCACTGCAGTATATGTCAGAGATAATTAGGGTTGCCACCTCATCCCTTTAATCCAGGACACATATGAATTACACAGGTTGTTGTGATGCTAATTTAATGCAGATGAGGCACCAAGTGAGTTTAATTGCCACCTTAATCAGCCACAGAACAGCCTGTGTAATTAATATGTGTTCGGGTTTAAAGGGATGAGGTGGCAACCCTAGATATAATCCGTATACTATATACAGTATGTGAATATCATCATCTGCTGGAGATAAAAGACATCACAGTGACTATGGAGGAAGAGGACGGACATGACGGGAGGGTTACTGGGTGTAAATATAAAATAAGATCTTATTACCTCCTCTGCTGCCACTTCCAGCAATGTCTCCTCTTTACTTCCTCCCTTCTCACCTCTGACCCAGAACTTCCTGTCTCCATCTTACACAACTTCCTGTCTATTGATTCCATAGAGACGTCTCATTTGTGCGCCCCACTCAGTATAAGTTATAGCACCACTTTTAGGAGAATAGAGGAACTGCAGTCTACCTTCTAAAGCAGTGGTTTTCAACTCCGGTCCTCGGGACCCACTAACAGGCCAGGTTTGCAGGATAACTGAAATGCATCACAGGTGATGGAATTTGCTGCTCAGTGATTGCAGCATTCTAGTCTGCATCTCCCCAAGGTAATACTTAAAATCTGGCCTGCTGGTGGTTCCTGAGGACAGGAGTTGAGAACCACTGAGCTAAAGTTATATACAATAAGTCCTCTGAGGCCAACCACCCCACTCCAACCAGGGAAGTCTCTTTCACACAGCTCCCAACTGTCCCTGATTTTGAGGGACTGTCCCTGATTTGGAACAATGTCCCTCTGTCCCTCATTGCTCTTCATTTGTCCCTCATTTTGGTCTGATGCATATTCCTATATATATAAAATGCACTTTTTATCTATCGAAAAGTGTTTTACAGTGCTAAACCTTTCATCCAATTTCTAAATTGCTGCCAATATAAAGGAACAGAAGTGGTAAAAAAAATGCATTTGTGGGTTTAACTAATAATTTTTTTTGTATAATTCTCCTTTAAGGGGGCATGGCAGGGGGGTGTGTCCTATGCCTACATACTTTTGCTAATAGATGTCCCTCGTTCACATCTCAGAAATTTGGGAGGTGTGCTTTTATAAAGTCAGCACTTGGTGTAATGCTATGAAAATAAATAAAAGGCAGCCGCTGTCTCCACAGAGGTACTGCCTCCGTCAGTCTATTGTGTGGCAGAGCCTCCTGATTTCTAACCTTACATTTCCATATATACCAATGATTCAGTAGCTGGAAACCATTACACTGGGGATCACTATCACACCCCAATAAGGGGCGCGTTCTTCATAAAGTCAGCACTCTGTGGCATGTTGGGATTAAAAAAAAAAAAAGATGAGTACTTCCTCCGTCATTCTATTGCATGACAAACCCCCCTGACCCAGGAGATGGTTTTTAACCACTTGCCAACCTATCAACCACAGGTTGACGGTGACAAGGTGGCTCTCCTGGGCAAACCGCCGTCATGTGACGGCGGCTGCCAGATCGCGCACTGTGTCCGGGGAGGGCCAGGGAGCGGGTGTGGCGGACTCGATCTCCGCCGACTACCCGCGATGCCCCCCCCGGAGTGAAAGAACGGAGGTCCGTGTAAGTAAACACGGATCTCTGTTCTGTGAGGGGGGGGGAAGGGCTGTGATCACAGCCTTCCTCTACATGGAGTTTGTGACCACTTCCCTTCCCCAGCTAGGGCAGCCCAAACACAGTTAGAACACGCCCAGGGAACACAGTTAACCCTTAGAGCGCCCCCTGCAGGTTAACCCCTTCACTGCCAATGACATTTACACAGTAATCAGTGCATTTTTATAGCACTGATCGCTGTATAAATGCCAATGGTCCCAAAAAAGTGTCAAAATATTCCGACATGCCCATTGCAATATCGCAGTACCGCTAAAAATCGCAGATCGCCGCCATTACTAGTAAAAAATAAAAAAAAATAAAAACCCCAGAAATGAATTCTCATCATCCGTAAACGCGGCAACTTTTGCGCAAACCAATCAGTAAACGCTGATTGCGATTTTTTTTATCACAAATATGAGGAAGAATATAAATCGGCCAAAACCGATGAAAAAAAATGTTTTTTATATTTTTTTTTGGATTTGTATTTTAGCAAAAAGTAAGAAATTTGGGTTTTTTGCAAAATTGTCGCTCTTCTTTTGTTTATAGCGGCGATCAGAAATGACGCAGCGGTGATCAAATACCACCAAAAGAAAGCTCTATTTGTGGGGAAAAAAGGATGCAAATTTCGTTTGGGTACAATGTCGCATGACCGCGCAATTTTCAGTTAAAGCAACGCTGTGCCGAATCGCAAAAAGGGCTCTGGTCAGGAAGGGGGCAAATTCTTCCCGGGCTGAAGTGGTTAAAGTTCCATATCTAAAAAAACGCAAGTACAAATGATTTGGCAGCTGGAAACCACCTGGCACGATATCTCTGAAGGCTCTAATATTTACAAGTTATGGTATATTTAGTATTAGTTAGTCACATACAACCAGACTTGTTCTGTAAGTTTAAAGATGTTTGTAAGTTTGAAGATTGCTGCTCTTCCTTCTTTAGTACTAAACAGTTTAGGACACACCCCAGTATTTCTATTCACATGGGTCACCTTAATCCAATCACCGTGGAATGTGTCAAGGCAAATCTTGATTGCCCAAGAACAAGATGAGTGGTGTCGGAAGTTGGGGGAACCAACGTGTTCTAGTTGCCTAATCCAATCCCTTGGTATTAGAACGTCTACTAAAGGTCTTATTTCTTCAATTTACATGGCTGTAGGAATGAAACAGCATTATATGTGAGTGACATGGCGTTGAAAGGAAGGCTATTTACTGTGGAGTCAAGGTGATGCTACTACATACGAGGTGTGTCTAAAAAGTTTGGGGAATGGTCCGTTAGCTCAATGGCAACATGGTGCCCCAGGAAGACGTAATTTATGACGAAACATGTAGGGTGGAGCTACGTGCTGATGTCACCATACCTACACCTGGCGATTGTTCATGCTGTGCAGTTTGAAGCCGGCTTCTATACTTCATACGCTTTCTTCATGTTTGTTTGTAAGTACCCACCTGTATTTTAAATAAACCGTATGTTTTATGGAATTACACTATTGGCGCTCCCTTCTTTCCTCATGATATGAACGGTTGGAGAGGCGGGACGCAGATTACACACTCTGTACCTTGCATCAAGATCTGATCTGGGAGAGTGAAAGTGTTTCCACCATACCTCGCAGCAGGTATAGCTGCTTGCCCAATTGACCGACTAGGGATAGTGAGTCAATTGACTCTAGTAAGAGTACCCCATCTTATTGTCCCACATGGTGTGCATGCTACCTGGTGGCGGTGATTTCCATTAAGAGATCAAGAGGCTGATGTTTGTACACCTATATTGAAGGCATCTTGAATTTTTTGGCCACATCTCTACATCTTTTTTCTTTGCTCATCACCAAGTTTTTCACAACTTTTTCTGCTCTACTAAGAGTATATTTTTATTGTCACTGATTGTTTGGGATTGACTGTTTATTTCCTATATGGACTATCAATATTTCCTATAGGAAGATGAACTATCGACATTTTTAATTTATTTATTTTTTCTATTTTGTTTAGCGCAACTGTTTGGTTAATATTTGTGCTATATCCAGGTTAATATCACGGGGAATACAGTTGTTGCTTTGGTGTCGCTTAGTATTACCACTTTTTGATTTATTACACTTTAGCGCGATACTGTTTTCTATAATTGCAATGGCAACATGGGCCAGGTGTGTGCACATGGCTATCCAGAGAAATGTTGAGAAGCACCACCTAGCGTGGAGTACACGTAACCATCAGGGTAAACCAGCTGCGGTCAATGGCAGAGGAATTGGGCATTACCAAGGACACCATTGTCCGTGAAGATTTGGATAAGCGGAAGATATGTTACCGGTTTGTGCCACAAAAGCTGACACACCAAATAGAAAGCAAAACGGATGGATATCTCTGGAGATTTCATTACCATTTGTGACCAGGATCCATCCTACGACTGCACACTGTGCGATCCGCGTGTGCCAATTCTTGGCTCAGCGTGGCGTACCTGTTCTCGATCATCCACCGTACTCCCCCAATCTGGCGCCTGCAGACTCCTTTCTGTTTCCCCGCCTGAAGAGCGCCATGAAGGGCACACGTTCTGCAGACATGGCGGTAATCCAAGAATGTGTGACGGTTCTGCAATCGCGACCTTTGCTGACAGTTTCCAGAAGCTTTAAGAATGTTGCCAAAAATGTGTTGTGAAGGATGGCAATTTTTTTGAAGGCCAATAAAGGTAATTTGTTTTTATCTTCTGCTTTGTTTGTTTTCTGATACCATTCACCAAAATTTTTAGACACCTCGTATATCCCTGGAAAGGGGAATGGCACAGTATTGACTTATGGAAACCAGTTCCCCCCATTCAAGGTGAGAGTCTATCTTATTTATAAACTGAGAAAGGAACACGAATTAATGGTGGGTGCCAATATTTTCTATGTGGGATGCACATGGAACAGTATATTAACTGGTTAACGACCGGCTCGCGTACATTTACTGCTGCAGAGTGGCACAATAGCGCAAATCGCCGTCTATAAACGCCCGCTGAACTCTCCAGCAGTATGGCCGCGGGTCGGGTGAACTCGATGTCCACCAGTGACCCTCGATCGCCTGGCACAGAAGAAACAGAGGGGAACCGCTGCTGTAAACACGATATGCGGGAGAAGGTGCGGGGGCTTTGTTCTAAGGTAAGTATTTCATAATGAGCTTTTATTCGGTGCATACTATCTCATTATGTCTTTCCCTTACAGGTCTTTTTTTTTTTTTTTTTTTCAGGGCATACAACCGCTTTAAAGTGTTACTAAACCCAGCAATACAAAAACAATGAGAAAAGAGCAATTGGTGCCCTGAGATGGCTAGAAGGGCTCCAAACGATAATAACCACTATGCCACGTCCTAACAGTAGAGTTGGGGAATTTAGTAATGAAAACAATGGACTTTACCGGCACATATGATAGTAGTATAAAAATAGAAAGTTTTATTGGTCTACATTAAAAGGATTTCCCGAAACGCGTGGGCTTGACTCCATTGTATTCACTACAATCAAAATAAACCGATACCAACTTTTTATTTGACTCTGGGCGCTCCTTTCACTCACCCCCTGAGGGTAAGAGCAGGCCTGAATGTTTTGATCTGGGCCGGGAGGAGTGGCTTAGGGAGGATTGAGTGGACTTGGCAGATGAGTTCACCAGAACCTCCCACTTCTCTCTGGAAACCTGGGGAGGGTTTCTGGTCAGAGAGCTGGGAGATGGGTGGAGCCATCTGGAGTATTCTAGGGAGCCCTGACCAATCCCCAAGCAGGATTGGCAGGGTGCAGGCCTCCTTAAATACTCTGAGTCAGCACTATCTGGAGGAGTAGTGTCGGGTGGAATTCTGGAGATGTGGCAGAGGTGCTGTGGAGGCCCCTAACCGAGAAGTCGCCCCAGGAGTGTATATGGAGTTTGCGTATTATAATTCTTTGGGCATCCCACAGTCATCCCTTATCCCCATACAAGTTATTTCCCCTAAATAAAACAACAAAAACAAGAGCTGGCCTGGTCAGTGTCTACAGATGTGTGAAATATGGTGTGATTGAGGGCAGCTATAAGGTGAACCACTACTACCAGCCACTCTCAAGGGAGCACATGGCTACACAAGGATAGGGGGGAAGTCCTGGAGTTACACTTTAAGCTTTTCTATGTCTGCCTGCATCTCTTCCAGTTCTTAGATTGTACGCTGCTACAGGAAGAGTCCACTTGTGTCCTGTTTTATTTTTTCATGCTGCTCTTCAGGTCACGTGTAATATTTTAATATTTGATGCACATTGTTGAGCAATACGTTTATCTTTATTTATCCAAAAAGATAACCATTTCTTTATTACAAGCATTTACATAGCACAAACAGTTTACATCAGTCCCTGCCCCCCAAGGAGCTTACAATCTAAAGTCCCTAACTTGACATTCATACATACACATACTAGGGCTAATGTAGACATTTAGATACGAGCCAATTATCCAACCAACCTGTCTTTGGAGGAAACCAGAATACCTGGAAGAAACCCATGCAACAACAGGGAGAACATGGAAACCCCATGCAGATAAGGATACGGACCTCGCTGAGACCAAAACATTTTATATGTGGTCTGCTAAGGGGTTACACCTCCAGTTTTAACCACTTACGGACCGCCCACCATACATATACTGCAGCAGGGCAGCTGGTGTCCTCTATGGAGCATGCTCCAGTTTCAGTCCCCTTCTAAGCTCTTAATTTCCTCCTTTTTCTTATCTGTGAAGCCCACATGACTATAGAGTCACACATGTGGTAAATAACAATCCCCCCCCCCTTCCTCCACCATGTCATCCTTTTGCTAAACACTATGGGGGTGGGATATAGTATCCTGATTGACATTCATTAACTGCTTACAGACCGCCCTGCGCACATATACTGCGGCAGGGCAGCCGCTCTGTGCCAGATCACATACCTATTACGTGACTTCCGGATCTGGGGCGCACACACGCCGCCAGCGACCCACTCCCACTGTGATCACACACAGCAGGAACCCAGTGGCGGGTACTGCAGACTCGATGTCTGCCAGCACCCGCCGGTCATTCGTTACACAGGCAGATTGCCGTTCTGTCAGAAGGGAAGGTTTTGATCCTGTGTTCCTGTAAAGCATCACTGCCTCTCCATAGTAAAAGCACCTCCCCCACAGCGAGAAAGCACAGGCTAGGCACACATTTAACCCTTTGATCGCCCCCGATGTTAACCCCTCCCCAGCCAATGTCATTAATACAGTGACAGTGCATATTTTTTTTTAGCACCGATCACTGTATCAGTGTCCCTGGTATCAAAAAGTGTCAATTAGCGTCAAATTTGTCCGCCGCAATATCACAGTCCCGCTATAAGTTGCTGATCGCCGCCATTACTATTAATAAAAAAAAAGTAAAAAAAAAATGTAAAATATCCCATAGTTTGTAGAAGCTGTAACGTGCAAACCAATCAATATACGCTTATTGGGATTTTTTTTACCAGTTATATGTAGCAGAATACATATCGGCCTAAACTGATGAAGAAATTTGAAGTTTTACATTTGTTTATTGGATATTTTATAGCAGAAAGTAAAAAATGTTGTTTTTTCAAAATGGTTGGTCTTTTTATGTTTATAGCGCAAAAAATAAAAAACCATGAGGTGATCAAATAACGCCAAAAGAAAGCTCTACTTGTGGGAAAAAAAAGGGGATCAATTTTATTTGGGTACAACGTCGTTGTCAGTTACAGTACCGCAATGCCGTAGCGCAAAAAAATGTCCTGGGTCATGAAGGGGGGTAAATCTTCTGGAGGTCAAGTGGTTAAAGTAGAGGTCTGGTCAAAACCTGATGTAGCACCCTTCTAGTGTAGTGTAGGCTGCCAAGTAAATTTAGTTAGCCTCACTGTATTTAGAGGAGCTACTTAGGGCTGCTCAGGGTCTCACAGGCTTCTGCTCTGATTACTTCACCCTGTCTTCTAGTGGATTCTGGAATCATAATGGGAGGAAGAATAGAATATTTATGGGGCTCCAGCTAATCCCTTGGGGGGAGGGGGTGCCCAGTAGGTGGTTGGAGAGCCTATAACCACTTCAAGTCCACAGTACTTATACATACGTTGTGCCTTTGAAGTGGTTTGCTAGGGTTATGGCTGAAGATATCAGCCATTACCCAGGTATTGTGTTTTTACAGCTGGCAGCTGTTTATTTTTTTTTATTTTTTATTATTAAAGTGTTCCAAGCAGCTCATCAGCCACTGGAACACTTTCAGAAGCGGCTCGCCAGTGGAGGCCGTGGAGGACCAGATCAACGCCACTTCCAGTCTAGGGCAGAAGTAAACTTGTTTTTTTCTATTTTAACCACTTAACGCAAATCGCCGTTAATAAATGGCGCCTGCTTTAAGTGGATGTATCTTTTTTTAGAGCGGGTGGTCGGCTATCCGGCAAGAACGACCGATCCGGCTTGGGAACCTCTCGGCCATTACCCCTGGTCACTAGAGGGGACATCCCCCCTCCCGCCGCTCTTCTCCAGCCACCCGTCCCACTGGCAGACTGGAGCTTCAATCCGACGCTTCTGGCCGCTGTATGGAGACCTGAAGGAAGCCGGAATCGGCTCAGATCGGGACTCTTCCGTCAAATTCTGGAAGCGACATCACTTCCAGTTTACTCGGCGGCTCCGGTTTTAACAAAATGACAATATTCAGAATCGCCGTTTTTGGTGTTCTGAATGCTGTGAAGTGCAAAGGAGGGATGGGGGGGTCTTTTAGACCCCCCATCCCTCCATAAAAATTACCCATCACCATATGTTACTATCACAAGGGATGTCTACATAGCAATACAAGTGATCAGAATTTTTTTTTTTTTAACCACTTCAGCCCCAGGAGGATTTCCCACTTTAGGACCAGAGCACTTTTTGCGATTCGGCACTGCATCGCTTTAACTTACAATTGCGCGGTCATGCGACGTTGTACCCAAATTAAATTTACGTCCTTTTTTCCCCACAAATAGAGCTTTCTTTTGGTGGTATTTGATCCCCTCTGCGTCATTTCTGACTGCCGCTATAAACAAAGAGAGAGCGACAATTTTGCAAAAAAACCCAAATTTCTTACTTTTTGCTAAAATAAAAATAAAAAAAATATATAAAAAAACATTTTTTCCATTGGTTTTGGCCGATTTATATTCATCCTCATATTTTTGGTAAAAAAAAAAAAATTGCAATCTGCGTTTATTGATTGGTTTGCGCAAAAGTTGCCGCGTTTACGGATGATGAGAATTCATTTCTGGGGTTTTTAATTTTTTTTTTATTTTTTACTAGTAATGGCGGCGATCTGCGATTTTTAGCGGTACTGCGATATTGCAGCGGACATGTCGGACCATTTTGACACTTTTTTGGGACCATTGGCATTTATACAGCGATCAGTGCACTGATGACTGTGTAAATGCCATTGGCAGTGAAGGGGTTAACCTGCAGGGGGCACTCTAAGGGTTAACGGTGTTCCCTGGGCGTGTTCTAACTGTGTGGGGGCTGCCCTGGCTGGGGAAAGGGGATGATCACAGCTTCCATATACAGGAAGCCTGTGATCATCGCCCTTCCCCCTTCAACAGAACGGAGATCCGTGTTTACATACACGGACCTCCGTTCTTTCAGTGCGGGGGAGCCATCGCGGGTAGCCGGCGGCGATCGAGTCCACCCTACCCGCTCCCTGGCTCCCCCCGAACACAGTAAGCGCGCGAGCGCGCTCACAAGGCTAGTTATCGCGGCCGCCGTCCTGTGACGGCGGTTCGCGATAACGAGCCATTTTGCCGCCGTCACGCTGCGGCAGGCGGTCGGCAAGTGGTTAAGGAACATTGGTAAAAAAAAAAAAAAAAATTTAAAGCGCCACCGTCCCCTTGAGCTCGCGCAGCAAAGAAAACGCATACGTAAGTTGCGCCCACATATGAACACGGTGTTCAAACCACACATGTGAGGTATCGCAGCAATCGCCAGAGTGTGAGCAATAATGCTAGCAAAAGACCTCCTCTGCACCTCTAACCTGGGAACCGTTAAAAATTTTTTAAAGTGTCGCCTATGGAGATTTTTAGGTATCGGAGTTTGCCGCCATTCCGCAAGTGTGCGCAATTTTCAACCGTAACATGTATGGTATCTATTTACTCAGCGTAACATCCTCTTTCACAATATACAAATAAATTGGGCTAACTTTACTGTTGTCTTATTTTTTAACTCAGAAAACTGCTGCGCAAATACCGTGTGACAAAAAGTATCGCAACGATCGCCATTTTATTCTCTAGGGTGTTTGCAAAAATATATATAATGTTTGGGGGTTCCAAGTCATTTTCTAGCAAATAAAAACTTTTTAACTTGTAAACAACAAATGTATAAAAGGTCTCTGGGGCTTAAGTGGTTAAAAGTAAAAGATCAAAATATATATATATTTTATCTTTTTGCTTTTAAAAGGTAAAGATGAGATATGGCGTTTTTTGTTTTTTGTTACCCCAGATCTCTCCATAAAGAGGAGCGGTCATCCTTATTTCTATTACAGGGGATGTTTACATTCCTTGTAATAGGAATAAAAGTGAAATAAAAAAAAAAAAACATTAAAAGGGACAGTGTAAAAATAAAAAAATAAAAGCGCCCCATCTCTTCCAGCTCGCGAGCAGAAGGGAACGAATACGTAAGTCCCGCACGCATATGTAAACAGTATTTGCACCACACATGTGAGGTATCGCTGCGATCGTTGGAGCGAGAGCAATAATTCCAGCGCTAGAGCTACTCTAACTCTAAACTGGTAACCTGTAAAAAATTTTAAAGTGTCGCCTATGGAGATTTTTAGGTACCGCACTTTGTCACCATTCCAAGCGTGTGCGCAATTTTAAAGCTTGACATGTTGGGTATCTATTTACTTGGCATAACATCATTTTTCGTATTTAACCACTTCAGCCCCGGAAGGATTTCCAGCTTTAGGACCGGAGCCCTTTTTGCGATTCGGCGCTGCGTCGCTTTAACTGACAATTGCGCAGTCGTGCGACGTTGCACCCAAACAAAATTTGCGTCCTTATTTTCCCCACAAATAGAGCTTTCTTTTGGTGGTATTTGATCACCACTGCGTCATTTCTGATCGCCGCTATGAACAGAAGAAGTGCGACAATTTTGCAAAAAAACCCAAATTTCTTACTTTTTGCTAAAATACAAATCCAAAAAAAAATATAAAAAAACATTTTTTTTCATCGGTTTTGGCCGATTTATATTCTTCCTCATATTTGTGATAAAAAAAATCCGCAATCGGCGTTTATTGATTGGTTTGCGCAAAAGTGGTCGCGCTTATGGATGATGAGAATTCATTTTTGGGGTTATTGTTTTTTTATTTTTTACTAGTAATGGCGGCGATCTGCGATTTTTAGCGGTACTGCGATATTTCAGCGGACATGTCGGAACATTTTGACACTTTTTTGGGACCATTGGCATTTATACAGCGATCAGTGCTATAAAAATGCACTAATTACTGTGTAAATGCCATTGGCAGTGAAGGGGTTAACCTACAGGGGGCGCTCTAAGGGTTAACTGTGTTCCCTGGGCGTGTTCTAACTGTGGGGGGACTGCCCTAACAGGAGAAGGGAAGTGATCACACCTTCCGTGTAGAGGAAGGCTGTGATCACAGAACTTCCCCCTCTCACAGAAGGGAGGTCCGTGTTTACTTACACGGACCTCCGTTCTTTCACTCCGGGGGGGGGGGGGCACCGCGGGTGGCCGTTGGAGATCGAATCCGCCGCACCCGCTCCCTGGCCCTCCCCAGACACAGTGAGCACGCGGGCGCGCGCACTGTGCGGGATCTGGCAGCCGCCGTCGTATGACGGCGTTTTGCCTTACAGAGCCACTTTGTCGCCGTCAGATGCCGATCGGCGGTCGGCAAGTGGTTAAAAAAAAAAAAACATTGGGGTATATTTTGTGTTTTATTAGTTTTTTTTAAATTCATTAAAGTGTATTTGTTCCCAAAAAGTTGCATTCTAAAACCCGCTGCGCAAATACCGTGTGACATAAAAAATTGCAGCGACCGCCATTTTAGACAGTGATGGCGAACCTTGGCACTCCAGATGTTTTGCAACTACATTTCCCATGATGCTCAACTACACTGCAGAGTGCATAAGCATCACGGGAAATGTAGTTCCAAAACCGGGTCTCTGCTAAAAATAAAAATATAATGTTTGGGGGATCTGAGTAATTTTCTACCAAAAAAATACTGATTTAAACTTGTAAACAAAAACTGCCGAAAAAAGGCCGGGTCTTCAAGTGGTTAAAGTGGTAGTAAACTCTGATACACCACTTGTACCTACGGGTAAGCCTACAGTGAGTCGAGTGTTTTTAAACCCCTTGCTGCTTTTGTACGTTTGCCCGCTGACAAAGAAACGATCGATCTATAATTTTAATGGTCGGTTTATTATAAAGTGAGAGACAGAATAACAACAAAAATATCCAGAAAAACGCATTTCAAAAAAATTCATAAATTGATTTGCATTTTAATGAGTGAAATAAGTATTTGACCCCTTCGCAAAACATGACTTAGTAGTTGGTGGAGAAACCCTTGTTGGCAATCACAGAGGTCAGACATTTCTTGTTGTTGGCCACCAGGTTTGCAGACATCTCAGGAGGGAATTTTTCCCACTCCTCTTTGCAGATCCTCTCCAAGTCATGAAGGTTTTGAGGCTGACGTTTGGTAACTCAAACCCTCAGCTCCCTCCACATATTTGCTATGGGATTAAAGTCTGGAGACTGGCTAGGCCACTCCAGGACCTTAATGTGCTTCTTCTTGAGCCACTCCTTTTTTGCCTTGGCCATGTGTTTTGTCATGCTGGAAAACCAATCCACGACCCATTTTCAATGCCCTGGCTGAGGGAAGGAGGTCCTCACCCAAGACTTGACCACGTCCATCGCCCATTAAAATTATAGACTGATCATTTTCAGTGGGAAAAACTTATAAAATCAGCAGGGGGATCAAATACATTTTTTTTCCCCTCACTGTATAATAAAGCTTGCCTGTAGGTACTCTGACTATCTCCTAAACTTCTACCGTTTAGGAGACATTTAGAGTACATGCAGCCGATGACATCGAAAAAAAGAGAAAGGCTGGTGCCATGGAAGTCGGCTAAAACATCATTTTATTATTGCATGTGAACAACAGTCAAAAAATCCAACGTGTTTGGGCCATCAGGCCTTAATCATAGCCATGATTAAGGCCTGATGGCCGAAACGCGTTGGATTTTTTTTGACTGTTGTTCACATGCAATAATTCTTAAAGTGTTAGTAAACCCTCCTATCATTTTCAGCCAAGGAAGCTGCCATCTTGGCCTCTGTTTAATCTACAACTGTCATGATGCTGCACATGTGATCAGCTATGACACCAGCCATTGGATGGTTTGACAGTATGGTTTAGAGCACAACCAATGGGAGTGTTACATTTCTGGCACATGCCGGAAATGTGACTGGTTTTTAACCTTTTAAATGCATGGGTTTACTACCGCTTTAACCTCCATGGTACCAGCCTCTCTTTTTTTTGCATGGACTATATGGAAGTTTACAGAGACTTCACAGGCCAAGTGCTTTCTTCATGAGGCTCACCAGGCATTGCACAGGAGGTGGTCGCTCGGATGCGCCTGTTCCAGCCGATGACATCACCAGCACATGTTCTCTGAAGGTCCGGCTCACAGTGCTGGAGCTTCAGAGCCCATACCGGAAACGGAGGTCACAAACCCGGTAGGAAGATGTCAGCCCTCTCAGCGGCGACAACGCGGCGCTGGAGGGCTTCGTTCTAAGGTAAGTATCTCATAATGTGCTAGTATGCATCGCATACTAGCACATTATTACATTGCCTTGCCTTGTTTACTACCGCTTTAAATAAAGCTTATTACAGTTTTAAAAACTATATACAGCAGTGCAGGTGAATACGAGGGAGGGGAGAAAGCGGGTCCCGGAGAGGCTGTTCATCTGTGGCCGGTCGTTTGCCCGGTGTAATTTCCATACATTTGCATTTGGGAGTCAACACGAAAAAGGACGCTCTCCTGTGTGGCTTCTCTGGTGGGTAAGAAGGTCTCCATTCCGGGCAAAACTTTTCCCGCACTCTGCGCATGAAAAAGGACAATCACCCATATGTCTTCTTTGGTGGGTAAGAAAGTCAGCTTTCCGCATGAGACATTTCCCGCACTCTGAACACAGAAAAGGACCCTTGCCTTTGTGACTTCTCTGATGTCTAAGAAGGTCTGCTTTATGTATGAAACATTTCCCGCACTCTGAACACGAAAAAGGACGTTCGCCGCTGTGACTTTTCTGGTGTCTAAGGAGATCTCCTTTCTGGATGAAACACTTCCCGCACTCTGAACATATAAAAGGGCGTTCTCCTATGTGGCTTTTCTGGTGCGTGAGAAGGCTTCCTTTCTGTGTGAAACATTTTCCGCACTCTGTACAAGAGTAAGGGCGCTCGCCCGTGTGAATTCTCTTGTGTCTGAGAAGGTCTGTTTTTTGTATGAAGCATTTCCCACACTCTGAACACGGAAAAGGGCGCTCGCCTGTGTGACTTTTTTGGTGCCTAAGAAGGTCTCCTTTCTGGATGAAACATTTTCCGCACTCTAAGCATGCAAAAGGACGCTCGCCAATGTGACTTTTCAGGTGTGTGAGAAGGTGTCCTTTCCAAGGGAAGCTTTTCCCGCACTCTGAACACGGAAATGGACGCTCGCTTGTGCGTGGCCCTTGATTTGGTGAAATTATTTTTTCCGTTTGAAAACCTTTAAGGCCTTCAGAACTCACAAATGTTTTATCATCGGCTCTGTGATGTGTAATTTGGGGAAGAGGCTTTTCTTCTGAAGAATATTGGGCAACGCCGCGGTCTCCTGGAATGTAATCTGGCGATAAAATATGGCGTTCTTCTGAGGTTTTCCGCACTTCGCATTTACCTGCTGGAAAAAAAGCAATCAATGATAAAAGCACATTCAGTCTTCATGTCTTACAGTCAGGAGGAATCGTATATGCTGGTCAAACAGTCCTCCTGCCTCTAGGTGGCGTAGGCCAGTGTTTTTTTTAGTCAAGGCGCCCTTTAGAATTGAGCACATTCCCGGTGCACAACAGTTTGGGGGCTCCTTCACACCAGGAGGTGAGAAGTTTGCTTTTTTTATGCGCTCCCGCAGTTGCGTGGGGGGGGGTTTGTCATTAAGAATTGATGGCAGCAATGTGCATCTGCAAAAGGCACCATATATTTGTGCGGTACGGGAAGACGTGTTTGTGTTACTGCACTGAGCCTGGTGTGAGCAAGACCTAAAATGTGCTCTATAGGTTGTAAATCTTCTGCCCCCAAATTCCTCCCACCAACCCCCCTCCTAGCACAACCCACCTCCAAATCCCCCATTGTAGCACCCCCCCCAATCCCTCCTCCAAGCAAAACCCCCCTCCAAATCCCCCCTTCTAGCACAACCCCCCAATCCCTCCTCCTAGCCTAAACCTCCCCTCAACACGATCCTCCTCCCTAACCCCCCAACACGATCTTCCCCCCTAAACCTCCCCCCA
>BLSH010376024.1:1247985-1290537 GCA_018402905.1 Glandirana rugosa
ATCCCCCTCATAGCACAGCTCCCCCTGCAAATCCCCCCATCAGCACAACACCCCCCCAGTACAAATCCTGTCCCTACAGGAGTAGTGATAGCAACAGAGGAGAGGAGAGAGCCAGGAGTTGTGGGTTGTGCTCCCCCCTCCTCTCTGTACTATTGTCGACAAAACAGAAAGCCAAGCTGACCACCCGACATGCCCTTAGCAACCTATGACATCATCAGTTGGTAGGAGGCAGGCACGTGGCGACCAACTTGACTTTCTGTTTTGCCGGCAATAGTACAGAGGAGGCAGAGAGCTCAGCCCGCACCTCATCCCAGTTCTCTCTGTACTATTGCCGGCAAAACAGAAAGCCAAGCTGGCCGCCCGACATGTCCTTAGCAACCAATGACATCATCGGGTGGTAGGGCGTGGATGGGCAGCCAACTTAGCTTTCTGTTTTGCCAGCAATAGTACAGAGAGGAGGAGAAAGCCGGGAGGGGGTGTAGGCTGAGCTCTCTGCTTCCTCTGTTCTATTACTGGCAAAACAGAAAGCCAAGCTGGCTGCCACCTACCTGCCTCCTACCAACCGATGATGCCATAGGTTGCTAAGGACATGTCGGGTGGTCAGCTTGGCTTTCTATTTTGCCAGCAATAGTACAGAGAGGAGGAGAAAGCCAGGAGAATGTGCAGCCTGAGCTCTCTGCCTTCTCTGTACTATTACAAAAAGCCAAGCTGGCTGCCCGCTTGCCCGCCCACATCTTACCAACAGATGATGTCACTGGTTGCTAAGGACATGTCGGCCGGTCAGTTTGGCTGTTTTGTAGGCAATAGTAGAGAGGAGGAGAAAGCTGCGAGGAGGTACGGGCTGAGCTCTCTGCCTCCTCTGTACATCTCAAAGGATCGCTCGCCGCGGAACCCCGGTTGGAGTAGACGAGACCCCCCCCCCCCCGCACTACGTACTTACAGAGGCTCATCATTGGACATAGACAATTCTTATAAGCTAAAGAAAGCATACTTTGTGGTACACTGGTGTCCTGCTGGAGGGTTTGACTATCTTACTGGGGATCAAGTGCCCCTTTATTACTCAGAGCACCATCACCCTTTTCAGTGCCAACAGGGCATGCAACCTCAATGCAAGCGATTATGGGGATCGTCTCCTTGTACATGACATGGTGCTGGGACTGACTTCTAAACCCCAAAGGAAGCAAGGAAAAGCTGATGGAAGAGACTACAGAAATGCAGAAGGAAAGGAGGACAACACAACAGAAACACGAGGAGAAGACACGTTGGCTTTGAGTGTCAGCACATCCAAGGGAGCTTCCTCTTCAAAATATAATGGACGTCTCTATTTTTATCATTCATAATCCAGACTCCTCTTACCCGGTGATGTGAGGGGCGGCTGATTGTCCATCATGACGTCCTTGTAGAGATCCTTGTGTCCTTCTAAATACTCCCACTCCTCCATGGAGAAATAGACAGTGACATCCTGACACCTTATAGGAACCTGACACACACAATGATACAGTCACCATCCAGACACATCCCTTGTCTGTTACTGGATAATGTCCCAGAATACCCAGCACCGCTCACCTCTCCTGTCAGCAGCTCCATCATCTTCTTGGTGACTTCTAGAATCTTCAGCTTCTTGTTGCTCTCTAGTATTGGTGATGACGGTGAAGAGGACTCATCGGGACAATTACTAGGAGGTATATTAGATGTCCTTTTTACAACTTTGTAATCCTATTAAAAACATACACACAGAGTGATGTCATGTGACCTCCCAGAATACTCCTCACCTCTCCGGTCAGGTCTGTGTTTTATTAATAGAGATAAGAGTGATGTCATGTGACCTCCCAGAATCCTCCTCACCTCTCCGGTCAGGTCTGTGTTTTATTAATAGAGATAAGAGTGATGTCATGTGATCTCCCAGAATCCCCCTCACCTCTCCGGTCAGGTCTGTATTTTATTATTGGGAGATAAGAGCAATGTCATGTGACCTCCCAGAATCCTCCTCACCTCTCTGGTCAGGTCTGTGTTTTATTAATAGAGATAAGAGTGATGTCATGTGACCTCCCCAGAATCCTCCTCACCTCTTCGGTCAGGTCTGTGTTTTATTAATAGAGATAAGAGTGATGTCATGTGACCTCCCAGAATCCTCCTCACCTCTTCGGTCAGGTCTGTGTTTTATTAATAGAGATAAGAGTGATGTCATGTGACCTCCCAGAATCCTCCTCACCTCTCCGGTTAGCAGGTAGATGATCTCCAGGGTGAGGTCTACCATCCTCCCAGTCATGTGACTCCACTGCTTGTCCATCCTCATGGATGTGGTCATGTGATCTGTACAAGACTTTCCTTTCTGTAGATAAATATTAGATGAGCATTACAGAAAATCAATAATAAGAAAAAAAGCCTGTTAGATCCCACAGGGGCCCCTGGTGTGCACATCACACTTGTCTCCATTAAAATTCAGGAAATGGATGACAAACAAAAAAAAAAATTGACCGTTCTATTCTGTTGTTGTTGGCTGCAGCTCCACCGCTCCCCTAGAAGCCTAGAAAAATGGGCGTACCATGGGGTGGAGTTACAGCCAAAATCAAGCCTCAACTTCTCTGCAGCACGGGGTCCTCATCTCTCCTTGCTCAGTGCTCGCAGAGTCTGGAGCTGCAGCCTGCTATTCAGGACACAGAGAGAGTGGAAACTGTCAGCTTGTGTGGCAAATGACTGCAGCTGGAGAAAAGGGCTTCATTCACAAGAACACAAGCTGACAACATCACACCACATACTACACTTGTTTGAGACCGCCTAGGAGAATACCTGCTTTTACTTTATTATATAAATGTATAATAATAATAGTGTGTGACTGCGGGGGGGGGGGGGCATTAGAGTGTAAGCTCCTCTGGTACAGAGACTGATGTGACTGGCTCAGTGATCTCTGTACAGCACTGCGGTATATGTCAGAGCTATATAAATGTATAATAATAATAGTGTGTGACTGTGGGGGAGGGGACATTAGAGTGTAAGCTCCTCTGGTACAGAGACTGATGTGACTGGCTCAGGGATCTCTGTACAGCACTGCGGTATATGTCAGAGCTATATAAATGTATAATAATAATAGTGTGTGACTGTGTGTGTGGGGGGGGGGGGGCATTAGAGTGTATATTTTTATTTGTTAAAAATCGTACAAACATACAACATAATAAAACATATTTACATATATACAGAATAAATAAATGATATATAATTAAACAAAAGTAGCTTACTTCAGCATAATAAAAAAAACATAAAACAGAACTAAATATTCAAACCAAGATATATGTTGTTATTATTATTATTATGATGCACCACAAAGCCCTAATGCTCACCTAAACACCCCCTCATCCCATGCATGCAACCTTTTTTTAAAAAATCTGATCTAATAAATATCTAGGAGATGTGAAAGGACAGAAAGAAAAGCCGCACACCCAGAGACTGACCGACAACAGCTACAGAGACCTGACATTCCTCCACGCCCCCACCTGTCCTTCTCTAGACCCTGAATCTTCCCCACCTCACCCAGAATGTTGTGCACCACCACCTCGACAGGAAGGACTTTTTTTCCTGAATAGAGGTCTGACACAGTGCATTCCACGTGAAGTAACGGACTACTAAGTTAACTAGAAAAAGTGTCTCAAAATCCTGATGCATCACAAAAGCCCCGTACGACCACTCCGCATAACTCAGGCAGGAAAGAAAAGGGATATCCAGAGCCCCACCCACCCACTTATAGACTTCTATATTGAAGGCAAGAAATAGTCCATCGTCTCCTCAACACCGCCACACTCCACTCTTGGACAATCAAGGTTATCCGCAGAGCGATGCTTCAACTTGCCCTTCACATAGACCCAGCCATGGAACGAGTGCCAGGCCAAATCCCGAAACTTTAAAGGGATTCTCTATAGATCGAGCAAATGCAGACCCTCCCTCATAACTGGGCCTGGGCAATCCCTCAAGGCCAGTGGCTCGCTAAAGGCAGATTCAACAACCCTCCTCCCCAGGGCTTTCCTAGGAAGACACTTAATTTCCTCCGCCGTCACTCGCCACTGCCGAAGCATTTTCAGACACAGGGCAACATAAGCCAGGAGCTCACCATGTCGGACCCTCAGGCTTTTCACTGGCCCACCATTCTCCCAGCTTTGCAGAAAAGACCTAAACCAGGACTGGTACAGAGACTAATGTGACTGGCTCACTGATCTCTGTAAAGCACTGAGGTATATGTCAGAGCTATATAAATGTATAATAATAATAGTGTGTGACTGTGGGGGAGGGGACATTAGAGTGTAAGCTCCTCTGGTACAGAGACTGATGTGACTGGCTCAGTACAGCACTGCGGTATATGTCAGAGCTATATAAATGTATAATAATAATAGTGTGTGACTGTGGGGGAGGGGACATTAGAGTGTAAGCTCCTCTGGTACAGAGGCTGATGTGATTGGCTCATTGCTCTCTGTACAGCACTGCGGTATATGTCAGAGCTATATAAATGTATAATAATAATAGTGTGTGACTGTGGGGAAGGGGGCATTAGAGTGTGAGCTCCTCTGGTACAGAGACTGATGTGACTGGCTCAGTGCTCTCTGTACAGCACTGCGGTATATGTCAGAGCTATATAAATGTATAATAATAGTAGTGTGTGACTGTGGGTGAGGGGACATTAGAGTGCAAGCTCCTCTGGTGCAGAGACTGATGTGATTGGCTCAGTGATCTCTGTACAGCACTGCGGTATATGTCAGAGCTATATAAAGGAGCATCTGCTGGAGATAAAAGACATCACAGTGACTATGGAGGAAGAGGACAGACATGACGGGGGGGGGTTACTGGGTGTAAATATAAAATAAAATCTTATTACCTCCTCTGCTGCCAGTTCCAGCAATGTCTCCTTTCTACTTCCTCCCAAATACCCTCTGACCCGGAACTTCCTGTTTATACACCGACATCACTTCCTGCCTGTACATTGCAGTATAACTGAAGTCACCGCCAAGTGGAAAATAGAGTAACTGCGGCCTTACTGTAGAGCAGTGTTTCACAACCCTTCTTCAGTCAGGGCACCCTTAAAAATTATGCTCCCCATTCTGAAATGTAAAAAACTAAACTAATACTTTTTATATATAGTAAAACACTGCGCTGAAATCAAACCTCCCCTACGTGCAATATGAAAAATAGCTGCTGCTTAAAATAAAATAAACATAAAAAATTTACATAAAAAACAAAAAATGTATATAAAATAAGTTTATATTCTTAGTTTTCATTTTTTTATGTTTAAACTAATATTTTTTACCTAAAACAGAAACATCCACATGCATATGTAACTCAGCATTAGAGATGACATTCTTCCAAAGCAAATACACCTTTTCCCACTGATGCTGACTAATTATCCAGTGTTTCTCTTCTCCCTCAATTTCTCTCCCTCACTCAGCTAACTTGACCCCAGTGGTGGCAGAGAGGGGCAGGTGAGGGGCAAACAAAGATGCAACGTGCAACAATGAGCCTTGGCCATCCACAACCCTGTCTCCGGTTTGCCAACCTGACTAAGCTGTGTGGGTGGAGTGAAACATGTTGGGAACCAATGATGGTTTAGGCAGGTGGTACGTGTCAAGTAACGTCCACATGAATGGCAGCAGCCCAGGTTTCCCAGCAGAACATTGTCCAAAGCCTCACACTGTCTCCATTGGCTTACCTTCTTCCCATACTGCATCCTGGTGCCATCTCTTCCCCAGGTAAGTGACGCACCCAGCTATCCACATGATGTAAAAGAAAATGTGATTCATCAGACCAGGCCACCTTCTTCCATTGCTCCAGTTCTGGTGCTCACGTGCCCATCATAGGCACTTTTGACTGTATACAGGGGTCAGCATGGGCAGCTTGACCAGTCTGCAGCTACACTGCCCCATACATAACAAAGTGCGATGCTCATATACAGTGAGGGGAAAAAAATATTTGACCCCCTGCTGATTTTGTATGTTTGCCCAGTGATAAAGAAATGATCAGTCTATAATATTAATGGTCAGTTTATTTTACCAGACAGAATAACAACAAACATATCCAGAAAAATGCATTTCAAAAAAGTTATAAATTGATTTACATTTTAATGAGTGAAATAAGTATTTGACTCCCTATTAATCAGCAAGATTTCTGGCTCCCAGGTGTCTTCTATACAGGTAACAAGCTGAGATTAGGAGCACTCTCTTAAAGGGAGTGCTCCTAATCTCAGCTTGTTACCTGTATAAAATACACCTGTCTACAGAAGCAATCAATCAATCAGATTCCAATCTCTCCACCATGGCCAAGACCAGAGAGCTGTCCAAGGATGTCAGGGAGAAGATTGTAGACCTACACAAGGCTGGAATGGACTACAAGATCATCGCCAAGCAGCTTGGTGGGAGGGTGACAACAGTTGGCGTGATTATTCACAAATGGAAGAAACACAAAATGACTGTCAATCTCCCTCAGTCTGGGGCTCCATGCAAGATCTCACCTCGTGGAGTTTCAATGATCATGAGAACGGTGAGGAATCAGAACTACACGGGAGAATCTTGTCAATGATCTCAAGGCAGCTGGAACCATAGTCACCAAGAAAAGAATCGGTAACACACTACGGCATGAAGGACTGAAACCCTACAGCGCCCACAAGGTCCCACTGCTCAAGAAAGCACATGTACAGCCCATCTGAAGTTTGCTAATGAACATCTGAATGAGGAGAACGGGGTGAAAGTGTTGTGGGCCGACGAGACCAAAATCAAGCTCTTTGGCATCAACTCAACTCGCCGTGTTTGGAGGAGGAGGAATGCTGCTTATGACCCCAAGAACACCAACCCCACTGTCACACATGGAGGCGGAATCATTATGCTTTGGGACAACTTCACCGCCTCAAAGGGACGATGGACGGGGCCATGCACCATCAAATCTTGGATGAGAACCTTCTTCCCTCAGCCAGGGCATTGAAAAATGGGTCGTAAATGGGTATTCCAGCATGACAATGACCCAAAACACACGGCTAAGGCAACAAAGGAGTGGCTCAAAAAGAAGAAGCACATTAAGGTCCTGGAGTGGCCTAGCCAGTCTTCGGACCTTAATCCCATAGAAAATATGTGGAGGGAGCTGAAGGTTCGAGTTACCAAACGTCAGCCTCAAAACCTTAATGAGTTGGAGAGGATCTGCAAATAGGAGTGGAGACAAAATCCCTCCTGAGATGTCTGCAAACCTGGTGGCCAACTACAAGAAACGTCTGACCTCTGCGATTGCCAACAAGGGTTTCTCCACCAACTACTAAGTCATGTTCTGCGAAGGGGTCAAATACTTATTTCACTCATTAAAATGCAAATCAATTTATAACTTTTTTGAAATGCTTTTTTTCTGGATATTTTTGTTGTCTTTCTGTCTCTCACTGTTATAATAAACCGATCATTAAAATTATAGATCAATTGTTTCCTTATCAGTGGGCAAACGTACAAAATCAGCAGGGGATCAAATACTTTTTCCCCTCACAGCAAACACATACAGTATATAATTTTTTTTTTCAGGAAAAACACAGCTCTCTTCTTGATTAAAAAAATATTTAATTTGTTCGCAATCCGTAAACAATATCCTAACAAAACTAAAAAGAACACTTTTTTTCCTACATTATTCAGTGTTATTTTAATACAAAATGATGTCACTGTAGGCCAAAATTATATATTTTATTCCTTAATTTGTGCCATTTAGTAGGCCCCTTTCACACTAGCGGTCCGCTCTGGTTCGCCTAACAGTTTTACAGAACCTTCATTCTCCTCTATGGAGTGGCAGTTGTAAACGCATATGTGTCCGTTTACACCTGCCTACGTTCAATCTGATCCACCAAAAACAGATGGTTGGGAAGCGGATCAGATGGCAGTTGGGTGTTAACAGGCAGTCTGTTTACATCCAACCACCCACAGAGAAAAGCGGGCATGGACCATCCATCCACTTGTTTAGCGGGGATCAGTGGGCAGATTCCCCGCTGGGCAAGTGGACTCCTGGCGGAGCTCACCCCCCCCTCCCCCCATGAGAAAGGGGCCTTACAATGATACTAAAATTATAATTCGGTACAAAGCACAGCAAAGTTATTTACAAATTAATACTTGTGGCCTTTTTTAAACACTTTAAAAAATATTAAAACAATGTATAAATACCAACAACAAAAAAGTATAAATATTAATAGTTAAAAAATAGAAACAAACAAAAAATTAGCAAGAAAATAATAGCTATGGGGTGAAGGAGAAGTAGGAGTTAATTAGCACTAATAGAAATAAACAAAGAAAATGAGCAAGAAAGAAATAGCTATGGGGTGAAGGAGAAGTAGGAGTTAATTAGAGCTAATAAAGAAATAAACAGAGAAAATGAGCAAGAAAGAAATAGCTATGGGGTGAAGGGAAAGAAGGTGTTAACCACTTCAGCTCTAGAAGGAATTCCCATATTAGGACCAGAGCACTTTTTGCAATTCGGCACTTCGTCGCTTTAACTGACAATTGCGCGGTCGTGCAACGTTGTACCCAAACAAAATTTGCGGCCTTTTTTTCCCCACAAACAGAGCTTTCTTTTGGTGGTATTTGATCCCCTCTGCGTCTTTTCTGATCACCGCTATAAACAAAAAAAAGCGACAATTTAGGAAAAAAAAAAACTTTTTTTTTACTTTTTGCTATAATAAATGTCCAAAAAAATATTATAAAAAAACGAATTTATTCATCGGTTTTGGCCGATTTATATTCTTCCTCATATTTTTGGTAAAAAAAAAAAATCGCATTCAGCGTTTATTGATTGGTTTGCGCAAAAGTTGCTACGTTTACAAACCATGAGAATTGATGGCGTTTTTACTATCTTTTTTTTTTTTTACTAGTAATGGCGACGATCTGCGATTTTTATCGGGACTGCGATATAGCAACGGAAATGTCGGACATTTTTGACACTTTTTTGGGACCAATGACATTTATACAGCGATCAGAAATGTAAATATCCACTGATTACTGTATAATTGTCATTCGCTGTGAAGGGGTTAACCTGTAGGGGGCGATCTAGGGGTTAACTGTGTTCCCTAGGCGTGTTCTAACTGTGTGGAGGCTGGGCTGCCAGGGGCATAAGAGATCTAACTGATCCCAGTCACAGGGATCAGTAGATCTCTCACATGCCTCCTGTCAGAATGGGGAACCGCCGTGTTTACATCAGCGGTTCCCCGCTTTTCTTCTCTAACAGACGATCGCGGGTCACCGGCGGACATTGAGTCCCCACGGCCCCGCCCAGGGAGCGTGCGGTGGGCACAAGAGCGCGCCCCCTAGCTGCACTTGCACAGATTGCGTTTATAGATGGCGATTCGCACTACACTGCCACTCTGCAGCAGTAAAAGTACGCAGTCAGGAAGTGGTTAATTAGCGCTTAAAAAAGGTATACATACTAATAGTGAAAAATAGAAATAAACAAAAAATAAGCATGAAAATAATAGCTATGCGGTGAAGGAGAAGAAGGAGTTAATTAGCGCTAATAAGGGGTTAAATAGAAACATTTTATTTACTTGTGGGGTTGCTATGACATCATATGCAGATTGAAGTTTATCCCGTTGATCTACAGATGAATGGAACACAGTAAATAAAAAGGTAAAAACAATGTTTATAAACACTGTTCTGGTGGTGCATTTTTTTACAGCAGCGGCTTTAGTAGCTGTCATTTTGACAGCAGGGAGTTGCCAGCAATTGAGACCAGCGGTATGGCAGCACTGAAGAAGGACAGGGTGTGCTATGTAAACCCCATGTACTTTGATAAAGAAGTAAAAGGTTGCAACGGTGTCCCTCCCACAATATGAAAGGGAAGAGGATTTCCTTGCAGTCAATGATTAAAAGTTTTGATGTGAAAAATCTGGTTCCTGGGCAGGAGGCTTCTACACCCCAGAGGATCTCCATGGTCTCCTTGGCTTGAAGTGTAATGTAACAAAGATGGAGATTGAAGCACCAAACCTCTAAGGCAGGGGTGCCAAACTGGCGGCCCTCCAGCTGTTTTCGAAACTACAAGTCCCATCATGCCTCTGCCTGTGGGAGTCATGCTTGTAATTGTCAGCCTTGCAATGCCTCATGGGATTTGTAGTTCCGCAACAGCTGGAGGGCCGCCAGTTTGACACCTGTGCTCTAAGGGGTCCAAATACAACTTTATTCCAATAAAACTCAGGGGGGGAATCCAATGAGTATCCAACGTTTTTCGGGGGTCCAAAAACTCATCAAGGCTTGTTTGAAAACAGTGTAAATGGGTTAGAAGCAAATTGAACAAGGCCTGTGCCAAACCAGCTGCTGACAAGGCTTGTAATCACATTGGATGAAATAACATTAACAGGTCCAGTTTACCACAACCCACTCCACCATTTGCCCACCACCACCAAACAATCCACCCACCCTACCACCCACTACACCATTTACCCACCAGAACCACCACTCCATCACCACCACCACACAATCCACACACCCTACCACCACCCACACCACCATTTACCCACCAGAACCACCAACAACCCACCCACCTTACCACCATGCACACCACCACCCACTCCACAATTTACCCACCAGAACCACCACCAAACAACCCACCCACCCTTCCAAGACTGACACCACCATAAAAAAAAGGTCCAGTTCACTTCTAGTCCATGTAAATTCTTTTCAATTTCAAGCACCGATGAAGGGTGTGTTTTGGACTGAAACGCATTGGATAATCTTTGGATTGTCCCCCTTGAAGTTCATTGGAATAAAATTGTATCTGGACCTCTTAGCGGTGGTGTGGCATTCCATTTGTGTTAATGCTAGTGATGGATTGCAGCACCAGAATACCATTTTTATTTTGCACACAGTCACATGACCCTATGACTAAGCCCCCCAGTGGTTGGGGGTCACATCTAGTCTATGTATATTCTTTTATTCTCAAGCACTGATGAAGGGGATGTTTTTGGACCGAAACAATTTGGATTTTGCCCAGAGTCACACGACCCTATGGGATAAGGGGGGCAACGCGTCGGGGCATGGCCTAGCATGTATGCTGAGGCCACTCCTTTATCTTTTGACTGCATGGGCTGGCCGGGTAGAGCGGCGATCCCCATACATGCGCACATTGTGTAAAGACTCTGAATGCAATCATGAAGGAGAGGGAGGGCAACTCATTCTGAGTCCGGTGTACCGGCTGAAAGCAGATGGCTTCAAGTTCTGAATGGCATTGTCACTCTCCCGGCTGTTAGTGGGCATGGGTTTTCTGATGTGACATTAGGCGTGACCTGAGTGTAAAAGATTTCCCGCACTCCGAACAGGAAAAAGGGCGCTCGCCAGTGTGAAGTTTCTGGTGCGTGCGAAGGTTTCCTTTCTGAGTGAAACATTTCCCGCAGTCCAAACACAAAAAAGGACGCTCCCCCGTGTGACTTCTCTGGTGTATACGGAGCGCCCTCTTCCAAGTGAAGCATTTCCCGCACTCTAGACAAGGAAAAGAACTCTCGCCCGTGTGAATCTTCTGATGTGTAATGAGGTCGTGTTTCCGTGTGAAACATTTCTCGCACTCCGAACACGAAAAGGGACGTTCGCCGGTGTGGCACCTCTGGTGTCTGGAAAGGTCCGCTCTGTGTTTGAAACATTTGTCACACTGTAAACAGGAATAAGGACGTTCGTCGGTGTGACTTCTCAGGTGCCTGAGGAGGTGTCCTTTCCAGTTGAAACATTTCCCGCACTCTGAACATTGATACGGACCGTGTTTGTTCTCCCCCGTGTTTGTTCTTTGATCTTCAGCAAGAGACGACTCTGATCTAAGACCTTCATTCACTCTAGAACATAGGATTGTTGTATTGTCTTTGTGTGAAGAAGTGTCTAAATTACTGGAAGATGATCTCTCGGAATTGGATGACTCCAAGGATCTCTCTGCAACATGAAGCCTTGGATGGACTTCATTGGTAGCATTATGTGACCCAAAAGAATCCTGAAGTGTACAGGAGTCCATTGCTCTATCTACACAGTAAGGTCTGTGATGTAATTTTTGAGTATCGATGTTTGCTTCTGGGGAAACATCTGCAATGGCGTTGTCTTCTGCACTACAGTCCAGAGATAAAGTTTGAGGTCTCTCCGCGGAAATCACGTTTTGTCCACCTGAAAGAAGAATTTTATACCACTTTAGGACCAGGCCTTCTTCTGAAACGTTAAAACCAGTATTTTTTTGCAAGAAAATTACTTAAAACCTTCAAACAATATTTTTTTTTATCAGAGACCCTAGAGAATAAAATGCCGGTCATTGCAATTTTTTACGTCATACCGTATTCACGCAGTGGTTTTTTTTTTAACCAGTTCCCATTCGGGCCATTTCTGGCACTCCTCTCCTACATGTACAAATCATTTTTTTGCTAGAAAATTACTCAGAACCCCCAAACATTATATATGTTTTTTTAGCAAAGATTCTAGGGAATAAAATGGCGGATGTTGCAACTTTTTATGTCATGCGGTATTTGCGCAGCGATTTTTCAAAAGCGTTTTTGTTTTGGGGGAAAAAAAAAAGTTTCATGAATTAAAAAAAAAAAACAAAACAGTAAAGTTAGCCCAATTTTTTTTCATAATGTGAAAGATGATGTTACGCCGAGTAAATAGATACCCAACATGTCACATTTTAAAATTGCGCAGACTTGTGGAATGTCGCCGAACTTTGGTACTTAAAAATCTCAAAGTTTTAAGTTACAGAGGAGGTCTTGAGCTAGAATTATTGCTCTCACTCTAACGCACGTGGCGATACCTGACATGTGTGGTTTGGATGCCGTTTACATATGCGGGCGCGACTTACATATGCGTTCGCTTCTGTGCACGAGGTTGCGGGGACAGGGCGCTTTAAATTTTTTTTTTATTTCTTATTTTACTTTTATTTTTTTTTACTTTCACTTTCATTTTTTTTTTGATCACTTTTATTCCAATTACAAGGAATGTACACATCCCTTGTAATAGGAAAAGTGTGTGACAGGTCCTCTTTATGGAGAGATGCAGGGTCTATAAGACCCTACATCTCCCCTCCAGACTGGAAAGGCTGAGATCAGAAAAAAAAACAGACGATCTCAGTCTTTCCTTCTCCTTTAACTGCCATTGTTTACTTCAGTAGACCTGTACCTGACATCATGACGTGCGCCCGGGCCTCCGAGAGCCATAGAGATAACCAAATCTCTGGTACTAAGATCCGGCGGCAGGCGATTCCTTCTCTCGGTCACCGATCGCTCAGGTGATTCGGGAGAAGCACCGGAGGGCGGCGGGAGGGGCGTCCCCTCCCGTCACCTGTAAGAACTTGCAAGCAGCTGAACTGCCGCTATGATCATTCTTACGGTGATGGGAATCGCCTGAGGAAAAAACAATACCTCAATGATGCCTGCAGGTGCCGGCATCATTGAGATATCACCACTGAAATCCCAGGACGTCCATGGACGTCCTAAGGATCTGAAGTGGTTAAAAATACACTTTAACCATTTCCCACCAGCATGACGTCATATGAAGTTGTGGACTTGAAGTGGAGATATCTGGATGATGTTGCAACTACAGGCATCATCCTGGTACTTTTTTTTTTCAGCCAGCGATTCCCTACAATGTAAAAGCAATCCTAGCGGCTGACGTCCCCCCTCCTCCAACTGCCCATCAGTGCCTCTCCGGGCTCTCCCGTGAGATCGCTCGGAGATCCAATCAAGAGGTGGCGTCAGGCTACCACCGAACTGGCTGAGGACCGGGTGGTCCCTGGCCATCTCTATGATCCTGGGAGGCCGGAAGAGACGTCATGATATCACTTCTGGCTCAAAAAGCAGAGATCAATGTTTTTTTTTAATCTGATACTTTCCAAGGTAGAGAGATTTGGGGTCCCCAGATGTCTCCATAAAGAGGACCTGTCATCCCTAATTCCTATTACAAGGGATGTTTACATTTCTTGTGATAGGCATAAAAGTGGTAAAAAAAAAATGAATTAACCACTTTGCCACCAGGCCAATTCTGAAACTTCTCTCCTACATGTAAAAATCATCATTTTTTTTGCTAGAAAATTACTCAGAACCCCCAAACATATAGGGAATAAAATGGCGGTCATTGCAACTTTTTATGTCACGCGGTATTTGCGCACCAATTTTTCAAATGCGTTTTTTTTTGGAAAAAAAAAAGTTTCATGAATTAAAAAAATTATATGTAAAAAAAATTATATTATATGTATATTGTGAAAGATGAAGTTACGCCGAGTAAATAGATACCCAACATGTCACGCTTTAAAGTTGCGCCCACTCGTGAAATGGCGACAAACTTTGGTACTTAAAAATCTCCATAGGCAACGTTTAAAATTTTTTACTGGTTACCAGTTTAGAGTTACAAAGGAGGTCTAGTGCTAGAATTATTGCTCTCACTCTAACACAGGCAGCGATACCTCACATGTTTGATTTGAACACCGTTTATATATGCGGGCGCGACTTACGTGAGCGTTCGCTTCTGTGTGCGAGCTCACGGGGACGAGGAGCTTTAGATTTTTATTTTTTAATTATTATTTATTTTACCTTTATTTTTATTTTTTTACACTTTCTCTTTAAATTTTTTTTTGATCACTTTTATTCCTTTTACAAGGAATGTAAACATCCCCTGTAATAGGAATATTGCGTGACAGGTTCTCTTTATGGAGAGATATGGGGAACTCTCATCTCTCCTCTAGGCTGGAAAGACCGAAATCAGAAAAAAAACAACAACAGCGATCTCGCTCTTTTCAGCCGCGTTCACAGGCATTGTTTACATCACGTGACCCGGACGTGACATCATACCTCGTGCCCAGACCTCCAAGGTGCATAGAGATGACTGGTGACCATCTGGTCTGGTCCGCCGGTGACGGATCTGTTCTCCGGGCCGCCGATGGCACGGGCGGCCCGGGAGAAGCAGTGGAGGGTGACAGGAGGGGGGGGGTTGTCCCCTCCCGTTGCCGATAAGAACGATCAGGCGGCTGAACTGCCGCTATGATCGTTCTTATGGTGCAGAGAATCGTCGGCGGATTAAAATGATATCTGAATGATGCTGGTAGGTGCCGGCATCATTCAGATATCACCACTCAAAGACAAGGACGTCTTTGGATGTTCAGCGGTCCGCAACTGGTTAAAGGGAAAGTGTAAAAAAAGAAATAACATTTTTGAAAGTGCCCACTTCCCCTCTTGTTTGCATGCAGAAGCGAACACATATACGTAAGTAGCAACCACAAATGTAAACGGTGTTCGAACTAAACATGTGAGGCATTTCCGTGAACGCCAGAGCGAGAGCAATAATTCTAGCACTAGACCTTCTCTGTAACTCTAAACTTTTAAAGCATCCCCTATGGAGATTGTACTTTGGCGCCATTCCACAAGCGTGCACAATTTTAAAGTGTGACATGTTAGGTATCTATTTATTCGGCGTAACATCATCTTTTATATTTTACCAAGATATAAAAAACAGAAATGTATGTTTTGCAGTCAACATGTTGGTCATATTCTGAAAACGATGGCATTAAGCAGTGCACATCTATAATAACAAGATAAGACATTAAATAATGGAAGCGTACAGTAATACCTTTCTGTGTGGTTATTTCATACCTGTGCCAATGGCTACAGAAGACTCCTCCTCTTTAACTCTCACCACCATTCTAAATTCCTCTGTAGACCAAGGACCACCTTTTACAGATCCCGCATCTTCTTCCTCTTTAATCTCATCTTTCATATTGATGAGCTTTTCCCCCTTCGCACACAGAATGATAAAAGGAACATCTTGGAAATATGAGTACTAATACCCTATGGATACACTAAAGCAGGCATTTTTTTTCCCTCGCAAAATAGGTACAGGAACTCATTCACGACCCGATTTCCCCCTCCCCCCTTTACACACACCCTCCAAACCGCATCAAATAGTGGGTGTGGTCAAATTTCACTAACAGTGGGAGAGTCTTAACAGGGCCATTAAATACCAGGAGTGCATTATGTACAGAGCGCAGAGTTCAGGGGGGGTTACACACAGACTGCAGTGTTCGGGGTGTGCTACCTAAATAGTGCTGAGTTTAGGGGTGCACTGCATACAGAGTGCAGAATTCAACCTTCTTCCACAGCTGCTAACCTCTACACCCCCATTCACATCTCACGTTCACCCCTCTTCAGCTCTGACCTCTGCATGCAACCCCCCCCCTACTTCTACTGCCCCCATCTTCTCCCCATCTCCTTAAAAGCTCCACCATCTTCAACATGTCTTATTTTTGTTGTTGTATTAAGCTGAAACACCCACTCAACTCTACCTCTCTCGCTTGTGGGGAGATCATCCAGTGGTGATGTTGGCATCTTCACTGCACCCCGGGTACCTGCATCTCCCTTGTCCCCATCCCACTTAGTGGGAGCCACTCAGGAGATCTGATCTGTTTGAGCTGTTGGGGAACAAGCTGTCACTTGTAAGCATAGAAGCAGGACTATTTTTTCAAGTAATAGTGGTGAGCAGGGAGCAGAAGGTCTGAGCCAGAGGTGGTGGAACTCAGTTCCAGCTGCAAAAAAGCCCTGCACTTAAAGTGGTAGTAAACCCTCCTATCATTTTCAGCCAAGGAAGCTGCCATCTTGACCTCTGTTTAATCTCCAACTGCCGTGATGCTGCACATGTGATCAGCTTTGACACCAGCCATTGGATGGTTTGACAGTTTGGTTTAGAGCACAACCAATGGGAGTGTTACATTTCCGGCATGTAACTGGTTTTTAAACTGTTAAATGGATGGGTTTACTACCGCTTTAAGAAAATATTTCTTTACCTGATGATGGTGAGGGACGGTGTGATCTTCCTGTGTGGAATTCCAGGAATACAGAGGACGGGGACATCTCTCTGGTGGGTTCCCATTACTGGATCCATCTGTAGGAAACACAACACTGACTGAATACATTGTTTCTATGTGTTTATCAGATGATGGGGGGTCTAGGTGGACCCTCCGTAGTGCTCTCTCCTTTACAATAAAGTCTCCTCTTACCCGGTGATGTGAGGGGCGGCTGATTCTCCATCATGACTTCCTTGTAGAGATCCTTGTGTCCTTCTAAATACTCCCACTCCTCCATGGAGAAATAGACAGTGACATCCTGACACCTTATAGGAACCTGACACACACAATGATACAGTCACCATCCAGACACATCCCTTGTCTGTTACTGGATAATGTCCCAGAATTCCCAGCACCGCTCACCTCTCCTGTCAGCAGATCAATGATCTTCTTGGATAGTTCCAGAATCTTCTCATTTCTCTCAGGTGTTGGGGAGAGAGATGAAGAACCATGAAGGCAGCTACTCGGGGTCAGTTTCTCATTAGATGTCTTTTTCACAACTTGGTAATCCTATTAAAAACATTCACATCTATCAGTGTCTACAGAATCCTCCTCACCTCTTCAGTCAGCTCTGTGTTTTATTAATAGAGATAAGAGTGATGTCATGTGACCTCCCAGAATCCTCCTCACCTCTCCGGTCAGCTCTGTGTTTTATTAATAGAGATAAGAGGGATGTCATGTGACCTCCCAGGATCCTCCTCACCTCTCCGGTCAGGTCTGTGTTTTATTAATAGAGATAAGAGTGATGTCATGTGACCTCCCAGAATCCTCCTCACCTCTCCGGTCAGGTCTGTGTTTTATTAATAGAGATAAGAGGGATGTCATGTGACTTCCCAGAATCCTCCTCACTTCTCCGGTCAGGTCTGTGTTTTATTAATTGTATTGCGTTTGATATAAAATATGATTTCTCCTATAAGACTCAAAATAGAATTTAGGTTACTGCAAGTTTGAAGATGCTTCTCAAACAAATGCCTTGGTAACACAGGCTGTCCTGAAACAATAGGACAGTTGTCAGTTGGTTATTAAGGTAAATGAGTTTGTTACCATTGTTGTTTTACAGTTTGACAATAGTCTCTATAGATACTGTAAACAATTATATATTTGTGATGGCAGAGTGCCATCTTGAGGTTGAATTTGGGTATGCCTCTCAGACACGCATTCAGATATTTTTCTATTAGTCGGTTCATAAGGTAAATGGGTTTGTAACTATTGTCAACAAACTGGTAAATAAACTGAGCTATATAAATGTTGCCAGGCATAAGTTCAGTTCAGCTCACTCATCAACCATTAACGCTGAAAGACTCATCTGTAAAGCCAAGAAGAAAGGTGCCTGGTCTCCAAAAGAATAGTTGTCAACGGAGATCACAAACACAGTAATTGAAGATAGTTTGTTTGATTGCCAAGTTGTTAATTTGCTATAGAGATCTGTCAGTCTTGATTTGTATTCCTAATATTGTAATAGTTTTGTATGTACAGCATTTTTGTTCAGTAAAAGCTCATTTATAAATTGCACAGGTCTGAGCTTCCTTGCTTATACCGCAAAGTAACCTTGCTAGCTAGACGCAAGCAAAACATTAATAGAGATAAGAGTGATGTCATGTAACTTCCCAGAATCCTCCTCACCTCTCCGGTCAGGTCTGTGTTTTATTAATAGAGATAAGAGTGATGTCATGTGACCTCCCAGAATCCTCCTCACCTCTCCTGTCAGCAGGTAGATGATCTCCAGGGTAAAGCCTAATATCTTCTCAGTCATATGACTTTGGTGCTTGTCCATTCTTCTTCATGTGGTCATGTGAGCTAACTAGGAAGTTCCTCTCTATAGATAGAAATTATTCATATGTTAGTGTTCAGCAACAGGTGGATATATTGTGCAATGTGTACGAGTATCAGGCACAGAGAATGATGTGACCTTCTCAGTACTCTCTGTACTGCACTGCGGTATATGTCAGAGCTATATAAATGTATAATAATAATAATAGTGGATGACTGTGGAGAGATATTGGAGCATAAGCCTCACATGGTTCAAAGTCCAACTTTCCGGACTATATTTAGTGTGTAACATGAAACATGGTACCATTGTAGAGTCCCCCACCCTCAACTCTCTTCCCCCATTACAGGGTCTTCTCTCCACAGCATCCTGTTTCTTTTTTTCAGCCACGTCAACCATGCACAGATACATTTACAACAATCTATTAGAGGACAACTAAAAGTCCCATCTGCCACCCCAGTAGAGGGTCTCTTAATTCTCAATGGAGCACAACTGTAGTGAGCACCATAACCAAAGAGCCATACCTCCTCTATCTCCATATCTGAAGGTCTGTACCTCTTCAAGCTACAAAAAGAAGGGCCATGCTTTGTCCAGCCTCATAATCAAGGGTCCATACTTCATCCAGCTCCATACCCGAAGGTCCATACCTCTCTCCCAGCTCCATAACTGAAGATTCATACCTCAACTCTATAAGTGAAGATCCGTACCCCCTCCGGCTCTGTAACTGAAGGTCTGTACCTCTTCCAGCTCCATAACTGAAGGTCTATACCTCCTCCGGTTCCATAATTTAAGGTCCATAACGTACTTTCCCCAGCTCCATAAATGAAGGTCCATACCTCCTCCAGCTCTAAAAGTAAAGGTCCGTATTTCCTTCAGCTCCGTAACTTAAGGTCTGTATTTTCCCTAGCTCCGTAACTGAAGGTCCATACCTTCTTCAGCTCCATAACTGAACGCCCGTACCTCCTCCAGCTCTATAAGTGAAGGTCCATACCTCTTCTAGTTCTATAACTGAAGGCTCATACCTCCTCCAACTCTATAACTGAAGGCCCATACCTCCTCCAGCTCTATAACTGAAGGTCCATACCTCCTTCAGCACTATAACTAATGGTCTGTATCTCCTCCGGCTCTGTAACTGAAGATCCCTACCTCCTCCAGCTCTATAACGGAAGAGCCATACCTCCTCCAGCTCTATAACGGAAGAGCCATACCTCCTCCAGCTCTATAACTGAAGGTCTGTATCTCCTCCAGCTCTATAACTGATGATCCATACCTCCTCCAGCTCTATAAATGAAGGGCCATATCTCCTCCAGCTCTATAATTGAAGGTCTGTATCTCCTCCGGCTCTGTAACTGAAGATCCATACCTCCTCCAGCTCCAAAACTGAAGGACCATACCTCCTCCTGCTCTATAACTGAAGGGCCATACCTCCTCCAACTCTATAACTGAAGGTCTGTATCTCCTCCAGCTTCATAACGGAAGATCCGTACCTCCTCCAGCTCTATAACTGAAGGTCCATATCTCTTCTAGTTCTATAACTGAAGGCCCATACCTCCTCCAACTCTATAACTGAAGGCCCATACCTCCTCCAGCTCTATAACTGAAGGTCCATTCCTCCTCCAGCTCTATAACTGAAGGTCTGTATCTCCTCCAGCTTCATAACGGAAGATCCATACCTCCTCCAGCTTCATAACGGAAGATCCATACCTCCTCCAGCTCCATAACTGAAGGACAATACTGCCTTTAGCTCCAGGAATAGTCTATAGGAGCCTGTGCATTGCACTCATGATCCACTGATCAAGATTACAATCCATTGGCACCAATGTAAAAAAAATATATAAATGCAAATAGTTTTTTATATAAGTACATGTCATGTATTCATTCAAAAGGTGGGGTTTGGTTTTAATTAAACATATATGACAAATATATATATTAATGTTAGTGCATGACTGTGCTGGAGACATTAGAGAGTAAGCTCCTATGGTCCAGAGGCTGAAATGACTTGCACAGTATTCTGTGTACAGCACTGCGGCATATGTTAGAGCTACATAATGTAAATAATAGAAAATGATGTATTATTATACTTAATGAGTGTATCATCATCTGCTGGAGATAAAAGACGTCACAGTGACTATGGAGGAAGAGGACGCACATGACGGGGGGGGTTACTGGGTGTAAATATAAAATAAGATCTTATTACCTCCTCTGCTGCCACTTCCAGCAATGTCTCCTCTCTACTTCCTCCTGACTCACCTCTCACCTGGAACTTCCTGATTATACTGACACCACTTCCTATCTGTGCATTGCACTTGGTAAAAATGAGTTCACCACCTAGTGGAGAATAGAGAAACTGAAGCTTTGATTCCAAAGTTATGCACAGTTTTCCGACGTTTGTGTCGCAACTCGCACGTCATCATCATACTGAGGATCACCACTATCACATTCCTGCCAGGATTGCCAACCGCCAGTAAATTTACTGACAGTTTGTAAAAATCAGTGATTTTTACAATTGTCTATAAATATCAGGGTCTGATAATTTGTCATGCTGTGCTGATTTTTTAAGTGTAAACCAAGCAAATTACTTGATATGGGTATTGTCAGTGTTTCCATGTTGTGTTTGAATATCAATCGCCTAGTTTTTAATAGGAGTTCTGTTATTTTTTCAGGTTGCCAGTAAAAAATGTGCTCCACCAGTAAATTTTCCAAGTTTTGCCAGTAAAAACCGCTGCGGGAGGTTGGCAACACTGATTCCTGCCAAGGATACATGTATTATAAACTGATGTGAACGCTTTGTTTCAGTTTCTGCCATAGAGCTAAAAAGAGACTGGTGCCATTTCTACAGACGTGCAACTTCCATTATTATTATTATTATACAGGATTTATATAGCGCCAACAGTTTGCGCAGCGCTTTACAATATTATTGTGTTCCATGGCCCATACCAGATGCTGGAGTGGGAAATCTTGTGTATCAGACTTTCTGCTTTTCTAACCCCAATATTTTGAGGGAGCCAGTGCCCCAGACATTCTGAGAAGTTCCAAATGACCCCAATTTTTCGAAAAATCGAGTGTCCCAGATTTTCTGTGAAGATTCCAAATAACCCCAATATTTTGAGGATCCTAGTGTCCCAGACTGTCTGAAAAGATTCCAAATGACCCCAATATTGCGGGAAATCTAGTGTATCAGACTTTCTGAGGAGATTCCAAACAACCCCAATATTTTGAGGATCCTAGTGTCCCAGACTTTCTGAGGAGATTCCAAATGACGCCAAAATTTTGAGGATCCTAGTGTCCTAGACTTTTTGAAAAGATTCCAAATGACCCCAATATATTGAGGGACCCAGTGCCCCAGACTTTCTGAGAAGATTCCAAATAACCCCAATTTCTCCTACGTTCACTGACAGACGCAGCTCTTCATGACATGTGGGGTTTATGCTTGTCCTACTAGGAGTTAACTTGGCAGGGAAAAGAACAAGCTGGCCCCTCCCACGGGTCCGTCCTCTCTTCCCACATAAACCCCCCACCCTGCATAGCTCAGCAGTTTTAATGCCTAGTTTGCAAGGAGTTGACCTGACTCCCTTAGGGGATTTGCGGTCCGGATTGAGACCGTTTCTTTTTATTTATTTATTTATTTTTTAATCACTCACTTCTATCAAGCATGAAGTCTGCTATCAAGAAGCCGACCGAGGCATAGATGGTCGTTACAGGACTCTGTACCTTCCCCGGCCTGGCCAACCGATGCGAGCCAGGCCCCGGGTATGGGGTCCCGCCGCATCGTGCCTGTTCTGTGCGGGTTGCCTGGGGGTCTCCCCTCTTGCGCCCTGGTCCCGGACTGCGGTCCGGTTCGGGCGACTTTGGCCGGCAGCATCCCGCCCAGACAGGGGCGGCAGGTCTGCGAACGGGTGGCTACCCGATACGCCCGACGGGAATGGTGAGTGCCCACCTGCTTCAGGTGTAGAGGGGGGGCGATGGTTGTCCGAAAGCTTTCGGGGTGGTAGCCACTACCGTGGGGTTTCCGGTACTCCTGGTTTGCCGTGGACGCGGACATCTGTTCCTAAAGGAGCCTTCCCTCTAGTGCTCAGAGCGGCCATTTTGCGGTAGGCACGTTCCCCTGCAGGTGGTTTTGGCCTCTAGTGTATGACCTCGGCGGCCATATTGGAGTCCCTGCATGCTGTAAAAACGTGCTACAGCTGTTTTTACTTTCTCTTTGGAATAGTGGCTTCTGACTGCGCAGATCATCTGGCGGTTCTCAGTGCATACTGGCAGCGAACAGCAAGTATAGCTGGGCTCCCCTGTGGGTGCTGGTGGTGGTGGGCGCAGTCCTCCTGGGGTCCGGGCGTTCTGTGGGGTGGTGGTGTGCGGCAGTGTGAGGGTGCCTCAAAGCAGGCTTTTTTCCTTTTTCTCTCATTGCATTCCCACGCTATTCGGGGGAAAAAACGATGGCAGGCGACCCTGCTATGCCTGCTGAGGAGGGTTCAGCAATAGCGCAACCTGCGCAAAGGGCTTTTTGGACCAGCTGCGGGCGGTCTTTAGCGAGTTTCTCCCCCGGGTGTAACCAAACATCACCCCAGGGGTCTCTAGAAAACGCCCTCCTCCCCCCCTGTTCTTCAGGGGAGGATTCAGAACCGGAGATAGCATCGGGGGTCACAGGGACCCCAGTAGAGCTTTCTGAAGGTGGACTGGCCCCCTCGGACGTAGGAGGACCAGGGCACGGCGGCTGTGCGCGAAGAGGCACTGGTATCCGCCATTATCTCTGGGATTCGCACTACGCTGCGACTGAGCCAGGACGGCGAGTCGCAGACGCCTGCATATGATTGCGGGTCTGAAGGGCCCCTAGGGCTTATCCCTATGATCAGCTCTTTGATCACCTGATATATCGTGAATGGCAGCGTCTGCAGCATTCCTTTTCGATGTTAAAAACGTTTTGCCATCCGTTATCCTTTTGAGGATAGTTTTCTGCAGAAGTGGGCATCACCTGCGGTGGACCCCCCGATAGCTCGCCTGAATAACGCGACAACCATTCCCTTGGAAGGGTCCCCCACTTTTAAGGATCCGGCTGATAGGCGGACAGAGGCGGTGTCAAAAGTTCTTTTTCTCTTAGCAGGCTCAGCTCTGCGGCTTCTTTTTCAAAGACTCCTGGCATCGCGTTCGCTGATTCGTACCTTTGTACAACATGTGCACCATGGGGCGCCTTGGGTGCGGTCCCACGATGGCTCCATGGGACTTGAATTTGGTGCTTTCTGTGCTCAGAAACCGCCATATGGGAAGATCAGGGATATTCCCTTACGACTGCTGTCGCAGAAGGTGGCCTTCTTGGTGGCAATTACATCCGCTTGCGGGTGTCTGAGCTGGCTGCACTGTCGTGCAAGTCTCCCCATCTGGTCCTTCACGAGGACAAGGCGGTTTTGCGTCCACCTCCTTCTTTTCTTCCGAAGGTGGTTTCTTCTTTTCACATTAATGAAGATATTGTTCTTCCTTCATTGTGTCACGGTCCTCGCATTCTAAAGGAAATTGAGTTACAAAAATTCCTTGGTCGTCGTAAGGGCCTTACAAGTGTATCTGAATGCGACAGCTTCCTTTTCGGAAGTCTGACTCTTGTTTGTACTGATGGAAGGTCCACGCAAAAGTTTAGCGGCCTCGTCAGCTACCGTCTCCCGTTGGATTAGACAGATCGTCACGATCTATCACCCATGTGTATTCTTTTCAGGGCAAGGTTTCCCCTTTTCCGGGCACGGCTCATTCTACCAGGGCTGTTAGCACTTCCTGGGTTTTCCGACACCAGGCCTCGGTGTCACAGGTGTGCAAGGCGGCCGCGTGGGCCTCGGTATACACTTTTACAAAGTTTTATAAAATGATGTGTCAGCATCCTCGGATGCTGCTTTTGGCCGTAAAGTTTTACAGGCTGCAGTGTAGGCGCGTATGGCGCCTCCTTAGAGGTTCTGTTGGGTACAGTTGTTATTGTTTACCCACCCCTCTTTTGACACAGCTTTGGGACATCCCCACAAGTCATGAAGAGCTGCGTCTGTCAGTGACCGTAGGAGAAAAAGGGATTTTATTAAAACTTACCGTAAAATCCCTTTCTCCGAGTTCACTGACAGACGCAGCACCCACCCCTCTGCGCTCTTTTTGGTACGGCTTGTTATGAACTGCTGAGCTATGCAGGGTGGGGGGTTTATGTGGGAAGAGAGGACGGCCCTGTGGGAGGGGCCAGCTTGTTCTTTTCCCTGCCTAGCTAACTCCTAGTAGGACAAGTCTGTCAGTGAACTCGGAGAAAAGGATTTTACGGTAAGTTTTAATAAAATCCCTTTATTTTGAGGGACCCAGTGCCCCAGACATTCTGAGAAGATTCCAAATGACCCCAATTTTTTGAAAAATCTAGTGTCCCAGACTTTCTGAGAAGATTCCAAATAACCTCAATATTTCGAGGATCTTAGTGTCCCAGACTGTCTCAAAAGATTCCAAATGACCCCAATATTTCGGGAAATCTAGTGTATCAGACTTTCTGAGAAGATTCCAAACAACCCCAATATTTTGAGGATCTTAGTGTCCCAGACTTTCTGAGAAGATTCCAAATAACCCCAATATTTTGAGGATCCTAGTGTCCCAGACTTTCTGAGAAGATTCCAAATTAGGATCCTTGAAATTTTGGGGTCATTTGGAATCTTCCCAGAAAGTCAGGGACACTAAGATCCTCAAAATACTGGGGTCATTTGGAATGTTTTAGAAAGTCAGGGACATTAGGATCCTTGAAATATTGGGGTAATGTCCCTGACTTTCTAAAACGTTCCAAATGACCCCAGTATTTTGAGGATCTTAGTGTCCCTGACTTTCTGGGAAGATTCCAAATGACCCCAACATTTCAAGGATCCTAGTGTCCCTGACTTTCTGGGAAGATTCCAAATGACCCCAACATTTCAAGGATCCTAGTGTCCCAGACTTTGAGAAGATTCCAAATGACCCCAATAATTTGAGGATCCTAGTGTCCTTGACTTTCTGAGAAGATTTCAAATAACCCCAATATTTCAAGGATACTGATGTCCCTGACTTTCTCAGAAGATTCTAAATGACTCCAATGTTTTAAGGATCCTAGTGTTCCTGACTTTCTGAGAAGATTCCAAATAACCTCAATATTTTGGGAAATCTAGTGTCCCAGACTTTCTGAGAAGATTCCAAATGACCCCAATAATTTGAGGATCCTAGTGTCCCCAACTTTCTGAAAAGATTCCAAATGACCTCAAAATTTTGAGGATGCTGATGTCCCTGACTTTCTCACAAGATTCCAAATAACCCCAATATTTTGAGAAATCTAGTGTCCCAGACTTTGAGAAGATTCCAAATGACCCCAATAATTTGAGGATCCTAGTGTCCTTGACTTTCTGAGAAGATTTCAAATAACCCCAATATTTCAAGGATCCTAGTGTCCCTGACTTTTTTTTAGAAGATTCCAAATTATCCCAATATTTTAAGAATCCTAGGGTCCCAGACTGTCTGAAAAGATTCCAAATGACCCCAATATTTTGGGAAATCTAGTGTCCCAGACTTTCTGAGAAGATTCCAAACAACCCCAATATTTTGAGGATCCTAGTGTCCCAGACTTTCTGAGAAGATTTCAAATAACCCCAATATTTTGATGGGCCCAGTGCCCCAGACATTCTGAGAAGATTCCAAATGACCCCAATTTTTCTAAAAATCTATTGCCCCTAACTTTTTGAGAATATTCCAAATAACCCCAATATTTTGAGAAATCTAGTGTCCCAGACTTTCTGAGAAGATTCCAAATGACCCCAATAATTTGAGGATCCTAGTGTCCCCAACTTTCTGAAAAGATTCCAAATGACCTCAAAGTTTTGAGGATGCTGATGTCCCTGACTTTCTCACAAGATTCCAAATAACCCCAATATTTTGAGAAATCTAGTGTCCCAGACTTTGAGAAGATTCCAAATGACCCCAATAATTTGAGGATCCTAGTGTCCTTGACTTTCTGAGAAGATTTCAAATAACCCCAATATTTCAAGGATCCTGATGTCCCTGACTTTCTCAGAAGATTCTAAATGACTCCAATGTTTTAAGGATCCTAGTGTTCCTGACTTTCTGAGAAGATTCCAAATAACCTCAATATTTTGGGAAATCTAGTGTCCCAGACTTTCTGAGAAGATTCCAAATGACCCCAATAATTTGAGGATCCTAGTGTCCCCAACTTTCTGAAAAGATTCCAAATGACCTCAAAATTTTGAGGATGCTGATGTCCTTGACTTTCTCACAAGATTCCAAATAACCCCAATATTTTGAGAAATCTAGTGTCCCAGACTTTGAGAAGATTCCAAATGACCCCAATAATTTGAGGATCCTAGTGTCCTTGACTTTCTGAGAAGATTTCAAATAACCCCAATATTTCAAGGATCCTGATGTCCCTGACTTTCTCAGAAAATTCTAAATGACTCCAATGTTTTAAGGATCCTAGTGTTCCTGGCTTTCTGAGAAGAATCAAAATGACCCCAATGTTTCAAGGATCCTTGTGTCCCTGACTTTGAGAAAATTCCAAATTACCCAAAATATTGAGGATCTTAGTGTCCCTGACTTTCTGAGAAGATTCCAAATGACCCCAATATTTTGAGGATCCTAGTGTCCCAGACCTTCTGAGAAGATTCCAAATGACCCCAATATTTTGAGGATCCTAGTGTCCCTATAAAGATACTGAGTGCCCCCCAAGATTCTGAGTTTCTTATATTCTGGGTAACCCCGAGATTCCTAGTGTTCCTTTAGCCACCCACTTCTTTTGTTCCCAGGAACTTTAACACATCCTTCACAGTCTTTCAATGTGATCTCCATGCCCCAGTGTCATCTCCCAGTGCCTTTTAGTGTGTCCTCTGTACCCCCAGTGTTTTTAGGGTCATCCGGCCAATCCCTAGTTACCCTCTGTGTGAACCAATATCCTGGCACCTGTTGTATCCTCTGTTTCCCTTCTGTACCTCTACCAGCTTTCAGCCATCCTGCACCCCTGCGATCACCTGTGAGTTTCAGCCTGCCTTCCAGTATCAGCAGCTGTGTCTGCAACCTGCTTCAGTGCATCATTGTGTTTTCTCATCTATTTCCTGCTCTGTGTCCCTGTCTACTTCTGCCTGCTCCTAGTGATTGTCATCTGTGTCTCTGCATTATTACATACTCCTGGAGATTTGGTGTGCCTTGGTGCACTACTACTCGTTCCCAGTTCGTCTGTAGATTCCCATGCACTCCTTGTAGCCTGGGCTGTATTACCCATTGGCCGGGGATCCCAGCATCTCAGTGCTGCAAGTGATTTTGCTTGCTTATCAGCCCCTAGTTTCCAGCAACTGCCAACTTGGGCAAGTCAGAGGGCCACAACCTGTAGAAGACAAGGGGGTTCCTTTGATTCTGGGTCTCAGCCCTTCAGACCTCACCTTCGCTGTATGTGTAGGATTCTCCCTCATCAGTACCACTGGGTTTCCCCTGGTCTTAAGCCTCGTACACACACGGTGCGACAGTCGTATGAAAATGATCGTACGACCGCTCGTTGTACGATCATCCGACCATTAGCACCCGCGATTAGAACAGCCGATGTACGATGGTCGTACAACAGGGGTTGGATGAGCAAACTAGAAAACTTTGGTAGTACCAACAAGCAGTCGTACGACCGTTGTATCGTGTATACAGAGAAGTTGGTTCAAATAGTTGTACTGTGCAAAACACGCATGCTCAGAAGTCAGAAACTGCCGGAAGTGTCTGTTCGTTCCTAATTCACAAATTACATGCACCTGAACTTTCTCTTTATACGTTCGGCTTGATCGTACGATCGTTTAGTGCATGTCAGTATGCGAGATACATGAGCCAACATAACATTTGGGCCGTTCGGTCGTACGACCGCTTGTTGTATGATCACCCGACCGTTAGGATGCGCGATTAGAACGGCCGACGTGTGGCGGTCGTACAACAGAAGTTGGATGAGCAGGCTAGAAAACTTTTGTTGTACAACAAGCGGTGGTACGATCGTTGTACCGTGTGTACAGAGAAGTTGGTCCAACAAGTTGTATTGTGCAAAAGTCAGGAACGCCCGGAAGTGTCCGTTCGGGTAAACCTACGTTCCTAATTCACAAATCACATGCACCTGAACTACCTCTTTATACGCTCCGAGCACGTCACCACGTTAGGCTTGGTCGTACGATCGCTTAGTGCACGTCAGTATGCGAGACACAACAGCCAACATACGATTTGGGCAGTTCGGTCGTACGACCGTCGCACCGTGTGTACAAGGCTTTAGACTAAGACTAACACTAAATTGAAATTTGCTGCCAAAATTAACACTGGTGACCAGTTGCGTCCAATCACAGCTGATCAAATGTAAACAAGGAGATGCCGTTTATCGGCTCTCCTCGCTTCACACTGACAGAGAGCCAATCAGTGGCATCTACTTGCAGGGGACATGGAGACATGTAATCAGGCATCAGTGCCCCTCTCTATGCCCATCTGTGGTGCCAACCTGTACCCATCAGTGACACCAGTCAGTGATGCCAATGTGTTCCCATCAGTGATGCCAATCAGTGCTGCCTTTCAGTGCCTGTCCATCAGTGCCACCTATCACTGCTCATAAGTGGCGCCTATCACTTCCCATCAGTGCTTCCTCATCATTGCCACCCCATCAGTGCCCTTCAATGCCACCTATCAGTGACGCCTATCAGTGCCCATCAGTGCCGCCTAATCAGTGCCACCCCATCAGTGCCACCTCATCAGGGCCAATCTGTGCAGCTGCATCATTGCCTATCAGTGCCGCATCATCAGTGCAGCCCATCAGTGCCACCCCATCAGTGCCCTTGAGCGCATGCTCATCAGTGCCCATCCTTGAAGGAGAAGAAATACTCATTTACAAACTTTCCTAAACAAAGGAAAAACTTTTTTTTTCAAAATTTTCTCTTTTTTTTTTTTTTTTTAGCAAAAAATAAAAACCCCAGCAGTGATTAAATACCAGCAAAAGAAAGCTCTGTTTGTGGGAAGAAAATTATAAAAATGTCACATGGGTACAGTGAAGCATGACTGCGCAATTGTCATTCAAAGTGCGACAGCGCTGAAAGCTGAAAATTGGCCTGGGCAGGAAGGGGGTGAGACCACCCAGTATTGAAGAGGTTAAACACAAAGGGTAATTAATAATAGACAGAGACTTGCAATAATTCAAAGTAACATAATCGTTCTACAGACAGAATAGTCTATAAAAAAGTAAAACCATAGATCTGTCGATGGCATCAGCAGGCGTGGGTTTTCTAATGTGTAATTTGGCATGATTCCCTAGTGTAGAACATTTCCCACACATTGGACAGGAAAGAGTGCCCTATCCAGAGTCAAGTTTTTCGGAGTGTGGGAAGGTATATTTTCTGAGTTAAACATTTCCCACAGTCTAAACATAAAAAGGATTTTAAGTCACATGACTTCTCAGGTGTATACAGAGTGCTGTCTTCTGAATTAAACATTTCCCGCACTCTTAACAGGAAAAAGTTTGCTCTCCCGTGTGGCTTTTCTGATGTGTAAGAAGGTAAGCCTTTTTGAGTGAAACATTTCCCGCACTCTGAACACGAAAAAGGACACTCACCAGTGTGACACCTTTGGTGCCTAAGAAGGTCTGCTTTATGTTTGAAACACCTCCCGCACTCTTAACATGAAAAAGGACGCTCACCCGTTTGACTTCTCCGGTGCGTATGAAGGTCCACTTTCTTAATGAAACATTTCCCGCACTCAGAGCATAAAAAAGGCTGCTCACCCGTGTGACTCCTCTGGTGTCTACAAAATGCTCCTTCCCAAGTAAAACATTTCCCACATTCTAGGCAGGAAAAAGGATGCTCGCCCTTATGACTTTTCTGATGTATAAGAAGGTCATCGTTCATAAACAACATAAAAAGGATTTTAAGTCACATGACTTCTCAGGTGTATACAGAGTGCTGTCTTCTGAATGAAACATTTCCCGCACTCTTGACAGGAAAAAGTTTGCTCTCCCGTGTGGCTTTTCTGATGTGTAAGAAGGTAAGCCTTTCAAGGGAAACTTTTCCCACACTCTGAACATGAAAAAGGACGCTCACCGGTGTGACATCTTTGGTGCCTAAGAAGGTCTGCTTTGTGTTTGAAAGATTTCCCGCACGGTGAACACGGGAAAGGACGCTCAGCCGTGTGACTTTTTTGGTGCCTGAGAAGGTCTGCTTTCCAAGTGAAACATTTCCCGCACCCTGAACATAAAAACGGATGCTCACCAGTGTGACTTTTTTAATGTATAAGAAGCTTGCCTTTCCGAGTGAAACCTTTTCGGTACTGTGAACACGAAAACAGATGCTCAGCCGTGTGAAGGTCGCCTTTCCGAGTGAAACATTTCCCACACTCTGAACATGAAAAAGGACACTCACCCATGTGACATCTTTAGTGCCTAAGAAGGTCTGCATTGTGTTTGAAAGATTTCCAGCACTGTGAACACGGGAAAGGACGCTCAGCCGTGTGACTTTTTTGGTGAAACATTTCCCACACCCTGAACATAAAAATGGACGCTCACCAGTGTGACCTTTTCTATGTATAAGAAGCTTGCCTTTCCGAGTGAAACTTTTCCCGCACACTGAACACAAAAACAGATGCTCAGCCGCGTTACTTCTTCTATGTATAAGAAGGTCGCCTTTCCGAGTGAAACATTTCCCACACTATGAACATGAAAAAGAACGCTCAACGGTGTGACATCGCTGGTGTCTAAGAAGGTCTGCTTTGTGTTTGAAACATTTCCCGCACTGTAAACATGAGAAGGGACGCTCACCCGTGTGACTTCTCATGTGTCTGAGAAGGTCTGCGTTCCAAAGGAAACATTTCCCGCACTGTGAACAATTAAACGGACGCCCACCCATGTTTGCTTTTTTTTCTACTGCAGGAGACGATTTTGGTCTAAAACCTTCATTGACTTCAGACCACAGGATTGTTTTAGCGTCTTTGTGTGAAGAAGCATCTAAATTACTGGAAGATGATCTCTGGGGATTAGATGGATCCAAGGATCTCTCCGCAACGGGAGGTCTTGGATGGATTTCATTGGTAGCCGAAGGAAACCTCTCAAAAGACTCTTCAGGTTTAGAGGGATCCATTGATCTTTCCACACAGTAAGGCCTGTGATGTATTTTTTGAGTAACGGGGATCGCTTCTGGAGAAATATCTGCAATGTCATTGTCTTCTACATTGTAATCCAAGGATAAAATCTGATGCCCACCTACTGGAAAGAAGTATTTTTATTACCATTAAAAACAATCATGTTTCTTAGTCAAGAGTACTAATTACGTCATTTATGACGAAACGCGTAGGGCAGAGCTGCATGCTGATATCACTGCGTTCTACCGATCCCAGGAGTGCAGGTGTCTGTTTCTTTGCTGGCAAAAACTGTGCTACTTATGGCGTTTTGAGATTTGTGAGTGGTGTAAGTGAACTTTAACCACTTCCCGACCGCCGTATGCAAAATGACGGCCGGAAAGTGGCTTAGTTATCCTGACTGGTAGTCATATGACGTCCTCAGGATAACAAGCCGCCGCGTGCCCGGGGGGTTGCGCATCACGGCGATCAGTGGTGTGGGAGGTCAGTCTGACCCCCCGCAATGCAGATCTCGGTAAAGTGCTTCCATCCGCACTTTACCATGTGATCAGCCTTAACCAATCACGGCTGGTCACAGTGTAACACAGGAAAGTCGTTTATCGGCTTTCCTGTACTCAGGTCTGCAGACCTGAGGAGTGGAGAGCCGATCGGCTGCTCCCCTGACAGGGAGGGTTTGTGCTGATGATTTATCAGCACAGCCCTCCCTCGGATCGCCACCCTAGACCACCAGGGAGCCTGCCTAGGGACCACCAGGGATGTGCCGACCAGGGACCACCAGGGAGCCGATCTGGACCACCAGGGAGACCCCCCTAGACCACCAGGTAAGAGACATACTGCCCAATGTGGATGGCACTCAGTGCCACCTTCAGATGCCACCCTAGACCACCAGGGAATGAGCCCCTATCAGTATATATGCCCACCAGTGCCCCATCAGTGTTTACCACTGCCCCTATCAATGCATACCAGTGCCACATATCAGTGCCCACCATTGCCACCTACCAGTGCCCACCTATCAGTGCCACCTATCAGTGCCCAGTTCCGCCTATGAGTGCCAATCAGTGCTGTCTATTAGTGCCCATCAGTGCCGCTTAGCAGTGTCTGTCAGTGCTGCATATCAGTGCCCGTCAGTGCTGTATATCAGTGCCACCTATCAGTACCCGTCAGTGCTGCTTATCAGTGCCGCCTAACAGTGCTCATCATTGCTGCATATAAGTGCCTCATCATTAGTGCCACCTTATCAGTGCCGCCTCATCAGTGCCAATCAGTACTGCCACATCAGTGCCCGTCAGTGTAGCCACATTAGTGCCCACCAGTGATGGAGAAAATTTACTTATTTACAAAGTTTTGTGACAAAAATAGAGAATTTTTTTTTTTTTCAAAATTTTCAGTCCTTTTTTATTTGTAGCGCAAAAAATAAAAACCGCAGGGGTGATCAAATACCACCAAAAGAAAGCTCTGTTTGTGGGAACAAAATGATAAAAAATCTGTTTGGGTACAGTGTCGCACGACCGCGCAATTGTCATTCAAAGCGCAACAGCACTGAAAATTGGTCTGGTAGTAAAGTGTTCTAAGTGCATAGTATTGAAGTGGTTAACCCCTTGCCATCCGGGCCAATTCTGGCACTTCTCTCCTACATAAACAAATCATCATTTTTTTTGGCTAGAAAATTACTCAGAACCCCCAAACATTATATATGGGGTTTTTTTGCAAAGATCCTAGGGAATACAATGGCGGTTGTTGCAAATTTTTATGTCACACGGTATTTGCGCAGAGATTTTTCAAACGCGTTTTTAAAAAAAAATATAATAAAACAGTTTCATGAATTTAAGAAAAAACAAAACAGTAAAGATGATGTTATGCCGAGTAAATAGATACCTAACATGTCACGTTTTAACCACTTGCCGACCGCCTACCGTGGCTTGACGGCGGCAAAGTGGTTAGCTATCGCGAAACGCTGTCACATGACGGCAGCCGCGAGAATGAGTATAGTGAGCACGCGCGCCGCCGTAGGCGCGCTCACTGTGTTCCGGGGGAGCCAGGAAGCGGGTAGGGCGGACTCGATGTCCATTGGCTACCCACGATGGCTCCTCCAGAGTGACAGAAAGGGGGTCCGTGTATGTAAGCACGGATCTCCGTTCTGACAGAGGGGAAAGGGCTGTGATCACAGGCTTCCTGTATATGGAAGCCGTGATCACTCCCTTCCCCCAGCCAGCCCAGCCCCCATACAGTTAGAACACACTAAGGGAACACAGTTAACCCTTAGAGCGCCCCCTCCAGGTTAACCCCTTCACTGCCAATGGCATTTACACAGTAATCAGTGCATTTTTATAGCACTGATTGCTGTATAAATGCCAATGGTCCCAAAAAAAGTGTCAAAATGGTCCGACATGTCCGCCGCAGAATCGCAGTACCGCTAAAAATCGCAGATCGCCGCCATTACTAGTAAAAAATAAAAACCCCAAAAACAAATTCTCATCATTCGTAAACGCAGCAACTTTTGTGCAAACCAATCAATAGACGCCAATTGCGATTTTTTTTTTACCAAAAATATGAGGAAGAATATAAATCGGCCAAAACTGATGGAAAAAAAATGTTTTTATATATTTTTTTTGATTTGTATTTTAGCAAAAAGTAAGAAATATTGTTTTGGGTTTTTTTTGCAAAGTTGTCGCTCTTTTCTTGTTTATAGCGGCGATCAGAAATGACGCAGAGACGATCAAATACCACTAAAAGAAAGCTCTATTTGTGGGGAAAAAAAGGACACAAATTTCGTTTGGTTATAACGTCGCACGACCGCGCAATTGTCAGTTAAAGCGACGCAGTGCCGAATCACAAAAAAGTGCTCTGGTCCTAAACTGGGAAATCCTTCCGGGGCTGAAGTGGTTAAAATTGCGCACACTTGTGGAATGGCGCCGAACTTTGATACTTAAAAATCTCCATAGGCAATGCTTTAAAAATGTTTACAGGTTACATGTTTAGAGTTACAGAGGAGGTCTAGTGCTAGAATTATTGCTCTCGCTCTAACTATCACGACGATACCTCATGTGTGGTTAGAATACCGTTTACATATGCGGGCGCTACTTCTGTATGCGTTCGCTTCTGTGCGCGAGCTCGCGGGGATGGAGGCGCTTTAAAAAAAAAATTTTATTCCTTATTTTACTTTTATTTTTTTTATTTTTACACTTTCTCTTTATTACATGTAAACATCCCTTGTAATGGGAATAGCGCGTGACAGGTTCTCTTTATGGAGAGACGCAGGGTCTATAAGACCCCACATCTCTCCTCCAGGCTGAAAAGGCTGAGATTAAAAAAAAAAAAAAAAAGCGAACGATCCCGGCCTTTCCAGCCGAGTTCACGTGCATTGTTTATATCCGGTGACCTGGACGTGACATCATAACATGCGCCCAGGGCCTCCAAGAGACATATAGATGACCGGGAACCATCTGTCCCTCGAAAATCTCTGGTACTTCCTTCCGGTTCCTTCTCCCGTTCGCCGATTGCTCAGGTGAGTCGGGAGAAGCACTGGAGGATGACAGAAGGATCAAGCGGCTGAAATGCCGCTATGATTGTTCTTACGGTGACAGGAATCACCCGCTGAAAAAAAAAATGATATCTCAATGATGTCTGCAGGTGCCGGCATCATTGAGCTATAACCACTGAAAGGCGATGACGTCAATTGACGGCGTCCCGGCACAAAGTCGTTAAACTACTAATGAAACGTATATATAAAGGCTTTACGTTATTGGTCGGATTTTATTTCCATATTCCAACACATGGTCCATGAGGAGGAAGCCTTGGTGGAGGAATGCTGTACCTCACTTTTTGGAGAGCAATTTGGGGTTTCCACCGAGGCCCAGATCTAAACTCTGTAGACCTTTCTAGAGATAGAAGGAAATATCCATTTGGTAAGCGAGCAATTTTACTACTTGTGGTGGAGGTTCTACACTAGGATATTATTCATATCACCGGTGATGGACACTGCATTAACTACTTCAGCCCCGGAAGGATTTCACACTTTAGGACCAGAGCCCTTTTTGCGATTCGGCGCTGCGTCGCTTTAACTGACAATTGCGCGGTCGTGCGACGTTGTACCAAAACGAAATTTGCGTCCTTTTTTTCCCACAAATAGAGCTTTCTCTTTGTGGTATTTGATCACCGCTGCGTCATTTCTGATCGCCGCTATAAACAAAAGAAGAGCGACAATTTTGCAAAAAAAACACAAATTTCTTACTTTTTGCTAAAATACAAATCCAAAAAAAATATATAAAAAAACATTTTTTTCAACGGTTTTGGCCGATTTTATATTCTTCCTCATATTTGTGATAAAAAAAAATCGCAATCGGCGTTTATTGATTGGTTTGCGCAAAAGTTGCCGCGTTTACGGATGATGAGAATTCATTTTTGGGGTTTTTATTTTTTATTTACTAGTAATGGCAGCGATCTACAATTTTTAGTGGTACTGCGATATTGGGACGGACATGTCGGATATTTTGACACTTTTTTTGGACCATTGGCATTTATACAGCGATCGGTGCTATAAAAATGCACTGATTACTGTGTAAATGCCATTGGCAGTAAAGGGGTTAACCTGCAGAGGGCGCTCTAAGGGTTAACTGTGTTCCCTGGGCGTGTTCTAACTTTATGGGGGCTGCCCTAGCAGGGGAAGGGGAGCGATCACAGCTTCCATGTAGAGGAAGGCTGTGATCACAGTCCTTCCCCATCTCACAGAACGGAGATCCGGGGGGGGGCATCGCGGGTAGCCGGCGGAATTGAGTCCGCTGCACCCGCTTCCTGGCCCCCCCCCAGAGCGGCGCGCGCGTGCTCACAGTGCTCGATCTCACAGCCGCCGTCGTATGACTGCGTTTTGCGATATCGAACCACCTTGTCGCCGTCAACCTGTGGTTGGCGGTCGGCAAGTGGTTAATGAACGTTTCATAAGAAGACTTTTTACCTATAGTACATTTTTTTGTGTCTTCTTCACGTGGACTTTAATGGTTTAGCACAGCCTTTCTCAACCTTTTCAACGCCAAGGAACCCTTGAAATAATTCTCCGGTCTCGGGGAACCCCTGCTAAAAATCTACAACACATTAGTGTGATGGTCAATGGGAAGAATACTCCTTACACTTGTGGTCATTGGGAAGAATTACCCCCTTACAGATAGCTAAAAAAAAACAATGATGGCATTGGGAATTTATCTGAGAGGTAGAAATTGACCATTGCTCAAGGAACCCCTAACAACCTCTGGAGGAACCCTGGTTGAGAAACCCTGGTTTAGCATAATAAGGGTCGTATTATATGCTGAAGGGTTGATCTCCCTTTTGCTTATCATTGACCTCATTTTTTCACTGTGTATATATTTGATTCAAATTATTTGATGTTAGTGCAGCTCTTTATTATATGAAACAGTAATAACAGAACAGAATAAATAAATGGCCTTTCCATTTTGTAATATTTTCGATGTTGTGACTATCTGGTGATTCTCCATCTTTTTTTTTTTTTTGTATCAAAAACCAAGAAACAAACCCTTTCTGTTTAGTTTTTATAAATCATCTGCGTCAATGTCTAAAGAAGATCCTTCCCGTTTATCCACCACCATCATTCTAAATTCCTCTGTAGACTGAGGATCGCCTCTCAAAGATCCCTCATCTTCTTCCTCTTTAATCTCAACTTCCATATTTATCAGTTCTTTACCCTAAACACACCGAATGATAGAAATAACATCTGGAAAACATGAGTGGTAATAACCCAGGAATACATCTAAAAAAATATTTCTTTAAGATTTTGGTGTCTAAGTTTTACCTACCTGATGATGGTGAAGGATGGTGTGACTTTCCTGTGTGGAATCCCAGGAATACAGAGGACGCGGACATCTCTCTGGTGGGTTCCCATTACTGGATCCACCTACCTGATGATGGTGAAGGATGGTGTGACTTTCCTGTGTGGTATCCCGGGAATACAGAGGATGGGGACATCTCTCTGGTGGGTTCCCGTTACTGGATCCACCTACCTGATGATGGTGAAGGATGGTGTAACTTTCCTGTGTGGTATCCCAGGAATACAGAGGATGGGGACATCTCTCTGGTGGGTTCCCATTACTGGATCCATCTACCTGATGATGGTGAAGGATGGTGTGACTTTCCTGTGTGGTATCCCAGGAATACAGAGGATGGGGACATTTCTCTGGTGGGTTCCCGTTACTGGATCCACCTACCTGATGATGGTGAAGGATGGTGTGACTTTCCTGTGTGGTATCCCAGGAATACAGAGGATGGGGACATCTCTCTGGTGGGTTCCCATTACTGGATCCACCTACCTGATGATGGTGAAGGATGGTGTGACTTTTCTGTGTGGTATCCTGGGAATACAGAGGATGGGGATGTATTTGTATGTATACAAACCGTCTTTTGAGGTTTGCGCTGTAAGTCGTTATCACACCAAGGATCACCATCACACATGAAATAAAGTGAACTCTTTACCTTAGTTGCTACCATAGATCTAAAAAGAGAAGGTTACCTTTTCCACAGACCTACAATTTCTATTACCGGTATCATACACAGAGTTGCGGTAATAAAAATAGCTATAAATGAATCAAACACCAGTGACAAAAAATAAAAGTCCAAATATGATGGAAAAGATTCTGTTGCGGTATCCACACCATCCACCACCTCATAGTGTCCGATCCTTCAACTATCACCTCCACTGCAAATGAAGAGTTCCTTTACCAACTTGCAGGGGCCTCCTATCACGGAAGATCAGTGACACTCGTGGCTCTAAATCCAGCCAGGGCCTTTAACCATCCGAGAGACTTCTTAGGGCAGGGGAAAGCAACCTGCGGCCCTCCTGCTGTTGTAAAACTACAAGTCCCATCATGCCTCTGGGAGTAATTGTACCCGTCAGCCTTGCAATGCCTCATGGGAATTGTAGTTCTACAACAGCTGGAGGGCCGCAGGTTGCCTACCCCTGTCTTAGGGCATGTGGATTCAACATCCAGGTTACGTTATCACAGGAGATCCCCAAAATACAGCTTCTATTATTGTGTTCCATGGCAGAACCTGCCAAGCCCTACCAGATGCAGGAACTGGCTGGAACAAAGAGTACAAGAGCTAGAAATTGAAATATTATTATACAGAGAACGCTCTTTATTGGGGAAAACCCATGGGGCTTCTTTTCTATGTGTTTCCTCATCTAGAAGAAAGCTGTGAGAAGTTTCAGCTTGGTTGTAGTAGTAATAACGTCCACCAATGCCGGAGAGCAAAATATAAGCTTGTGTAGCCTTCAACAATCCAAGTATATTGAGGAATATTATAATACCTGAGTCAAAAGCAAAAAAAAAAACAGAGCTAGCATCTTAGGTGTTGAGAAGGCCTCAAGAACTTTTGAATTCTGATTTGCAAATCTCAGGTTTCTTGTCAAATTTGTGGGCCTTCCCTTCCTTGTCGGGCATCTTTCTATAACACATCAAAGACCACCTCATCACCCTGAACATGCATTAGTGAGTTGCAAGTGATGGGCGGAGACATAACAACCCTCAAGTCTTGAGAAGTTTAGGGTTTATATCAGGACACCCTTAGGTGGATATGAAGCTCCTTGGACACTTCAAAGCTATGTGTAAGCATATGAAAGGGGCTACTTCAACGCATTGGGCCACTTTAGCTGCTTAGGGTTTTGTGTAAATCTAAATCATGGTTGTCCATAACCATCTGTGTGTGTTGTTCAAAGTTCTTAAGCTCTTATAGTAAAGGCTCACAGCACAGTGCATTCCCCTTTTGGCTCCAGGAGTCTGGAGGAGTACCAATAGAGGGCTTGTAAACCTTGAAGTGAACCTGAACTCAAAAAGTGTAGATTTACTGTCTTCCAGAGAACATCTACAAATGTTAATTGTGTCCAAGCAGCACCCTGAAAAATAGAAACGCATAGAAAAGTGACGGCAGAAAAAGACAGAGTAGTCCATCAAGTCTGCCCATTTTTTATTTCTCCCGTTAACTTTTCAGTCTGAGTATAGAGCTATGTTCGACCTCAAGCATGTTTGAATCCATTTACTGTTTCACTTCCTCTCCTGGAAGTTTATTCCAAGCGCCAACCACCCTTTCAGTAAAATAATACTTTCTAAAATTAGTTTTGAACTTCCCTCCAGTTAGTTTGAGGTCCCCGTGTTTTTGATTTTGGTTTCATATTGAAAAAACTGCCCTCCATAACTTTATTCACCCCTTTGATGTATTTAACCGCTTCCCCACCGCGCGCCGTCTTTTCACGGCGGCAGTGGGGGAGCGCTGCGCGAATCGCCGTAAATAAGCGGCGATTCGCAATTGGCCACCAGGGGGCGCGCGCGCGCACCCGCCGCACTCCTGGGGAGTGTGCCCACGGCTTGGGCGGACCCGATGTCCGCCGGCGAGCCGCGATGAGCGGCAAAAGAGAAAGAACGGGGAACCGCCGATGTAAACACGGCGGTTCCCCGCCCTGTCAGTGGGGCATGAGAGATCTACTGATCCCTGTCACTGGGATCAGTTAGATCTCTCATGCCCATGTTAGCCCAACCCCCCCACAGTAAGAACACGCCCAGGGAACACAGTTAACCCCTAGCTCTCCCCCTGCAGGTTAACCCCTTCACTGCCAATGACATTTATACAGTAATCAGTGGACATTTAAATTTCTGATCGCTGAATAAATGTCATTGGTCCCAAAAAAGTGTCAAAATGTTCCGACATGTCCGCCCCGATATCGCAGTACCGCTAAAAATCGCAGATCGCCGCCATTACTAGTAAAAAATAAAAAAAAAATAAAAACCCCAGAAATGAATTCTCACCATGCGTAAACGCGGCCAATTTTGCGCAAACCAATCAATAAACGCCGATTGCAATTTTTTTTATCGCAAATATGAGGAAGAATATAAATCGGCCAAAAACGGTGAAAAAAAAAGTTTTTTTATATTTTTTTTTTGGATTTGAATTTTAGCAAAAAGTAAGAAATTTGGGGTTTTTTTGCAAAATGGTCGCTCTTCTTTTGTTTATAGTGGCGATCAGAAATGACGCAGAGGCGATCAAATACCACCAAAAGAAAGCTCTATTTGTGGGAAAAAAAGGACGCAAATTTTGTTTGGGTACAACGTTGCACGACCGCGCAATTGTCAGTTAAAGCGACGCAGTGCCGAATCGCAAAAAGTGCTCTGGTCCTAAAGCTGGAAAACCTTCCGGGGCTGAAGTGGTTAAAGGTTTCAGTCATGTCTCCCCTTTCCCTTCTTTCCTCCAGACTTTACATATTAAAGGGGTTGTAAAGACAGAAGGTTTTTTTATCTTAATGCATTGTATCTATTAAGATAAAAAACCTTCTGTGTGTAGCAGCCTCCCCAGCACCCCTTCTCACTCCAGCGATGTCCACGATCCCCTCAGCCGTCCAGGAAACTCCTCCTAATCGGCTCCCGTGACTGTCAATCAAATTCTGTCAGCCAATCAGGGGAGGGAGGGGCAGGGCCAGGTCGGGGCTTCGTGTCTCAATGGATACATGGAGCTCTGACTCAGCTTAGGTGCCCCCATAGAGAGCTGCTGGCTGAGGGGGCACCCAAAGGAAGGAGGGGCCAGGAGAGCCAGTGAGGGACCCGAGAAGAGGAGGATCCGGGCTGCTCTGTGCAAATCCAACTGCAGAGGAGGTAAGTATAACATATTTTTTATTTTAAAAAAAAGCTAGCCTTTACAAATCACTTCCTGAAGTCGCTCTTGATAGGTTTTATTCCCTCAGACCTTTCACTATTTTTGTTACCCCGTCTCTGGACTCATTTTATCTCATAAATATTGTTGTGTAAGTGAGATCTCCAGAACTGGACACAGTATTTTAAATGAGGCCTCAATAAAGATCCATATAGAGGAATCAGGACCTCCCTCCTCCTGCTGGTGACCCCTCTAGTGATATAAAGATCTATATAGAGGAATCAGAACCTCCTTCCTCCTGCTGGTGACCCCTCTAGTGATATAAAGATCTATATAGAGGAATCAGGACCTCCATCCTCCTGCTGGCGACCCCTCTAGTGATAGAAAGATCTACAGTATCTCACAAAAGTGAGTACACCCCTCACATTTTTGTAAATATTTTATTCTATCTTTTCATGTGACAACACTGAAGAAATGACACTTTGCTACAATGTAAAGTAGTGAGTGTACAGCTTGTATAACAGTGTAAATTTGCTGTCCCCTCAAAATAACTCAACACACAGCCATTAATGTCTAAACCGCTGGCAACAAAAGTGAGTACACCCCTAAGTGACAATATCCAAATTGGGACCAATTAGCCATTTTCCCTCCCCGGTGTCATGTGACTCGTTAGTGCTACAAGGTCTCAGATGTGAATGGGAAGCAGGTGTGTTAAATTTGGTGTTATCGCTCTCACTCTCTTATTCTGGTCACTGGAAGTTCAACATGGCACCTCATGGCAAAGAACTCTTTGAGGATCTGAAAAAAAGAATTGTTGCTCTACATAAAGATGGCCTAGGCCAGGGATATGCAATTAGCGGACCTACAGCTGTTGCAAAACTACAAGTCCCATCATGCCTCTGCCTCTAGGCGTCATGCTTGTGACTGTCGGAGTTTTGCTATGCCTCATGGGACTTGTAGTTCTGCAACATCTGGAGGTCCGCTAATTGCATATCCCTGGCCTAGGCTATAAGAAGATTTCTAAAGCCCTGAAACTGAGCTGTAGCACGGTGGCCAAGACCATACAGCGGTTTAACAGGAGAGGTTCCACTCAGAACAGCGCCTCACCATGGTCAACCAAAGAAGTTGAGTGCACGTGTTCAGCGTCACATCCAGAGGTTGTCTTTCAGGAAATAGACGTATGAGTGCGACCAGCATTGCTGCAAATG
>BLSH010376024.1:1314247-1332668 GCA_018402905.1 Glandirana rugosa
TTCCGTTCGTTTTCCGGTACAGTCCGGACGTCCGACGTCAAACCTCTGGTGACTAGATCTCCCTTCAAAACATCAAACCTCTTTTATTTACCCTTTTAATGTTACAAACTCTAAAGTCCAGTCCAGTATCACTCCATAAAACCACGAACGACGATTACAAGAGTTTGGACTTTTTACTTTTAATGACGTCGGTGATGTAGATTCCTGACGGTTCTACGTTATATTCACAAAAATTAACATTAATACACTTACCTGGGTTTGACATCCACTCTAAATTTACTTCGGAAACGACTCTCTTGATACGTCCGCCGGTGACTAGCCTGCATAGTTCTCTCAGCAAAGGCTTCATTTAAATCTCACCTACAGTTTGGGTCCATTCACATAATTACAATTAAAAACACTTATATTGCATCTTGGCAGTCCTTAGATGTAGTGGCTGCAGTAATTTTCATTTTTCAGGTTTGAGAACATTAGCAGCAAGCACCAAAATACCTCACTATGACCTGACCTGAAATCTCAAACATTGTAATTTTCCCATTTATTTTCTCCAAACTACAAAACTTCCCTCTAGATCAGTGGTCTCCAAACTGCAGCCTGCAGGCCTGACATGGCCTTTTGCTTGCCTTTATTTGGCCCTTAAATCACCATTCCATCCACTGATACCAATAGTGGGGCACTACTCCTTCCACTGATACCAGTGTTGTGGGGGACCATTCCTCCCACTGACACCAATGATGGGGCACTATTCCTTCCACTGACACCAATGATGGGGCACCATTCCTCCCACTGACACCAATGATGGGGCACTATTCCTCCCACTGACACCAATGATGGGGCACTATTCCTCCCACTGAAACCAAATGTGGGAGGTTTTCTCCCACTGATGCCAGGAAGATTTCCAATCCTACTGGTCACACTCCGGCCCCCCTAAAGTCTGAAAGACAGTAAACTGGCCCTTAGTTTAGAAAGTTTGGAGACCTGGACTATAATTTATAATTCAGTCTGTGAATGTCCACTGCTACTCCATTGTTTTTATCAACGTGCATATATGAAAGCGTTACCAAAGTCAAAACTTTTTTCCTTTAAAATAAAAAAAGAGGATATACTTACAGTACCTGCATTGTGCAAGACTCAGATCGGCCTCTTACCTTCTCTTTGGCAGTTGTCATCCCCCATTCCCCTCCCCCCCCATTGCTGTTTGCTCCCTTCTTCTTCCAAGTGACCCTTTAGCAAGCTGCTTGCTATGGGGGCACCCATGCAGTTGCACTCCTGCATTCCAGACCATAGACACACAGAGCACCGGAAAGCCTCGCCCCCACTCTTTGCTCAGGAGAGCTTGACTGACAGCAGCAGAAACCTATGGAGCTTTAGTGCTTTAAGCATGAGACTCCTGGTGCTTTAGTCTAAACTGCCTTACTCACAAAATGAGTCTTGAGAAGACAGGGTCACATCTGGGGCTGTGCCACCTCTCCAGACATGAAAGGTGCTTTGTGGCTAACATTAAGCTTTTGGTATGGGAAGCACCACTATGTAGAGCTCAGTGCTTAAAGGTCACATTCCAGGGTAGTCCCGCACATCCAGTATAGAGCGGTCCAGGCATGGCCTCTAAAGCTACTGCAGGGGAAATGTCAATCCGGATAGCTGGTAGATAGCTGAATTAGTGAGGAGCCTTGATGGAAAAATTAGGCAGTTTTTTTTAGCAGAACCGAAGAAAAGGCACCCAAGCACACTAGCAAAAAAAAACTAAGGCATGCTGGGTAGAGGAGGGGTTATACAGGGGCCGGCTTACAATTTTGCTGTTTGCCAGTGTGCTAACCTCCTGTAGGCGGCAGTATAACCTGACTGTAATAGAATTCCTGTGTCCCTCAATGAATAAGAAGAATTAAACTGCAGTTTTTGTATTACCTGTGCCGATATCTAGAGAAGATTTCTCCTCTTTAGTTGCTATCATCATTAAAAATCCCTCTGTAGACTGATGATCACCTCTCACAGATCCCTCATCTTCTTCCTCTTTAATCTCAACTTTCATATTAATCAGTTCTTCACCCTAAAATGATAGAAATAACATCTTAGAAAAAAAGTGCCAGTAACCTAAGAATATATTTCAGAAAACACCTTTGTCTCTCAGTCCCACCTACCTGATGATGGTGGGGGATGGTGTGACCTTCCTGTGTGGAATCCCGGGAATACAGAGGACGGGGACATCTCTCTGGTGGGTTCCCATTACTGGATCCATCTGTAGGAATTGTTTCTATGTGTTTATCAGATGATGGGGGATCTAGGTGGAGCCCCCGTACTGCTCTCTCCTTTACAATAAAGTCTCCTCTTACCCGGTGATGTGAGGGGCGGCTGATCCTCCATCATGAGGTCCTTGTAGAGATCCTTGTGTCCTTCTAAATACTCCCACTCCTCCATGGAGAAATAGACAGTGACATCCTGACACCTTATAGGAACCTGACACACACAATGATACAGTCACCATCCAGACACATCCCTTGTCTGTTACTGGATAATGTCCCAGAATTCCCAGCACCGCTCACCTCTCCTGTCAGCAGCTCCATCATCTTCTGGATGACTTTTAGAATTTTATTCTTCTTGTTGCTCTCAGGGATCAGGATGGGAGGTGTAGAGGACTCACGAGGACTACTACTGGGAGCCAGTTTCTCATTAGATGTCTTTTTCACAATTTGGTAATCCTATTAAAACATTCACACCTATCAGTATCTACAGAATCCTCCTTACCTCTCTGGTCAGGTCTGTGTTTTATTAATAGAGATAAGAGTGATGTCATGTGACCTCCCAGAATCCTCCTCACCTCCCCGGTCAGGTCTGTGTTTTATTAATAGAGATAAGAGTGATGCCATGTGACCTCCCAGAATCCCCCTCACCTCTCCGGTCAGGTCTGTGTTTTATTAATAGAGATAAGAGTGATGCCATGTGACCTCCCAGAATCCCCCTCACCTCTCCGGTCAGGTCTGTGTTTTATTAATAGAGATAAGAGCGATGTCATGTGACCTCCCAGAATCCTCCTCACCTCTCCAGTCAGGTCTGTGTTTTATTAATAAAGATAAGAGTGATGTCATGTGACCTCCCAGACTCCTCCTCACCTCTCCGGTCAGCAGGTAGATGATCTCCAGGCTGAAGCCCAATATCCTCTCAGTAATGTGACTTTGGTGCTTGTCCATCATCATTCATGTGGTCATGGGACCTGAACAGGCAGTTCTTCTCTATAGATGGAAATTACTGAGAAATTAGCTTTCAGCACCAGGTGGATGTGTCATGCAGAGTGTAAGCTCCTTTAGTACAGAGACTGATGTGACTGGCTCAGTGATCTCTGTACAGCACTGCGGTATGTCAGAGCTATATAAATGTATAATAATAATAGTGTGTGACTGTGGGGGAGGGGACATTAGAGTGTAAGCTCCTCTGGTACAGAGACTGATGTGTCTGGCTCAGTGATCTCTGTACAGCACTGCGGTATATGTCAGAGCTATATAAATGTATAATAATAATAGTGTGTGACTGTGGGGGAGGGGACATTAGAGTGTAAGCTTCTCTGGTACAGATACTGATGTGACTGGCTCAGTGTTCTCTATACAGCACTGTGGTATATGTCAGATATGATCCATATACAATATTTAGCATCTGCTGGAGATAAAAGACGTCACAGTGACTATGGAGGAAGAGGACGGACATGACGGGGGGATTACTGGGTGTAAATATAAAATAAGATCTTATCACCTCCTCTGCTGCCACTTCCAGCAATGTCTCCTCTCTACTTCCTCCTGACTCACCTGGAACTTCTTGTTTATACTGTGACATCACTTCCTGTCAGTGCGTTCTGTAGAAGTGAGGTCACCACTCAGTGGAGAATAGAGGAATTGCAGTTTTCAACCCAACTTTGCATATATTATAAACGATCTTCTGAGGTTTGTGTTGTAGGTCAGTGGTTATCAACCCTGTCCTCAAGTATCCCCCAACAGGCCATGTTTGCAGGTTTTCGTTTATCTTGCACAGGTGCTTTAAATCAGAATCAATGGCTTGGTATTTTGGACAGCTATTTTAAGAGAAATTCCCAAAACATGGCCTGTTGGGGGTACTTGAGAACAGGGTTGAGAACCACTGTTGTAGGTCATAATCACGGTGAGGCTCACTATCACAGTCTACCCTGAGGTGAAGTGAGCTCTTTGCCTCATTTAATACCATAGATCTAGAGAGACGGGCTTAAATATTTTTATAAAGAGATGGCTCTTTATGTTTATTGGGGAAAACCCTGGGCCTTCTTTTCTATGTGTTCTCCTGGCTAGAAGATAGTCCTCTCCCATAACAGGAGAAGCTTCATCTTGGTAGCAGGGATAATGACGTTCACCTGCGCTGGAGAGCAAAATATATGTTTTCAATAACTTCAGCATATTAAGGAAAATAATAATGTAGAAGAGTTCCACTTTGCTTGCTTTCCTAAGTGAGGAGATGAAGGCTCCGTTAACGCGGTTTCTAAAAATCCCCTGGGTTCCCATCATTCCCTGGACTCCTGGACACACCCAGGGGATAGCAAGTCTAGCTTTTTCTCCTCTTCTGGTGCTCAGAGTGACCACACCTGATGGGACAGTAGTGGCTGGACCTGTGAGCTGTCACCAGGTGCTTGGTCTCCCAATGTTGTATCTGCCACCAAAAGAGCATCCAGCTTCCATCTAAGCCCCAGTCAAGGGGGGGAGGGGGAGTGGGTTTCCTCTCTTTTTCATTTTGACCTGATACGGTGCCGGGACTTTTTGATCTTTTTTACACTGGAGCTTTCGGTTTGTGCGTTTCCGTGTGTTTTGGCTTTTGTTTTTGTTGTCCTCCTTGTGTTCTCATCCTATTATATCTCTTAAGACACATTTACATTTGTATTCTGCCCAAAGTCTCGCCTCTGTACTACCTCCCAGGCATGGGTCGTTCGGCGTATGGGCTCATGCGCGGAGCGATACCATGGGATTGGGGTCATGCTTGGTTGAGACAAAGTTATGTCTTAAGTTAATGATAGTTTACTCTTGGAGGTTCTCTTTCATGACACATGGCCAGTCCCAGTCTCACCGTTAGAGATGTAGATTGGACACAGCACGATCCGACACTGCGTTTTCGGGTTTTTCTTTTTTTGTTTTTTAACGTTAAATCGCACCGTGCATGGACCCATACACGATGTGATTTGGGGATCGTTTTTTATATCTACACATGTGAGATTACGTATATCTCCAGATTGATTTTACTTATGCTGTGTTATGTGGATTTACATTCATCATTTCACTGTTATTTCACTTATTGATTAGGGTATCTCCAATGATATTGTTATATTTATCACATGTGTAATGGCATATATTTATAACACTTTCATCAGTCACTATGTTTCACTATGTCAGGACATTGAATTGGTTTATCATATAGAGGGTTAAATTAATGTCCACATGTGATCACATGTTATACCTTAAGTTAGTGTACTTGGTGTTTTCTTTCTTTTTATCACTATTCTATGCATAATATTGCGTTGTACATACAAAGATATTTTTGGCCACGTACACATTATCCAGGTTTTGCTGTGATCCTTCCTGATGTCAATTGTCTAATTGTTCAATCTCTTGATTGTTTAATTACTATGTATGTTTGGTTATATATATGCACTGTTCACATATTTTGGTCAAGCTATGAGTAAGCACCTACTGTAGGGTGCGAAACGCGTCAGCTGGACCTTTCGTTTGTTGTCTATATCACCCTTTGATGCAATAAAATCGTTTTTGGAAATTGGATCGTTTGAGTGCGGCTACTTCCAACCTTGTTGCTGTTACTACTTGATTGCTTCATCAGCCTGCACCTGCCCTTGTGAGTCAGCACACCAGATCCACACGAGCTGTGTTACCCTCTGAGCGGTGAGCCTGCACTAAGCCCCAGTCAAGGTGGAGAATGTGAACTGGATCAGGTTCATCCAAGCTACTACCACCTGTGTAATTCCTCATCCTCCTCTGGAGCACAGCACCCAGCCTCAGAAGTCTCGGTAAACCTCCATACTCAATGTAAAAAGGTAAAGGCTGGGGCCACAAAAATTGGCTATAAAAATATTAATACAGGTGACAAACAGAAGCCATTGTGTCTCTGCTGTCAGGCCCTAACCACTATTAAGGCCTGGCGGCCAGAACACGTAGGCTTTTTATGGCTGTTCTTCACTTGTATAAATAAAGCATAATGTTCTCGCCGATTTTTGTGGCGCCAGCCTTTCTTTTTTTAACAAGGTGGGCAATGTGCCAACTTGATCCACCCTTCTAAAGGCATTACCTTCAGCCACCTGAACCACAAGACCAAGGTCTCCTCCAGCTTTAAATTTGTGGAGCCTCCTAGGGAATCCCATGACCCACCTGAACAAAGCAGAGTGGACAGACACCTTTAAAGAACGGCAAAGGGAGAGGATTGTACAGATCACCCATTCTACCTCAATCGCAAGCAAAATCATGGAAAATAGCTTTAAAATCACTCCCTCCTGGTATAGGGTCCACCATACCTTACACAAGCTTTTCCTGCAATCTTTCCAAATTTGTTGGTGCTGTCAAGAACAGGAAGGCACCATGCTACACATTTTTTTGGAGTTTCCTGGTGCTACATGGGAAAACAGATGTGAGGGCGCTTCAATCTTCCCCAGATAGCAGTTCCGCCCGGTGCTAAGACCACGAGGCTGCCGATACCTTCCACAGACCAGGATGAGAAGAAGGGATGACTGGCACATCAACTTGAACGAGATATCTTCAAACCTTTTTTGAAAGCAAAAATTTAAGACCAAAACCAAGGTCCTTGAGGTCGGACTTTTCCAAAAAAGTATTTCGCACCGGGATGAGAAGAAGGTCATCCCGGAAAAGAATCTACCAGTTTGGGGGATCTATTGATCTATCCACACAGTAGGGTCTGTGATGTATTTTTTAAGTAACACTGTTTGCTTTGTTAGAGTCTTCTACATTAAGGTCCAGAGATAGAATCCGATGTCTCTCCGGGGTAATGACGATATGTCCATCTGTCGTAAAGACGTATTTTATTAACATTAAGGACTATTGTCTGAAATGCGTAGGCTGTTTTTACAGTGTTGCACATGTCTCTTCAATAAAGATTTATACTTTTTAGATGTCATCCTGAGTCCTGACCATCCCTTCTTCTCATCCCGGTTCTACATACCTTTCGGAAAAGGTTTGGAGCTATCTCCTTCAAGTTAACGGATGATGACTTGGGAAGCGACCCAGCTGCTTTCCTCCTGCATCTCTCCCCACCCTCAACAATACAAACGCTCCCTTCTGAACCCACCTTTTGAAATCAAAGTCTGCATCGCCACTTCCCATACATGCATACACTCAGCAGCCACACAATGCAATTTTATTACAGAATAACAAATTTATACCGAGCATACAGACGCTGGTTACACATTGCCACAATCTCTCAAGGAGGATGAATTCTTATCTTAGGCACTTATTCATTTTATATTTTAATACCCCTAAGAGGGCAGTGCATAGAAATACGTACAAAGGCAATAATACAAAAAAAAAACCAAGAAATAAAAAGGACATACAGAAGTTTGGCTACATGCTAGTAAGAAAAAGAGAGAAAACCAGAAAAACAATTATCGCTTGGGCACTATCATTTTGTTCTGTTGGCAGGAAAACTGGAAATCCGTCAACACCATGTCTTAGAATATACTCTCCCAGATAAATAGAACATTCTTATTTCAGGCTTCTTAATTTATAGGGGAAAGAGGTGGGATGGACATATCTCCCTTGCCCTATCACCTTTTGAGGACGTTACTTCATTTACTGGGAAGAGAGGTTCTGGCCTTCTGAAGTGGCCAAAAACTAGCCGGTTTAGATCGATGGGGTCAGGGTTAGGATTACCAACATCACTGCATCGGCCTACATAGCTGTGTGTGGTTATAGGGCCCCATGTAATGGTTTTGTTGGTCCCTGGGTGGTTCTGTACAACCAGGACATTCAATTTTGCATCTGCACGTAACTCAGAATGCATATTGTCGGAAGAGATGAGCTTCATCTCCTATTGGATTTTATTGTTGAAGATGGAACATCCCCCCCCCGATCATAAAGTGTATCTATGGTCAAAAACATAGTGTATCACGGTTATTTCTAGCCTACTCCTATTAATCCGAATGGTCTTGAAGTTTGTAAACTTACTTTTTGAAGCTCCATACAAATTTGCCTCCCATTCTGTGACCTGTATTCACTACACCTGGTGAGTAGGCACTGCCATGTCACAGAATTCACAGATCCTACCTTCTGAACTGCAGAGATACTAAGAGGAGAAGTTTCAGTCAGTACAGGTATCACTGTTTGCAGGTACAAGGTACCATGGGTAATGTAGTCCTTAGAATGTGAAAGTCTCATACAATCTCCATAAATCTTACTGTAATGAAGTTACCTTCATAAAAAGTGGTTAATGTTTAAGAACATGCCAGTCAGTTAGACACCAAACACACCTATTCTATAAATAAGGTCCATAGGGCTAACAAAATACATGAGACCCCCTATGTGAGATGTACATAATATCCATATCATATTTGGCCTCTAACAAATCATAATTTCATTTTGTGCAATATGTTGGTTGTTGGACTGTAAAACCTTGTCAGATGGAATGGTATTTGTCTATAGAATAGAGGGCAGTAAGTGCGTATCGGTTGGAGCATAATAAAAAACACTTCAGTACTCCTACATGAAATCCCTCAGACCTTTTGATTGGATGGGGGTTGGCCCCGTGATGCATTCCCAATGTCATTTTGGCCTAGGACTGAAACCAGGAAGCAACTGAAGAAGTGTAAAAAAGTTTAAAAGTAACTATAACATACCTTTCTATTTACTAATAACTAGCAGCAATATATTAACAGTAGTTAATGCTGAATGGCAGAGATTAGTTCCGCTTTAAGTATTTATTTTACTGTCGCTTTGTCTGGTGATTTTATTTTTATACTTGGTAGCACCATTTGTCTAATTTTTCATCAAAGGAACTTTTGCCTCTGTAGAGAGTTAGTGTATTGGAAATGCTGTTACATTCCATTCTGGGTGTGGCAGCGAGCGACTTTTTCTTTCACTTTTAATCCCATTTATTTTACTTTTTTTATGCTATTTTCTTTAAGTATTCTCCTGCACCATTCCCTTGTCTTTCATTAAAATGATCATTAGAAATCATTAAAGCAGTAATATACGCACCTCAGCTCCAGCGACGCAGTGTCCCCGAGCCCCCTGCCCAACCATTGACATCTACAGGCAGCCAACTTCTGGGTCTCGATTTCCGGCTGTTTTTATTGGCCGGACAGGGATGATGTCACTCCTGCACATGCATGGGAGCTCAGTCAGATTCAGGATTGCCGAATTTGTACAGTAAGCTGCGCGTGCGTGGCTCACTGTACAAGGGTGGACAGGCAGATAAGTAATTGCAAAAGAATTGCAATAAAAACAAAGCATGTCTATTCTGCATTTATTCCTACCTGTTTGCCCATCTTTATTTTCTGGCCTAAAGTTCCACTTTAAGCTGAATCCCCGAATGCTCCAATCACAGAGTTAAGCACTTTTGCCTCAGTAGGGAGCTATCAGATTGTAAATGCTCTTATATTCCTGTCTGGGCGTAACAGCGAGTAATACAGGCATTTTCTTTAAAGGTCAGACTTGCAACAGCAGATGCTGTGAATGGTTGTTTCTGTTAAAACAAATAGTGGTGTCTACTGTATATTTAAAAGGTTAACTGTATACTATATCCACTCCAGTGGTGAACACTCTCAATCTGCTGGTGTTTGCCTGGATGTCCCAGAGCCAAAAATCCCTGCACAAGGTTCTGAGAGTGCAATCATCACAGTTCCATCTTAAGACATAGAATAAAATCTCTGATCCTCATCAAGCTCCAATGTGTCCTCCAACATTTCCCCTACCTCTTACATTGTAGGATCATTCAGGAAGGGTACATTTCTTCTCCTATGTCCTTGTTTTCCTTATGTTGTGTTTGGGCTGTGTAGTTTGTACTACTTTAACGTACTGTACCATGTGATATACACTATATTGTCAAAAGTATTGGGTCTCCTTTACACGCACATGATTGAACTTTAATGGCATCCCAGTCTTAGTCCGTAGGGTTCAATATTGAGTTGGTCCACCCTTTGCAGCTAAAACATCTTCAACTCTTCTGGGAAGGCTGTCCACAAGGTTTAGGAGTGTGTCTATGGGAATGTTTCCAGAAGAGTATTTGTGAGGCCAGGCACTAGAGCTGCACGTATTAAAATCGCAATCTCGATCTACCCCCCCTGCGATCTCCATTGGGCATTACCGCGATTTTCAGTGCAGTTAATGGGGTCCGACTTGCGGTGCGACTCAGCGCGACTTGACAGTAATAAAAGTCAATGCAGGTCGCCTGAAGTCTTTACTAAGTCCGAGCGAATGGAGTCTCAGGGGAGACTTCCAAGTCTGGGCAGAGAGCCAAGTTCTGAATTCACCATTGATAAAAGACACTAAAAGAGATACAAAGTAATTTACTTCAAAGACATTGAACTCTGAATGAACTCCCCTTGTATAGTTGTTTGGTTTAACCATTTAAAGACTAAATCTTTCCTGACACTTGTTGTTTACAAATAAAAATCCATTATTTTGTGCTAGAAAATGACTTAGAACCCCCAAACATTATATATTTTTTTTTAGCAGAGACCCCAGAGAATAAGATGGCGGTTGTTGCAATATTTTATGTCACACGCTGTTTGCGCAGCGGACTTTTAAACGCAATTTTTTTGTAAAAATTACCCTTTCAAAAAACTAAACAGTGCTGTTAGCCCAATTTTTTTGTATATTTAATATATTACGCTGCGAGAATTGTGAGAGAATCGTGATCTTTATGCTAAGCAAAAAAATCGCGATTCTCATTTTGGCCAGAATCGTGCAGCTCTATCAGGCACTGATGTTGGACGGGAAGGCCTGGCTTGCAGTCTCCACTCGAACTCATCCCAAAGGTGTTCTATGGGGTTGAGGTCAGGACCTTAAGTTCCTCCCTGCTCGTCCATGTCTTTATGGACCTTGCTTTGTGCTCTGGTGTGCGGTCATGTTGGAACAGGAAGGGGTTATCCCCAAATTGTTTCCACAAAGTTGGGAGCATGAAATTGTCCAAAATGTATTGGTATGATACCGCCTTAAGAGTTCCCTTCACTGGAATGAAGGGGCCAAGGCGAACCCCTGAAAAATAACCCCCCACCATAATCCCCCCTCCACCAAATGATTTGGAGCAGTGCACAAAGCAAGGTCCATAAAGACATGGGTGAGCGAGTTTGGGATGGAGGAACTTGTCTGGCCTGCACCTCAATGGTCAACCATTCCCATAGACACATTCTTAAACTTTGTGGACAGGCTTCCCAGAAGAGTTGATTATTGTGTGGGGTTGTTTTTCAGGGGTTGGGCTTGGCCCCTTGGTTCCAGAGAAGAGAACTGACCTCAACCTGGTAGAACACCTTTGGGATAAATTGGAGCGGAGACCGTGAGCCAGGCCTTCTCCTCCAACATCAGTGCCTGACCTCACAAATGCGCTTCTGGATGAAACCTTGTGGACAGCCTTTCCTGGAGAGTTGAAGTTTTTATAGCTGCAAAGGGTGGGTCAACTCAATATTGAACCCTACAGACTAAGACTGGGATGCCATTGAAGTTCATGTGTGTGTAAAGGCAGGTGTCCCAATACCTTTGACAATATAAAGTATTTCCATTTTAGAAAAAATGGGCAATAATAAAAAATAATAGGGGAGCTGATACCATCCAAAATAGTTTAGAAGTGGTCTGAGAAAGGACTTACATGATTGTTCTATCTGTGGAACAGCCTATAAAACACTGTTCTACAGCACATCTGGCACTAACATCAGAGGGCATGAGAGTTATGATGGGCAATTAAGTCCACCTTCAGCGCAAAACATTCTCCACACTCTGTACAGATGAAAGGGCGCTCACCAGTGTGAAGTTTCTGGTGTCGGAGAAGGTGTCCTTTCAGAGTGAAACATTTCCCGCAGTCTAAACATGAAAAAGGACGTTCGCCCGTGTGAGTTCTCTGGTGTATACGGAGCGCTCTCTTCCGAGTGAAACATTTCCCGCACTCCAGACAGGAAAAAGAACTCTCGCCCGTGTGAACCTTCTGATGTATAAGCAGGTCGTGTTTCTGAGTGAATCTTTTCTCACACTCTGAACAAGAAAAAGGGCGCTCTCCGGAGTGAGTTCTCTGGTGTCTAAGAAGGTCTGCTCTGTGTTTGAAACATTTGTCGCACTCCAAACATGGGAAAGGACGCTCGTCGGTGTGACATTTCATGTGCCTGAGGAGGTGTCCTCTCCAGCCGAAACTCTTCCCGCACTCTGAACATTGATATGGACGATCCCCCGTGTTGGTTCTTTGATCTTCAGCAAGAGGTGACTGTGAAGTAAAACCTTCATTGACTTCAGAACATAGGATTATTTCATCGTCTTGGTGTGAAGAAGTATCTAAGTCACTGGAAGATGATCTCTGGGGGTTGGATGGATCCAAGGAGCTATCTGCAATGGGGAGTTTCTGATTAATTTCATTGGTAAGAGTATGTGACCTTTGAAAAGAATCTATGGGTGTTGAGGGATCCATTGATCTATCCACACAGTAGGGTCTGTGATGTATTTTTTGGGTATCTGGGTTTGCTTCGTGAGAATCTTCTACATTAAAGTCCAGAGATTGAATCTGATGTCTCTCCGGGGGAGTCACAATATGTCCACCTGTCGTAAAGACGTATTTTATTAACATTCAGTCAAAAAAATCATGCTTAGCAGTCAACGGCTCTGGTGGTCATTCTCTCAAAGCTCTGGCATTAAGATTTGAACAACCATAAAAGCAATATAAAATAGAAATGAGTAAAAACATAGAAAATAACCGAGGAGAGAAGAGTAGTGAAGCAGAGGGACAGAACAAAGGGCGCACAAGGGAAAGAACACAATGTATAAATGGCCTCTTCACTTTGATGGTCTACAAGGTATGACAATTTAATTCCTGGAATGTCTGTGGCATAGCCCTATGGTGGTGAGTTACACGTTGAGCGTGATCTGACACGTTCCAACTTATACTCTCTGAGTCGTAGACCAGTGGACTCAGTCTTTACAGAGTAGTAGAACAAATAACAAGTGTGCATGTCGCACTGTTGGTGGAAAATGGGTGACAGGAACCAGAGCAGTGGATTATCATCAAATTTTGCAAGAAAATTGCCAAATGTGCTGTTGAAATTTTAACTGTTACAACGGGCCCATTGGTGAGCATTCCATGAAGAAATGAAGTGTTTTTGAATGGCATAGGTGGATTAAGGAGGGGCGGGAAGATGTACACAATGACGCAAGAAGTGGGCAGCCAAAAACGCAAAGGACTGACAGAGACTGTGGACAGAGAACCCGTTTGGAGGAAAAGACCGAAACTCTAGCCCAACAAGTGGATTCTCCACAATGACAATTCTCTTGCACATGGTGCATTAAGCGTTGTGCGTTCCTTGCCCAGGAATCCATTCCGAAACTTGATCAACTACCTTATTCCCCTTACTTAGCACCCTGCAACTGCTGTTTCCAAAATTCAAAAATGCCTTAAAAAGACACAGATTTGATGACATTCTGGACATCCAGGGTGCCGCGACAAAGGTGATGCGCAGTGTTCCCGAAAATGAATTCCAGGAATGTTTCCAGCAGTGGCACAGTCATCTAGGAAAGTGGGTCTCTTCACAAGGGGACTACTTTGAAGGTGACAACAAGGTAAGCAAAATCTGTTTTCAAAATGTAAAAAATGCCGTAAAAGGAAACAGATTTGATGACATTCCAGACATTCAGAGCGCCGCGACAAAGGTACTGCGCAGCATTCCTGAAAATGAATTCCGGGAATGTTTCAGTGGCACAGTCATCTAGAAAAGCGCGTTGCTTCACAAAGGGACTGCTTTGAAGGTGGCAACAGCCGCTAGTGTGGGGGTAAGCAAACATTTTTTATATTTACAGTCCATTCCCGGGAATAAAATTGTCACACCTCCGGTCTTTTACTGGATGCTAAGAATGTCTGCTGATTTTATTTTTCAATGTATTTTTTATTATAAACTTCACAATACAAAATATAATAAAAGGAGACATAAACAAGCTTCTGTACAATGTATGGCATTATCAAAAAAAGTAGGTCTCTGTAAAAAGAGGATGGAGGTTCTAGAACACCATATGACCTGTTGTAGAAGGCGAATTCGGCGGCATGAATGGTAATAAGGTCATGTTATGCTGTCATATGAGAGCCATGACATGTCCCTGAGGATACACTTAATCTCAAATATAAAAACCAAAGATAAGTATCTTCCTAAGGGCCATAATGAATTAATATACAGACGCTCATGTTGTTTATGGGAGAATGGAAGGATAGTAGAAGCGCAAACAGTAAAGGTGAGAGTTGGGTTCAGGAGGGTGAGGGAAGTAGAGCACCATGGTGGAGTGAGAGGAACTTTTCCTGCATCCCTGGGAACAAACTGATGCTATGTATCACACAAAGACACAAGGCTACATGCTTAACCCTCTCTATTGGTCAGGTTGACAACATTTCAACCACTGAGACCATAGGTTGAGGATTTTGTCATACTCATCTTCAGAAAAGGCCATCAACTATTCGTTAATTGTGCCATTAAGACTGCAAGAAAATTTAACAAGGGTGGTTTCCAAGAGTAGGCTATTGCAGGTTTAGTGGCACCAAATATAAACCCTATCATTTTTGGACCTGCCTATTTCTCGTTCTTTTTATTTATCAGTGTGCATACATTAAGTATGCAGGAACAAAATCCAAAACACATACCCTTTCTGCTTAGTTATTATTACTAATTACTATTACTGGTGCCTATATCTAGAGAAATTTCCTCCTCTTTACTTGTCACCATCATCCTAAATTCTTTACCTAGAGGTCCCATTCACCATCACAACTATGGAGTCATTCTAAGAGTCATTTATGAGAGCCAGTGACTCTGATACATTAGATTGGACTCTACTGAAATGCACCTTGTCTTCAACCATTTTAATTCAGCACTTTTAATTACATTTATTTTACTGTTTCTTATGTGTTTTGTAATTTTTTTTTCCTGTATATTTTGTCCTGCACTGTTTTCCTTGTCTTTCCTTAAACTGATATCTAAAAATCATTAAAAAGAAGTTTGGGATGAAAAAAAACAAAACTTACATACTCAACTAGGTGTATGCAACATCGGTCCAATGTTGCATGTGACCTCCACACTCCCCACATCTCATCCAATAGAGCACCTTTGGGATGTGGTGGAATGGGAGATTGGCATTATGGAAGCGCAGGTGACAAATCTGCATGTCACTATGGACCAAAATCTCTGAGGAACGTTTCCAATACCTTGTTGTATCTATGCCACAAAGAATGGAGGCAAAAGGGGTTCCAACCCGGGACTAGTAAGGTGGACCTAATAAAGAGGCTGGTGAGTGTATGTTCACCCGTGTGACTTCTCTGGTGTATAGGAAGTACTGTTTTCTAACTGAAACATTTCCCACACTCTAGACAGGAAAAATAACTCTCGCCATGTGGCTTTTTCTTTTATGTGCAAACAGGTCGTGTCTTCTAGTGAAACATTTCTTACACTCTGAACATGAAAAAGGACGCTCACCGGTGTGCAATCTCTGGTGTCTAAGAAGGTCTCCCCTGTGTTTGAAACATTTCTCGCACTCTGGACACGAATAAGGACGCTCGTCGGTGTGACTTTTCATGTGTCTGAGGAGGTGTCCCTTCCAACTGAAACTCTTCCCGCACTCTGAACATTGATATGGACGCTCCACTGTGTTTGCCGTAAGACACGCCTGTGATGTAAAACCTTCGTTGACGTCAGAACACTGGATTATTTTAGGACCTCTGTGGGAAGAAGTATCTAAACTATTGGAAGGTGATCCTTGCGGATTAGATGGATCCAAGGAGATATCTGCAACGTGAAAGCTTGGATGGATCTCGCTGGTAACAGTATGTGACTTCTGAAAGGATTCTTCAGGTTGAGAGGGATCTATTGAGCTATCCACATAGTAAGGTTTGTGATGCAAAGTTTGAGTATCGGGATTTGCTTCCGGAGAGTATTCTACAACGTCATTGTCTTCTAGAGTATAGTCCAGGGATGCAATTTGAGGTCTTTCCGTAGTAGTCACGTTGTGTCCGCCTGTTCACAATGATAAGAGCAAAATAAAATAGAAATTAGCAAAAGCATAAAAAACAACTAAGGAAAGGAGAATAAAGGGGGACAGCACAAAGGAAGTGACACTTGAAAGGGGCAGCGGAACACAAAGTCTCTCCACTTCGATGGTCTAAATTTACAATTTGGTCTCTCAACGGATGCTGTTAATGTCTGCTGATACTCTTTCAACCAAACAATATTTAAAAACTGTTAAGCTGAATCTCTGAATGTTACAGTTAGAAATTAACACGCTTCTGCCTCTGTAGTGGCCTACCATATTGTAAACCCTGCTACGTTCCTGTCTGACGTAGCAGCGAGTGATACAGATTTTTTCTTTCGGCTGGGTTCACACTAGTGCGAATTGGATGTGGGTTTCTCCGCATCCAATTCGCATGTCAGGAGATTATGACCGGCTGTCTATGGAGCTGGTTCACACATCACCGGAGCGGCTCTGGTGCGATTTGCACAGGAGTCCTGTGTGTCTTCTGGTCCATTTCAGGTCCGAATTCAGCCAAAAATTCCGGCTGCAATATGAACCTGAAGCGGCGAATGGGGGACGCACCGGACCCCAGCTGGGAGCCGCTCCTTCCCTCAGTGTGTACTCAGCCTTAAAGGTTAGAATTGCAACAGAAGAGGCTGTGAACGGTGCATGTTTCCATTAAAACAAGTGATGGAGGCTACGGTGTGTGTGTTTATAAAGGGTTAACTGCATATGCATAGTAAACCTGCAACCCACTGAAGGACTGGGTGGCGGCGTATCAAAGTGCTGCTCCAGAAGGATAATTCATATAGTTAAAAGGATTGCCGCACTTCCGATCAGCCATGCAAACAAGGGTGAAAGAGGGCCTCAGCCTGTGTGTCTTTGCGAAACCACGCCCCCCCAATGCTTTTCGCCCCGCCTATAGGACTATACATAGGGCAGATTGAGAAAGCAGCGATCCTTCTAACTACATGCGTAGTAAACCTGTTATACTAGTGATCACCCTCAATCTGCTTTTAAATGCTGCTCGCTTTCCTGTATGGTCGTGGCAGTAAGTGATACACACATTTTCTTTAAAGGTCAGAGGCTACGAACAGTCCATGTTTCCATTAATACAAGTGATGGAGGCTACAGTGTGTGTGTAAAGGGTTGTGTAGTAAACCTGCGACCCACTGAAAGACAGGGTGCCGGCATATCCGAGTGCCACACTAAAGGGCTAATTCATATAGTTAGAAAGATCGCCGCGCTCCCGATCAGCCATCTAAAAAAGTGTGCCTCCACCAAAACCACACCCACTTTTGCGTTTTGCCCCACCCACTGGGGGCTTAGTCATAGGGCTGATTGAGAGAGCAGCGATCCTTCTATCTACATGCATAGTAAACCTGCTACACTGGTGATCACCGTCAGTCTGCTTGTAAATGCTGTTACATTCCAGTCTGGGCGTGGCAGTAAGTGATGCACACATTTTCTTTAAAAGGTCAGAATTGCAAAAGCAGAGAATATGAATGGTGCATGATTCCAATAATACAAGTGGTAGAGGTTATGGTGTGTGTAAAGGGTTAAATGCATAGAAAACTTGCTCCATTGACGCTCATTCTGTCTGCTGGTGCTTGGGTTGTTGTTCCAAAGTCATAAAATCACTACATAGGATTGAATTTGGGACACTGACCTAAAATACGGTATAAATCCTCTGATCCTCATCAAGTTCTACTGAGCCCTCCAACATTTCCCACACCTCTTATATTGTAAGATAATTTAGGAGGGGGCACTTTTCTCCTCCGTTAGCTTCAAAGGGTAATAATAAAAACTGACAGGGTATCATGTTACACATGCACTGCTGTTTGTCTGCCTTCAAATAATTTTGTCACTTCCTGATAGATGCCTCACTCCTTCACTGTTTTAATAAACTTCCGTCTGTTTGTCGTCACGTACACATTGTACTATGGGACAGTCAAAAATAATAATGGGAAACTTCGATTGCCTCCTCTTTTCACGGGGGAGGATTTAATAGAATGTTATATTCTCCACACCCTTTACAACCTCCCGAGTCATCTTGAACTACTCCTAGTCTCCTAAATATGGCATAAAATCCAGTCACAGGGTTTAAGTTAGGATACATCACTAAAATACTGAAACCTTGTTGTTGGGTTCGTGGTCGTCTGTCTTACTCGCAGTTACCTCGTTCAAAAGATACGTAAATTGGGAAATGTGTGTGGTATTGG
>BLSH010376024.1:1334017-1348088 GCA_018402905.1 Glandirana rugosa
CCCTACCCCGAAAATAAGCCCTACTGTATTTTTGGTGGCCAAAATTAATATAAGACCCGGGCTTATTTTCGGGGAAACACGGTACTTTTTTTTTTTTTAGTATAAGAAGGTTGTGCCTTCTAGTAAACCTTTCCCACACTCTGAACATGAAAAAAAAAGATGCTCACCGGTGTGTAGTCTCTGGTGTCTAAGAAGGTCTCCTCTGTGTTTGAAACATTTCCCGCACTGTACACAGGAATAAGGACGCTCGTCGGTGTGACATTTCATGTGCCTGAGAAGATGTCCTTTCCAATTGAAACCTTTCCCGCACTCTGAACACTGATATGGAAGCTCCACTGGGTTCGTTCTTGGATCTTCAGTAACAGACGCTTGGGATGTAAAACCTTCATTGACTTCAGAACACAGGATTACGTCATCGTCTTGGTGTAAGGAAGTATCTAAATTGCTGGAAGATGATTTCTGGGGGTTAGGTGGATCCAAGGAGGTATCTGCAACGTGAAGTCCTGGGTGGATTTCATTGGGAAGAGTATGCGACTTATAAAAAGAATCTTCAGGTTTAGAGGAATCCATCGATCTATCCACATAGTAAGGGCTGTGATGTAGAAGTTCAGGGTTGGCTTCTGGAGAATATTCTGCAATGTCAATGACTTCTATGTTATAGTCCAGAGATAACTTCCCCATGGTGGGGTGTCCACCTATCGGAAAGAAGTATTTCATTAAAACTAACAAAAAAAAAAATATTTGTGAAGTCAACAGTTGTCTACAGATAGAAATACCACCATTCATCTATCACAGGCCTTGACAAATTTGCTTTGAATCTAGGAGCCAGCTAAAGAAGTTAGGAGCCAGGTCTTTTTTTTTTTTACTTTTTTGCCTACTGGCTACTGTCACCCCCTTCCTGCCCCTGCCAATTACCAGCTTTCAGTGCTGTCACACTTCGAATGACGATTGCGCAGCCATGCAACACTGTACCCATATGAAATTTATATAATTTTTTGAGATCGAGCTTTCTTTTGGTGGTATTTAATCACCACTGGGGTTTTTCTTTTTTGCTAAATACATGATGAAAGACTGAAAGTGTAAAAAAAAAAAAAAACACATTTTTATCATTTCTGTTAAATATTTTGGAAATAAGTAATTGTTTTCTTTATTACTGTGCAGTGATTGGCACTGATAAGACAGCACTGACGGGACACTAATGAGGCTGCACTGATGGGACACTAAGGAGGTTGCAGTGATGGACACTGATGAGGCTGCATTGATGGGCACGGATGAGGCTGCAGTGATGGGCATGGATGAGGCTCCACTCATGGGACACTGAGGCTACACTGATGAGGCTGCACTGATGGGACACTGATGAGGCTGCACGGATGGGACACTGTTGAGGCTGCACTGATGGGACACTGATGAGGCTGCACTGACGGGCAGCAATAAATGGCCACACCAGTTGTCCAGGAAGTAGCAGGTCTGGGGCTGCTCAGACCCAAGTCAGTGCAGCCTCATCACTGTCCATCAGTGCAGCCTTATCAGTCGGATGAGGCTGCACAGATGGACACTGATGAGGCTGCACTGATGAGACACTGATGACGCAGCATTGATGGGCAGTGATAGGTGGCAACACAAGGTGTCCAGGAAGTAGCGGGTCTCAGGCTCCTCAGACCCAACTGGGAGTCACAGTCAGAGCCCGCCCAGGGGAGGAACCGGAGCTGAGAGCAGGGGAATCCCCAGTGAGGCGGTGTCTGGCTCGGGGGCCATTGTTGTGTCCATTTAGAGCCACCGGTTCCTGCTGCAGGGAGTCTCCCCGGACAGCTCACTGTAGAACCGCAGCCAGCGGGAGGGAGAAGAGAGACACACAGAAAACGCTTAATGCAAGGGGCTCCACCTGCCCCACCCGTCAGCTCCACTGGGGCTCCGTCCCGCCCCTCCTACTACCCTACAGCTCTGCACTAACCCGCCCTAGACAGTCCCGTCCCTCACATCAGAAAACACTCGGGACACCTGCCGCCCCCCTTCAATGCCACGTTTAGCTGTGCTCCCCCATGCTAGCCACTGAGGCTGACAACAGCACAGGCGCCAGGCCAAATCTTCTACTCGCCACAGCGACCTGGCGCCTGGGGTTTGTCGAGCCCTGATCTATCATTATCCCATTAGAGGGCAATGTATTTCTAATGTATAAATAGGTCTAATTTTAATGTAAAACACATTCTGCACTCTGAAGAGGACAGGGGCACTCACCAGAGTGAAGTTTCTGGTGTCAGAGAAGGTGTCCTTCCAGACATGAAAAAAATACATTCTACCGTGTGACTTTTCTGATGTATACTGACTTCTGAATGAAACATTTCTTGCACTCTAGACAAGACAAACAACTCTTACCTGTGTGACTTTTTAGATGTGTAGTAAGGTCGTGTCTCCGAGTGAAACATTTCCCACACTCCGGACATGAAAAAGGACGCTCACCGGTGTGACACCGCTGGTGTCTAAGAAGGTCTGCTCTGTGTTTGAAGCATTTCTCGCACTCTGGACAAGAGTAAGGACGCTCATCGGTGTGACATTTCATGTGCCTCAGAAGGTGTCCTTTCCAATTGAAACCTTTCCCGCACTCTGAACACTGATATGGACGTTCACCTATGTTTGTCCTTTCAGATGACTGAGATGTAAAACCTTCATTGACTTCAGACCACGGGATTAATTTATCGTCTTTGTGTGAGATATTTAAATTCCCAGAAAATGACCTCCATGGATCCAAGGATCTGTCGTCAACATGAAGTCTTGGATGGTATTCATTGGGAAGAGTATGTGACTCGTCAAAAGAATCTTCAGGTTTTGAGGAATCCGTTGATCTATCCACATAGTAAGGTCTGTGATGTATTTTTTGAGGATCGGGGACCGCTTCTGAAGAATACTCTACAATGTCAGCGTCTTCTGCATTATAGCCCAGAGATAAAACCTGATGTCTCTCGGAGGTAGTCACATTGTGTCCACCTGGTGAAAAGAAGTGGGAGAAGGCAAGCGGTTAAGGTGAGAATTAAGATGGAAATCAGTTTGGGCACTAAGGGAGCCTAGGGGCATTTATGTTAGAAAGATCTCAAAGTAGAAGAAGGACTTTATTGAGTAAAGGTGAAGTAATCCAATGACTAAGCTGGGTTTATCTAAAGAGTTCTGAGGAGGGGGCCTTGAACCCTTCTCTGAGAGACAGCCATAAGAGAATGGAGCCCCTTTACGGGAATAGAAAGGCTGAGGTGAAACCATGCAAGGCCCAGTTCTCCACTTTTTGTTAATCGATATGCATACATTTGGCATTTATTAAAAAGAAAACTGTTCTGCTTTAGTTTTGAGTACCTACCTGTGCCAACGCCTAGAGAAGATCCCTCCTCTTTAACTGTCACCATCATTCTAATTTCATCTGTAGATCGAGGGTCACCTCTCACAGATCCTGCACGTTCTTCCTCTTTAACCTCAACTTTTACGTTCATCGGTTTTTCCCCCTTAAAACAAAGAATCATAGAAATAACATTTTGAAAACAGGAGTGCTAACAACCCTGGAATACATTCAAAGGTTTGAGGTTTTATCTACCTGATCATGGTGAGGGATGCTGTGATCCTCCTGTGTGGAATCCCAGGAATATCGAGTACGGGGACATCTCTCTGATGGTTTTTTTTTACTGGATCCATGTACCTGATGATGGTGAGGGATGTTGTGATCTTCCTGTGTGGAATCCCAGGAATATCGAGGACCGGGACATCTCTCTGGTGGATTCACTTTACTGGATCCATCTACCTGATGATGGTGAGGGATGGTGTGATCCTCTTGTGTGGAATTCCAGGAATATTGAGGGTGAGGACATCTTTCTGGTGGGTTTCTGTTACTGGATCCATCTACCTGATGATGGTGAGGGATGGTGTGATCTTCCTGTGTGGAATCCCAGGAATATTGAGGACTGGGACATCTCCCCGGTGGATTCACTTTACTGGATCCATCTACCTGATGATGGTAAGGGATGGTGTGATCCTCCTGTGTGGAATTCCGGGAATATTGAGGGTGAGGACATCTTTCTGGTGGGTTTCTGTTACTGGATACATCTACCTGATCATTGTGAGGGATGTTGTGATCTTCCTGAGTGGAATCCCTGGAATACAGAGGACTGGGACATCTCTCTGGTGGGTTCACGCTACTGGATCCATCTACTGGATCATGGTGAGGGATGGTGTGACCATCCTGTGTGGAATCCCGGGAATACAGAGGACTAGGACATCTCTCTGGTGGGTTCACCCTACTGGATCCATCTACCGGATCATGGTGAGGGATGGTGTGATCTTCCTGTGTGGAATCCCGGGAATACAGAGGACGGGGGCATCTCTCTGTTGGCTTCCCAATACTGGATCCATCTACTTGATCAAGGTGAGGGATGTTGTGTTCCTCCTGTGTGAAATCGCGACAATATCGAGGGCGGGGACATCTCTCTGGTGGGTGCACGATACTGGATCCATCTACCTGATGATGGTGAGGGATGGTGTGATCTTCCTGTGTGGAATCCCGGGAATACAGAGGACGGGGACATCTCTCTGGTGGGTTCCCATTACTGGATCCATCTGTAGGAAACACACACACTGACTGAATACATTGTTTCTATGTGTTTATCAGATGATGGGGGATCTAGGTGGACCCTCCCTACTGCTCTCTCCTTTACAATAAAGTCTCTTCTTACCCGGTGATGTGAGGGGCGGCTGATTGTCCATCATGACGTCCTTGTAGAGATCCTTGTGTCCTTCTAAATACTCCCACTCCTCCATGGAGAAATAGACAGTGACATCCTGACACCTTATAGGAACCTGACACACACAATGATACAGTCACCATCCAGACACATCCCTTGTCTGTTACTGGATAATGTCCCAGAATTCCCAGCACCGCTCACCTCTCCTGTCAGCAGTTCAATGATCTTGTTGGTGACTTCCAGGATCTTCTTCTTGTTTCTCTCAGGGGTCAGGATGGGAGGTGGAGAGGGCTCGTGAAGCCAACTACTGGGAGTCAGTTTCTCATTAGATGTCTTTTTCACAACTTCGTAATCCTATTAAAAACATTCACACCTATCAGTATATAGAGAATCCTCCTCATCACCTCAATCAGGTCTACAGTTTAATAATAAAGAGAACAGTGATGCCATGTGACCTCCTAGAATCCCTCTCACCTCTCCGGTCAGCAGACAGATGATCTCCAGGGTGAAGCCCAAGATCCTCTCAGTCATATGACGCTGGTCCGTGTCCATTCTGATTCATGTGGTCATGTGACCTGTACAGGACGTTCCTTTCTATGGATAGATAATATTAATATGTTAGTATTCAGCACCAGGTGGGCATGTCATGCAGAGTGTGACTGGCTCAGTGATCTCTGTACAGCACTGCGGTATATGTCAGAGCTATATAAATGTGTAATGACAATAGTGTGTGACTGTGGGGGAGGGGACATTCGAGTGTAAGCTCCTCTGGTACAGAGACTGATGTAACTGGCTCAGTGTTCTCTGTACAGCACTGCGGTATATGTCAGAGCTATATAAATGTATAATAATAATAGTGTGTGACTGTGGGGGAGGGGACATTAGAGTGTAAGCTCCTCTGGTACAGAGACTGATGTGACTGGTTCAGTGATCTCTGTACAGCACTGCGGTATATGTCAGAGCTATATAAATGTATTATAACAATAGTGTGTGACTGTGGGGGGACATTAGAGTGTAAGCTCCTCTGGTACAGAGACTGATGTGACTGGCTCAGTGATCTCTGTACAGCACTATGGTATATGTTAGATATAAATTATACATCATTATATGAGTTTATGAGCATCTGCTGCGGATAAAAGACATCACAGTGACTATGGAGGAAGAGGACGGACATGACGGGGGTTACTGGGTGTAAATATAATATAATATCTTATTACCTCCTCTGCTGCCAGTTCCAGCAATGTCTTCTTTCTACTTCCTCCTGACTCACCTCTGACCTGGAACTTCCTGTTGACATCCTGACATCACTTCCTCTCTGTGCATGTGCTCGGTTCAAGTGTGGTCACCGCCTTTTGGAAAATAAAGGAACTGCAGCCTACTTTCCAACATTCTATACCGATGGTTATCGTCACACTGATGGTTGGAGTCACACTCCTTCCTGGGGCTCATCTGTTTATGACACAAAGAAAGCCACTTGTCTAAGTTTCTACCGTAGAGCTTTGGGTGCCATTCCTACAGGCAAACAACTTGTTCCATGGCAAAACCTGCCAATCCGTACCAGGTGGTGGGAGCTGGCAAGAACTCATGTACAAAGAAATCGATAACCCAAGACTGAAATATTATACACTTTATTCCATTTTTTTTTTTATTGGGTAAATCTCTGGGTCTACTTCACTGTGTTCTCCCAGATAGAAGATTGTTCACGCGATATATGCGTCTCCTACAGCTAAAGTGAGGGTGAATGGGGTCCTCTCTACCGCTTTGAATATGGCACACGCCAGGGCTGTCCGCTGTTCCCGCTTCTTTTTGCGCTGTCTCTTGAGCCCTTTCTGTGCAGAGTCCGTCTAAACCCGGACATCTCAGGAATCACAGTAGGAGGGAGTCAGCATAAAGTCTCGGCGTACGCCGACGACATGATGTTCTCCCTCACGAAACCTCTTATTTCCCTACCAAACCTGTTGAAGGAATTTGACACATATGGCGCTCTATCAAACTTAAAAATCAATTTCACCAAGTCCGAGGCCATGGGGGTTGGTGTCCCCGCCCCCTCCCTTAAGCATTTGCAAATGAGTTTTAAACTAAAATGGTCCGACACGGCGCTGAGGTATCTAGGCACAATCCTTCCTTCAAAGCTCAACAGACTTTCAGACCTGAACTTCCCCCCACTACTAAAGACGGTCCGACGCCTTCTTGAAACGTGGCACACAGGCTTCCTGGCTGGGACGGTTTAGTATAGCTAAAATGAGCATTCTTCCGAAATTCCTATACCTTTTTCAGGCGCTCCCAATTTCGATCCCCAGCAGATATCTCAGGCAAGCGCAAACGGTTTTGACGGACTTTGTGTGGGCACACAAACGACCCCGACTACATAGGGGAATACTTTCCCTCCCCAAAATACATGGAGGTTTGGCTTTCCCGGACCTCCGTAAATATCAGCAGGTGTCCCATATTACCCGGCTGGTAGATTGGTGGCGCCACCGAGACGCAGTTGGAACAAGCCCAAAGTGAAGTACCCTTACTGCGAACACCCTGGTGCCACCCCGCAATCCCAAGCTCCTTAAAACTACATCCTCTCATAGGACCCACAATCTCGGTCTGCTCGCGTCTCTTTGCCTCAACCTCCCTAGCCCCAGCGGGTTCTCCACTTTTCCCCATCCTGGGGAATCCTTCGTTTGTCCTGGGCTACAGAGACTCTAAGCTTCGGGGACTGGCCCTTAAGGGCTTTTGCCAAGCATCACACTTTATTACTAATGGAGATTGGCCGCAGCTACCGGTCCTTACAGAACCCTCCGGACCCTTTCAGCTGGATTTTTTGAGAGCTATTCAATTGACTCACTTTTTAAAGTCGCTACCCACCCCGGATCACTTTCGCACCCGTCCTACCCCATTAGAAAAACTCTGTAGTGGGGAGGGCGCGATCGCACACGTCCTTTCAATGGCCTACGGCCTATTAATCACTCCACCCGATGATCACCAACCCCCCCCAGCCTGCTGAAGTGGGAACGAGACCTAAACTGCACTTTTAGCCCCTCACAACGCACCAATATTCTAAGATTCACCCATAAGTCCTCTATCTGTTCCAAAATACAAGAGACGAACTTTAAAATCCTGTCGAGATGGTACTATACACCATCGAGGCTACATCAGATCTTTGAATCAACATCAGATAGATGCTGGCGATGCCAGGGTGACAGGGGAACATTATTACACATCTTCTGGTCCTGTCCTAAACTCGAGCAATTCTGGAGGTCAATACGCGAAATCACACAAACATTTACAGAGAAGATCATACCTGAGGATCCTGCGTTCTTTCTCCTTCATGATACGGGCATCCCGGCAAAGATTTATAAAAAATCGATAGTTAGACATTTGCTCGACGCGGCGAAGCTGTGCATTCCCTTATTGTGGAAGTCGCGGCTTCCGCCGACGGTGGGCATGTGGATTAGGAAAGTAGAAGAAATAAATAAGCTGGAAGACCTGGTCTTAACAGCAAGACACCAACAGGAACGATACCAGAAGACCTGGACCTTATGGAACCTGTTTGTCTTCTCTGAGGAGGGGAAGGCACTTTTCGAATCTGATACAGTTGGGTAGCTCTGCAGCACACCCCGTTCCTTATACTACGTGAAGTACTTGTATACTGGCTGTATTCCCCCCCCCCCCCGGGTTTTTTTTTTCCTTTCTCTTTTTTATATATATAATATTTTGGGGATTTCTTTTAACATTTTTGTTTGAGTATAGATCTATGTTGCCCTAAGCATGTATGAATCCAGTCTCTATTGACTGACTCACTGCCTCTGCTGGAAGTGTATTCCAAGCATCAACTACTCTTTCATTAAAATACTTTCTAAGATTAATTGTGAACCTCCCTCCTGCTAGCTTGAGATCTTGTTCCCATGTTTTTGATCTTAGTTCCATATTGAAAATCCTACCCTTCTGAACCTTATTTACCCTTGCTGTATTTAAAAGTTTCTATCAATAATGTCTCCCCCTTTCCCTTCTTTCCTCCAGACTGTACATATACAGTTCTTTCCTCCTGATGTGTTGCATCCCTCAGCCTTTTCACCATTTTTGTTGCCTATCTCTGGAGTCATTCTTATTAATATCTTTTTGTAAGTGAGGTCTCCAGAAGGTCTTCCCTCTAGTGATATAAAGATCTATATAGAGGAATCAGGACCTCCTTCCTCCTGCTGGTGATCCCTCTAGTGATATAAAGATCTAAATAAAGGAATCAGGACCTCCTTCCTCCTGCTGGTGACCCCTCTAGTGCTATAAAGATCTACTGTATATAGAGGAATTAGAATCTGCTTCCTCATGCTGGTGACCCCTCTAGTGATAGCTAAACATCTATATTGTGGAATCAAGACCCCCTTCTTATTGATGATGACCCCTCTAGTGATCACTAAAGATCTATAATGAGGAATCAGGATCTCCTTCCCCTTGCTGTTGATCCCTCTATTGATATAGAGATCTATATAGAGGAATCAGGACCTCCTTCCTCCTGCTGGTGACCCCTCTAGTGATATAAAGATCTATATAGAGGAATCAGGACCTCCTTCCTCCTGCTGGTGTTCCCTCTAGTGATATAAAGATCTATATAGAGGAATCAGGACCTCATTCCTCCTGCTGGTGATCCCTCTAGTGATATAAAGATCTATATAGAGGAATCAGGACCTCCTTCCCCCTGCTGGTGATCCTTCGTAGTGATATAAAGATCTATATAGAGGAATCAGGACCTCCTTCCCCCTGCTGGTGATCCCTCTAATGATAGCTAAACATCGATATCAGGGAATCAGGACCTCCTTCCTATTGATGATGACTCCTCTAGTAAAAACTAAAGATCTATATAGAGAAGTCAGGTCCTCCTTATGACCCCTCTAGTAATGTATCCTAGAATTTTATCAATTTTTCCCACTGCATGGCCACACTGCTCATTTTGCAACTATCTGAATAAGTACCCAGAAATATTTTTCCTCTATAGTGCTGGCCAACACTGTGCCCCAATATTGTAATCTATCAAAAAGTTTTCTTTCCCTAGATGCATTTTTTTACATTACATTACATTTTTACGGGCGGCACAGTGGTGTAGTGGGTAGCACTTTCACCTGGTAACAAAAGGGTCGCTGGTTCGAATCCCAACCATGACACTACCTGCCTGGAGTTTGCATGTTCTCCCTGTGCCTGCGTGGGTTTCCTCCGGGTACTCCGGTTTCCTCCCACACTCCAAAGACATGCTGGTAGGTAAATTAGATCCTGTCTAAATTGTCCCTAGTATATGTATGAATGTGAGTTAGGGACTTTAGATTGTAAGCTCCTTGAGGGTAGGGACTGATGTGAATGTAAAATATATATATGTAAAGCGCTGCGTAAATTGACGGCGCTATATAAGTACCTAAAATAAATAAATAAATTTAGAAATACTGAATTTCAGTTTCCACTGCTTTGACCAATCTTCCAGCAATGCCAAATCATGTTCTTTGTTAAAGGCACCTCCAGGGTTATCAACCCCTATTGCACACATTTGTGTCATCAGCAAAAAGACTTACCTTACCCACCAAAGCTTTTTTTATTTCACTAAGAAATAGATTAAATAAAACAGGACCCAGTACAAAGCATTGTGGTACCCCACTAGCTAATGGCCTCTTGAAAAGCTTGAGCTTGATAGCAGAGGTAAAAATGTCTACCAGTGCTAGAGTACTGTAGCTGCTGACTTACAAATACTTAACAGCCAAACACATTCAGCTGTGGGATTCTGTTTCTGTCCAAGTGGGGACTTGCTTGCTGAAGTGGTACCCTGTATTGGTTTCTGCTCCTCTTTCCAGGAGAATTATATATTCTAGGTACTGGTGCAACCCTCATGGTACCCAAAAACCCTCAGCATCCCTCCTCTCTAGAGGAATTCCGTGACCTACAAGGTCAAATGAGACCAGCTTCTGCTGTTCTCTACCCTAACAAGGATCTGATCCTAAGGTGTCCTTTGGAGGTTCCTGCTACTATAATGAGTGTACAGGTGGTCCCCTAGTTACAAACATCTGACTTACAAACGACTCCTACTTACAAATGGAGGGAGACAACAGGCAGTGAGGAAATCTACCCCTAGGAAGGGAATTCACTCCCGTAAGAGTTATGGGAAAAAGGTGTCTCCACTGAAGCTTTAACACTATTCCTTGTTTCCAAAAAACCCAACATTTTCAAAACTCTTTAACATTTCAACATTTTCAAAACTCTACTTGTTCCGACTTACAAACAAATTCAATTTAAAAACAAACCCACAGACCCTATCTTGTTTGTAACCCGGGGACCGCCTGTATTACTTTGCGGATACCCTAGTGCCCTTTCCTGGCATCTCTAATGTGTGATGCCCATGAAGAAGGTCAACTTTTTGGACCCCTGCAGTCAGAAGCTTTCGTGAAGGTCCTAACTGCTTCAAAATATGATTTGATAAGGTTTTACAGGTTCCTATCAATGTTGGAGGTTTTGACCACCCGAGCATTAGCCTACGTGCTAGCTAAGAAAAGGCTACAACCTGTGTGCTTTTAGATCCCTTCTTAACTGTTGGGAGATGTTCCTTTTTTTCTCATCAGGAGCTTGTGGGTTCTTGAGGGAACACCCTTATAATCTAGTAGCCCCTTCTTTCATGGACTCCTGGTCAGATTTCCCCTCTACTTCTTGAGGTCTGGTCTAGGGGTGAGACATTACATTACAAAGGTTGCTATGGACCCTAAAGTCCACAGCATGACCCTTCACTTACGTGGATGTCCCCATACCTAGGGCCTATATCTGGTTCCTCAGCACATATAGTCCCCAATTCCCTCTGTGGATTCCCTACCTCACCTGAACTCCGGAGGACATTATCTAGATTCTGCTGAATCTTCATCTCTGGGAAGGTTTGGGAGTTCTCCTTGTAACAAGACAAGAGGCCTGGCCCTTATGCTTGAGGAAATTGAGAGTACTACTTCTGAGGAAGTTGTCTGCCTTGGACAAAAGCAGTTGATATCTGGCTCTTCTCAACCAGGAGGAAATCATCACTGAAGGGCTCTGTGCTCTCCTGGATTGTCAGCAGGCAGTACATGCTGGGATCTTGCTGATGTACCCCTCTCTTGGGGGTGGAGCACGCCCAGAGGACTTTGTAAGACCTGCTCACCTGAAACTAGACCCTCTTTCGATGGCTGATCTGCAGCCTCATGAAGTTACTTCATATCTTTTCCTTGGTTCTGGTCAGGTACATTTTAGCAGTGTAGTTTAGGTTCATGCCACTTGCCCCATGACTATGGATACATCACTGGTCCAGGGAAGGTCAGCAGATCCTTAGAACTATGTTCTGTGCCTAAGGGTAGGCAGATCTGCAGAGTTCTTCTCTCAGGCTCCGGAGACAACCCCGGGTAGATGATCCAATTATCCTCATGTTCTCCTGGCTTTCTTGCACCATTCTGTGCTTGTGGTATACTCTTCATCCCTGCTTACCCCTGTAGGCATACCTCTTGTCTAAGCTGCCCCCTTTTCAGTTAGGGTTAATAGCCTTAGGGGCTTATTTGGCCTCGGGGATAATTTAGCTTTCATTTGGAATATTAGGCTGAGTTCTCACCTTTTTAGATATCTTACTATGAGATCAGATGCCTGGCCAGGCAACCTCATTCTTATCATGGAATGTTTCTTCCCTAAATCCTACAGGTTTGGAGTCTTAAGCTGGCCATAGATGGATTGAAATTCAGACAGTTCAGCAGGGACAGGCCAAATTTTGATCTATATATGGCCGTTCCCACTCAACAGAACAGATCCCCATGACTAAGCTCCCAGGGGCAGAGTGAAACACGTTGGGGGGCATGGTCTGGTTGGAGTCCAGGCTGAGGTTGCCACTCTATTCACCTCTCTAGGACAATTCAGATGTGCGACTTCCAGGGAATACCCCTTTCTCTCTTAAAACCACTTAGCAGAAGTTGCTCAAATAGAGGTGAACGGAACATCTGATCAGGTCCACCTCAAAAATGGACAGGCAGACCTGATCGGACCCTTCATGTGAAAGGGACTAAAGTCCTATGGCTGATTGGCAAAAAAAAAAAAAAAGAGCCAAAAGCTTGGGACTGCTCATCTTGACTGTTTTCTCATTACAACCTGGTTTTTGTGGGTCTGCCAATGGCTGCTGCACACCTACTGTATCTGTTGAACTGCTTTTGGACGGTTTCTGAATTCCTCAATGGACAAAAAAGAAAATACAATTTTTTTATCTACCATAAAATCTTTTTCCATTAAGGGACACAGGTCCCACCCTTCTGTGTTTTTTTACTGGCCCTGGTATTCCTTTATCACAAAACAGAGCCATACTGGGTAGAAGAGGGGGTTATACAGAGATTGGTCATTTTCTGTTTGCCAGTGTCCTAACCTCCTATAGGTGGCAGTATAACCCAACTGTTAACTAATTCCTTTGTCACTCACTGGACTCCAAAAATAGATTATATAGTAAAAACATCTAGAAATGGTCACCATGCCCAAACACATAGCTCCCAACTGTCCCTGATTTGGAGCAATGTCCCTCTGTCCCTCATTCCTCCTCATTTGTCCCTCATTTTGGTCTGATCTCTATAGTTGTATATAAAATGCACTTTTTATCTTTCAAAAAGGGTTCCCCAGTGCTAAACCTTTTACCCAGTTTCTAAACTGCTGCATTTGTAAGTTTTAAAAGCCAATATAAAGGAATACTAGTGGTTAAAAAAAGCCCTTGTGGATTTAATTAACCTTTTTTTTGGTTAATTCTCCTTTAAGGGGGTGCGGCAGGGGGCGTGTCCTAGGCCTACATACGTTTGCTAGTAGGTGTCCCTCATTCCCATCTCAAAATGCTTCTCCCCTTGTTCCCAGCAGCAGCACAAGGTAAGGGGAGTTTACTGCGATGTAAGGGAGGTTCGACAACCCCGATCTAGATGCAGGGCTGCAGATAGAAATTGCGGGGCCGGCCCTGTATAGACTACCTGACTGGGCCCCGCCCCCCCTGTACAGACTACCTGATGGGGCCCCGCCCCTGTACAGACTACATGACTGGGCCCCCCCCCGTACAGACTACCTGATGGGGTCTCGCCCCTGTACAGACTACCTGATGGGCCCCCCCCGTACAGACTACCTGACTGGGCCCCGCCCCCCCGTACAGACTACCTGATGGTGCCCTGCCCCTGTACAGACTACCTGACTGGGCCCCGCCCCCTGTACAGACTACCTGATGGGGCCCCGCCCCGTACAGACTACCTGATTGGGCGCCGCCCCCCCCGTACAGACTACCTGACTGGGCCCTGCCCCCCTGTACAGGCTACCATGACAGGGCCCTGCCCCCCTGTACAGACTAGGACAGTACCATCGGACATGTCCCC
>BLSH010376024.1:1410362-1430288 GCA_018402905.1 Glandirana rugosa
GTGACGATTTGGAACACCTGTCGGAAGGGTCTTCTCAACTTCAACGCTTCCCACCCGGTTGAGTTATAACTTGGGATGTCTGATTCTGACCCTACGGTACTTTCAAGTACACGTACATTTCCGTCCACAGGATTATGAAAACTGTTATATCACATGTTACAACTGGGGGAAGGGCAGTTAATTGACCCAGAAAAACAGTCCTTCGTCCTGTACGAAGGGCTAGTACACTAGTCAACAGTGTCCCCAGTGTACTAACCCTCACACAGGACGGTCGATGGTTAGTGTTTGATCCTGGTCCTCGTCAGATACTACCGAATAAGGAAAGTCGTCTCTAAATACCTTCGAACATACCGGTGGTAATCCTGATAGTATTATAACAGAGAAAAAATATGAATTGGTCAGCTTGCCGTTCAAGTCCTGATACATTTAAAACAGAGATTGGTTATTTGAAGCAGTCATTATGATAGTCCTAATGGTGGCCATACAAGCTTCCATAAATCTCTGCTGAAAGGAATAAGCCATCATAGACTGCTCCTGGTCCTAGTTTGTGATTGGTAGCTGGCAGGACACACTCCCAATCATGTGACCCCTGTGACAACTGATCACATGATCGGGAAGCATGTCCTGCTTCCTGACAAAAAGACCCAGTTAATTGACGGGAAGGGGGTCAACATTGTACACTATATTGTCAAAAGTATTAGGACACCTGCCTTTACATGCACATGAACTTTCATGGCATCCCAGTCTTAGTCTGTAGGGTTCAATATTGAGTTGGCCCACCCTTCGCAACTTCAACTCTTCTGGGAAGGCTGTCCACAAGGTTTAGCAGTGTCTATGGGAATGTTTGACCTTTCTTCCAGAAGAGCATTTGTGAGGTCAGGCACTGATGTTGGATGAGAAGGCCTGGCTCGCAGTCTCCATTCTAATTCATCCCAAATGTGTTCTATCAGATTGAGGTCAGGACTCTGTGCAGGCCAGTCAAGTTCCCCCACCCCAAACCCGCTCATCCATGTCTCTATGGACCCTGTTTTGTGCACTGGTCCAAATCATTTGGTGGAGGGGGATTATGGTGTGGGGTTGTTTTTCCAGGGGTTGGGCTTGGTCCCTTAGTTCAAATCAAGGGAGCTCTTAAGACGTCAGCATACCAAAACATTTTGGACAATTTCATGCTCCCAAAGTGGTGGGAACAGTTTGGGGATGGCCCCTACCTGTTCCAACATGACTGCGCACCAGTGCGCATAGCAAGGTCATTAAAGACATGGATGAGCGAGTTTGGGGTGGAGGAACTTGACTGGCCTGCACACAGTCCTGACCTCAACCCTATAGAACACCTTTGGGATGAATTAGAGCACAGACTGCGAGCCAAGCCTTCTTGTCCAACATCAGAGCCTGACCTCACAAATGCGCTTCTGGAAGGATGGTCACACATTTCATAGACACTCCTAAACCTTGTGGACACAACCTTCCCAGTAGAGCTGAAGCTGTTATAGCTGCAAAGGGTGGGCCAACTCAATATTGAACCCTACGGACTAAGACTGGGATGCCATTAAAGTTCATGTGCGTGTAAAGGCAAGCGTCTTAATATAGTATAGCTGAAAATCCCACATATCTAAAATCCCACATATCCAAAATAATGAAATATAGCACATACCAGTTTGGTCAGAAGCCGAGGACCGGTTATCAGATTCACCTGCCCCACCAGCCAAGTCTTCTACAAGACAAAATTATGTTACAAACACTTATGAAACTCTTGTATGAAGCGCAATGTTAAAGTGTCTCACCCATAACATCCGTATCGTAATCTCTCCTGATTCCCGTCAGTATGTCGTACTGCAGGACAATCTCCAAATCCTTTTCAAAATCTGTTAGGCTGGGGTCTTGGGAGGCCCCTCCCCCACTCCGGATGGAAGCCCTACGTCGCTCCCGGTACTTGCGGATGATGCTCCTGTCAAACACATTGAAGTTTTGTAGCGTTAGAATCTTCACAATATGCGGCATTAAAATGCATTTAGTGGGTTAGAATTTTAAAGATGAATTTGATTTGTCAAAAAAAATCAGTTTTAATGATAAATATTATCTTCATATAGTCAGAGTAGCGCCCCCTGTGTGCAGATCTATGCAAATATACAAATGATGCCTTACCAAATTACTGTAGGTGCAGATAAGGGATGAGCTGGGAACAAGGCCCAAACCCAGGTCAGATCCTCCCAATGGAAAGCTGTCACATGATCACATCCCCTCTAGCCCAATCAACTGTGGCCAGGGAACTCCCCACACTGCAGTTGCACGTAAACAAAGAGGCGGCAATGCTCATGACATCGGTAACTTAATATGGCCATCTTTGGTCATCATCATTGGCCTAAGATGGCCATGGGGTCCAAACTCGGTTCAACTCCTCCCATTGAAAGCGGTCACATGATCACATCCCCATTGGCCCAATTAGTTGTGGCCACGGCATTCCCCACACTGCATCTGCACATAAAAAAAGTGGCGGAGATGCTCATGACATCAGTAACTTAATATGGCCATCTTTGGTCATCATCATTGACCTGAGATGGCCATGGGGTCCAAACCTAGTTCAGCTCCTCCCATGGAAAGCTGTCACATCCCCATTGGCCCAATTAGCTGTGGCCACGGAATTCCCCACACTGCAACTGCACATAAAAAAAGTGGCGGAGATGCTCATGACATCAGTAACTTAATATGGCCATCTTTGGTCATCATCATTGACCTGAGATGGCCATGGGGTCCAAACCTAGTTCAGCTCCTCCCATGGAAAGCTGAACATCCTCATTGGCCCAATTAGCTGTGGCCACGGCATTCCCCACCCTGCAAGTGCACATAAAAAAAGTGGCGGAGATGCTCATGACATCAGTAACTTAATATGGCCACATGGCCATCTTTGGTCAACATCATTGACCTAAGAAGGTCATGGGGTTCAAACCTAGTTCAGTTCCACCTGTGAGAAGTGGTCACATGATCACATCCCCACTGGTCCAATTAGCTGTGGCCACGGCATTACCAAAACTGCAACTGCGTGTAAAAAAGTGGCCGATATGCTCATGACATCGGTAACTTAATATGGCCACATGGCCATCTTTGACTAAGATGGCCATGGGGTCCAAGCCTAGTTCAGTTCCACCTGTGGGAAGCTGTCACACAATCACATTCTCAATACTCTATTAGCTGCACATAAACAAAGGGACACGAATGCTCATGACAGTGACATAAAACGGCAAGTTCAGCTCCACCTATGGGAAACACTTATTCGAGTTTATGCTCACCGGCCCAGTCAACTGTGGCCATGGCATTTCCCATGTTGCAGCTGAATGTAAATAAGGTGGCAGGGATGCTCATGACATCAGTGACCTAGTATAGTCACGTGCCCATATTTGTTAAATGTCATTGACTTAAGATAGACATGGGGTCTGAACCAAGTTCAGTTCCACCAGTGGAAAGTGGTCCAAATGCCCAATCAGCTGCACATAAACAAAAGGGACATGGATGCTCATGACATTAGTGACATCATATGGCCATAACTGGTCAATGTCATTGATCTTATATGACCATGTGGTCTGAACCCAGTTGGACTCCACTTATGGGAAGTGATCACATCCTCACTGGCACAATCTGCTGTGGCCATGGCATTCCCCTCACTGAAACTGCATGTAAACAAAGTGGTGGGGATGCTAGTGACCTAATATGGCCATCTTTAGTCAGTATCATTGACCTAAGATGGCCATGGGGTCCAAACCCAGTTAAGCTCCACCCATGCAAAACTGTCACATGATTGCATTTCTACTGGCCCAGTCAGCTGTGGACAGGTCATTACCCACACTGCAACTACACGGAATCAAAGCGACAGGGATGTTTGTGATGTCAGTGACGTAATATAGCCACATGGCTAGATTTGGTCAAAATCATTGACCCAATATGGCCATGGGGTCCGAACCAAATTCAGCTCCAGTCATGGCTAGCTGTCACATGATTGCATCCCCAATGTTTAATTTGCTGCACATAAACAAAGGAATGGGAATGCTCATTACATCACTGATTATTGGTCAATGTCATTAACCTAATATGGCCACGTGGTCCGAATCCAATCATTCTCCACTCACAGGAAGCAGTCACATGATTGCATCCTCACAGATCCCATTAGCCGTGGCCAGGGCATTCCCCACACTGAAGCTGCATGTAAACAAAGTTGCAGGAATGTTTGTGACATCAGTGACCCAACGTGGTCATACTTAGGTCATATTGTCATTGCTGTAAGATGGCAATGGGGTCTGAACCCAGTTCAGCTTCACCTGTGGAAGACTGTCACATGATCACATCCCCCCTGGCCCAATCAGCTGTGGCTAGGGCATGCCACATACCATAGCTGCACATAAACAAAGTGGTGAGGGTGCTTGTGAGGTCAGTTACCCAATATGGCCACATAGACATAATTGGTCCATGTTGCTGATCCAATATAGCCATGTGGTCCGAATCCAGTTTAGCTCATCTGTGCAAAATGGCCACATCCTCAGCTGTGGCCAGGGCATTCCCTACACCGCAGCTGCAAGTAAACAAAGTGGCGGGGATGCTCATGTAGTCAGTGACTGAATATGTCCACTTAGCCATAGAAGGCCAAGGCCTTTTAGCCAATATAGCCAGGTGGTCTAAACCCAGTTTGGCTCCAACGTAGGAAGCTGCCACATGATTGCATTCCCAGCGTCCACTTTTATGCACATAAACAAAAGGGACGGGGATGCTCATGACATTGTTGGGCTAATATGGCCACATTTAGTCGGTCATGGGCCTAATATGACCATATTAAAGTCAATGTCAAAGCCATCCCCACCCCTGTGTACATGCAGCTCTGGGGTAGGGAATGCCCCAGCCAATTGGGCCTATGGAGATGCAATCATGTGACAGCTTCTGACGGCTTCTGCCAAAGTGGGTTTGGATCAAGCTCAGGCCACATGGCTGTATTAGGTCAATGACACTGCGGCCATTGTGGCCATGTGGCCATATTAGGTTAATGACATTATGAGCAGGCGATCTGATGACAGCTTCCCACAGGCTCTGCTGAACTGGTTTCGGACCAGTTTTAGCAAAGGTGAGTACAGGGAACCATTCAACATAGCAAAATGTAACCAGAATAAAGCAGACCCCAAACAATGTTTGACAACAATCCTAGATCAGTTTCAAGATATGTAGGAAAAAAAAAAATATTTGGCCTACCTTTTAATGTCATTAATTTTCCGTCTGCAGTGTGTCCAGTCCCTCCGTTGTGGTGCAACAGCATTCACAGCTTCAGCAATAACAAGCCAAATTTGTTTTTTCTCGGCTGGGTTCAAACGCCGCGCCCTGGTACCGCACAGTTCTGCATAATAGGGCACAGTGTGAGTCACCAAGACCCGGTTCTCCTGTGGCGTCCAGGTTAAATTCTGCTTCCGGCTATCCCGGCTACTCTTGCCTCTTCGCCGCGTCATCGTGGCTGAGAAAGTTGCAGATATACCTATACACAAAGCAAAACCTCCAGCACCTTGTGATATGAATGGGGCATGTTCATATAGCAGTGAATATGACATTTACCCAACATGGAGAGCAGGTGAAGCTTCGGGTGCAAGTCAAAGTTGCCAAAATCATGAGTTCAGAGGCTTGGATTGGATGGTTATTTTCAGTTCTTCATCAATTAACCCCGTTATGAGGGAAAACAAACCTTAACGCCTGAACCAGTTTTACAACTTTGGCCTTGTTTTAGTAAATTTATATTTAGTTGCTTCCCGGATCCTAGTTTCTGGCCTAGGCCAAAAATGAAGCATGAAAAAAGGAGAACGCTCCGAATGCAGCACGCCCTCACAAACCAATATGTACTCAAAGCAAAAGCAGCCTCAGCCCGGCTCCATCCAGGCCATGCTACTGGTCCCTTTTCGCTTTCTCGTTTCTTCATACCGCATATATTGAGCCAGGACTGGCTCTTCCTGTGCCTACATCCTTGTTGTAGGTCACCAGATTTGAATGCATAGGGGCCTAGAAAAGCAACCTCAGTTTTTTGGTATATGCCAAGGAGCAAGAGTACAGAGGCAGCCTTTACAGACAGAATGATCACTGTGATAGTCAATCACAGGCTACCACAGCGATCATGTGATCTGGAGCTGACCCTATCGTCTTGCAGTCATTAATACGAGATACATAGCAGTCAGTGATAACCCAGTCACTGTGCTGGGGGTGTGCTAGAAAACATAACACAGGAGCACATATATGCCGTGCCTTGGAGGAAGGCCTACCTCCATGACGCCGCACCTCGGAAGGAAGGCCCACCTCCATGACGCTGCACCTCGGAAGGAAGGCCCACCTCTATGATGCCGCACCTCAGAAGGAAGGCCCACCTCCATGATGTGGCACCTCGCAAGGAAGGCACACCTCGATGACGCCGCACCTCGGAATGAAGGCCCACCTCCATGACGCCGCACCTCAGAAGGCCCACCTCCATGGCGCCGCACCTCGGAAGGAAGGCCCACCTCCATGACGCCGCACCTCGGAAGGAAGGCCCACCTCCATGACGCCGCACCTCGGAAGGAAGGCCCACCTCCATGACGCCGCACCTCGGAAGGAAGGCCCACCTCCATGACGCCGCACCTCGGAAGGAAGGCCCACCTCCATGACGCCACACTTCAGAAGGAAGGCCCACCTCCATGATGCCGCACCTTGAAAGGAAGGCCCACCTCCATGACGCCGCACCTCGGAAGGAAGGCCCACCTCCATGACGCCGCACCTCGGAAGGAAGGCCCACCTCCATGACGCCGCACCTCGGAAGGAAGGCCCACCTCCATGACGCCACACTTCAGAAGGAAGGCCCACCTCCATGATGCCGCACCTTGAAAGGAAGGCCCACCTCCATGACGCCGTGCTTTCAGAGGAAGGCCCACTTCCATAATGCCGATCATCGGAGGAAGGCCCACCGCCATTATGCTGCAGATATGTATGACGCCTCCAGAACTAACATTTCCAAAAAATTAACTCAAACAAAATATTGATTGGTGGACCACCAGTGAAGTCAAGATGTTTGCCAGGAAAATGAGGAATGGAAAGATTGCTTTTGTTTGCCAAAGTGTAGAAAACAAACATTCAATTTACAGGAGTTGATAAGATACACACGTGAAGCGCAATGGTACCATTTTGGTTATTTGGCCAAATAATGAGGTTAGCAAAGTACATTTAATGAGGTAGATCAGCCAACAGCTATTCATGAGGTTGAGGTTAAGAACATTGGCCTAAGTTACGAACGAATGATCGCGTTCACTAATGAACAGCCACGGCAATAATAAAAAAAAAAAAAAAAATAAAAAAAAAAAAAAGGGGGGAGGCAAGAACATTGACCCACCAAAGTCCTCTCATAAATTATGTCATAGGTGTTTATTTACTAAAGGCAAATCCACTTGGAAGTGCAGTCGCTGTAGACCTGAGGGGGACATGCAAGGAAAATAAAAAAAACTGCATTTTTTATTGCGCATAATTTGATGATAGAAATTAGCAGAGCTTTCCCTCATTTCATATCTTCTCCTCAGATCTACATGACTGCACTTCCAAGTTCATTTGGAGTGCATTTGTAGTGCACCTAGTGGATTTGCCTTTAGTAAATCAACCCCATAGTATTTTTTGAGTGAACGTTTGAATGAATGTTCTTGAGAAAAGTTCATAAACATTGCATGTAGTCCTTACAAAAAAAAGGACCTATTAGTTTGGGCATGCAAGAACATTTGTTGATCAGTTCAAAATATATTAGCAACAACAAAGCCACCCACAATTCTGCCCTCGGCTACATCACTAACCTGGTCTAAAAATATCAACCAAAATGCTCTCTTTGATCCTTCCAAGATCTCCTTGCTCTCTAGCTGCCTCATCATCTCCTCCCATGCTCACCTCCAGGACTTCTCCAGAGCTTCTCCTGTCTTCTGGAACTTCCTACCCCAATCCCACCGACGCTCTCCTATTTTGTTTACTTTTATTTGATCCCTGAAAAGTAATCTCTTTAGAGATGTGACCCAAACTAAATTTACAGGTTCTGCTCAAGGCTCCACCGGGTCCTCTTATGTAGCAACCGCTTGGTGTGCAGACAAGGACAGAGCTCATCCCGGCTCTAGACATCTAATGGAAAAGGGAAAAGTCTTGGAAGGTGCACATCCCTGCAAAACCCTCTAAGAAGGTGTATTACAGCTTTAGGCCGGGCTCCAACCAAGCCATATCCCCAACTTGTTTCATTCTGTCCATGGAGGTTAGTAATGGGGGTGATTACGTTCCGTGGGAGGAGTGAAACACACTGAAGCCCGGGCTGAGGCAGTCATATGCATTCTTATGGGGTTTTGCAGGGATGTGCGACTACCAGGACTTTTCCCTTTTCTTTAGAGAACTGGTAAACTATCTTTTTTACTTTCTCCTAGTGGGATCTATATCATCCAGCCTAGTATAGATCCCAGCTCAGCCAGTGAGCGCACAAAGAGCCCTAGCTACATGTGGGATCAGCTATGACAGCCCCGTCCAGGAGTGCGGTGGCCAGCGAGTTCTCTCATGGATGTATATGACTGGACATTTTCTCCTAGTGGTTCCAATCACAGTGTCCAAACCCCTCCGGCCACCAACCGCCCCTACATATGTAAGAGGACCACTGTCTGGGGAGAGGTACTCATTCTTTAAGGAGTGGTAAGTATTCCTCCTACCCATTTCCCCAGGAGGTGTGCAGTGGGCTTCAGGTACCCCCTATGTGTCTCCCTGTCTGTTGTCCTCTGTGTGAGCCTTGGGGGTATTCGGTCCCAGTCAAGACTGGTTGGGTAAATCTGTGTATAGGAACATGGCGTATGGACAGGACTGGGCGCAATGGTTTACTGTAGGTTACAAAGCTGACAGGAGTAATGACAGTAGCATCACTACTCCTATCAGCTCAGCGCCGAGAGTGACAAGGAGAGGGGTGGGAAGTGGTGGGAAGTGGTGTGGGTTGCGTTCTCTCCCCTCCTCCTCCTTTCCAGTGCAACGCTCTTGTCCAGAAGCTTGCAGTGGTAATCACAGATACAGGAGCTCTGCATTGGCAGGTGGTGGGAAGGGAGATTAGCCCACAACCAAGTGCAGAAGTGTCCAGGACAGAGCCAGAATTGGAGGAAGCGGGGCTGTGCTCTCTCCCCTGCCAGCTCCTCCCTCCTGCCAGTGCAGTGCTCCTGTAACCTGTAAATGCAACTGCCAGCTTCTGCAAACGGGCAGATCTTTGCCCTGGCCACTAGATGAACTTGTCCCAGAACTGGGTACAGATACAACAAGCGACAACAAAGTGAATGTATTTAGAAGTGCCAAAAGTATAGCTAAATATACTGTGGTACCTTCGTCCAATAACAAATTGTATAACAAGAAAAAAGGGAAAATTGTCTACTAGAAGATAATGGATATGTATACCCCCAGTGACATTAGGACCTTTGGGCGCCCCTTCTTTCCCCCCCCCGCCCTGTTTCCCCCATTTCCTATAAGTATATACATAGATGTATATGAATGGGATATATATATATGTATATATTCTCTGGTATTTACACCACTGGTAACTCTTTTATGTCTTATCTAATTTGATTTCTGTCTCCTGGCGCACTCCTGGTCTCCGTGCCCGCCGGGTTAGACTACAGAGCCCCGTGCTGGGGGCGCAGTGACTTTCATAGAGGAGTGTCCTGGTGGGCTGACCACTACGCAGTGACATAAAAATAACATGTTCATATAGGCTGTCTACATATTGGTCTATTGAATCCCTATATGTGATATCTAACCATTTGTTGTTTTCTTATGGTTTATTGTTAGAGCAAAAAATACACCCTTCTGTAAAAAAGACCCTGAGGAAGCGATGATACTTCATAAATCCGCGAAACATGTCGAGTCCACAGAAACATGTATAAGTATTCTCAAACCATCATTTATGCAAAACGTCTGTAATTCCTGGTCTGTGGTACATTTTTTAAAAATATGTACATATGTATTGTATTTGTCGCTCTTATTTTTAACTTTTTGGAATAAAGATGAATTTATATTTTTATAAACCTATTGTTGTATTCCATGTATATGGTACCATTAAAGTCCACTAGTGCTGCCTCAAATAGGGGTGAGCCTTAGCCACCTCCCCCCTTTTTTCTTGTTAGACAAAGTGAATGTATTAACAGGACGATTAGGGGGGGGAAAAAATAGGCGTTTATTAACTCAAGCGATTATTACAATTTATTTTCATTTTCCCTAGTGAGCACAACTGCTTGCATGATATGCCAAACATGCCAATGTGATGATCAGCCACTTCACAGAGTGTAGTCATTTTAGCCTGGTCAACTCCGGAGCCGTTTTTACCTTCTTTTTTTTTTGCACAGATTAAAATTCACAATTTAGGCCTGAAGATTAGTTAAACAACCCCCCCCCCCCAACAAGATATTTTATGAAAGCAGAGACCCTGGAGAATAAAAATGGTGGTAGTTGCAATTTTTTTTATGTCACACAACATTTGCACACACGGTCATCAAACACCAAAGTTCATTTTAGGGCAACCAAAACACAATATTTTTTGTTTTTTTTTCGTTAAATATATATAAAAAGAAGATGAAGTTGCATCAAGTAAATAGATGCCAAACACATCAAGCTTTAAAACTCTGTGCCCCCATGCTGTCCTTAGTGAAGTTGAATTGTCCCCCACGACAGTGCCCAGCTAATGATTTCCTTTTTAGCAAAAGCTTGAAAAAAGGGCAGAAGCAAAATATTCAAGATTCGCCTCCTACAGGATTTCAATAAAGTTTGCCGCTGTGTTCAGAGTTTGAGGAACTAGGTTTGCTTATCCCTACCTATGAAATAGCATTGCTCACATTTCTCAGAAATATCCAACACATGAGGGACCAATACGTTAATTGTTTTAAATATAAAACAAGAGCAAATCGCCTAAATGAGTGATACCAAGATACGATTTAGCACTAACAAATGCATACAGTACATTCAAACTAACATTTGTTTTGCAGGTAATCCAGTAATGAGGTATAATGCAATCTTTAGATTTTGCTACATCAAACTCATGCCGCCAAGAACATTAAATTTGTATAACAGTAATGGTTACGTAGCTACTGTTACGATCACCCCAATGCATAGGTCAGGAGCTAGCAAGAATTACTTCAGCCTCTAGCAGTCCCCATTCCCTTAACCACTTTCTGTCCACGCTATGGTGTACAGTATCTCCTCCTCATTTGTTGGGAACATGACATTATATTGAGGAATGGAGATGGACCTTTCATATGGTGTACAGTATCTCCTCCTCATTTGTTGGGAACATGACATTATATTGAGGAATGGAGGTGGGCCTTTCATATGGTGTACAGTATCTCCTCCTCATTTGTTGGGAATATGACGTTATATTGAGGAATGGAGATGGACCTTTCATATGGTGTACAGTATCTCCTCCTCATTTGTAGGGAACATGACATTATATTGAGGAATGGAGATGGACCTTTCATATGGTATACAGTATCTCCTCCTCATTTGTTGGGAACATGACGTTATATTGAGGAATGGAGATGGACCTTTCATATGGTGTACAGTATCTCCCCCTCATTTGTTGGGAACATGACGTTATATTGAGGAATGGAGATGGACCTCTCACATGGTGTACAGTATCTCCTCCTCATTTGTTGGGAACATGACATTATATTGAGGAATGGAGATGGACCTTTCATATGGTGTACAGTATCTCCTCCTCATTTGTTGGGAACATGACGTTATATTGAGGAATGGAGATGGACCTTTCATATGGTGTACAGTATCTCCTCCTCATTTGTTGGGAACATGACTTTATATTGAGGAATGGAGATGGTGTACACTATTGTGGGTACATTGAGTAGAGTGATAAATACAAAGATTACATTCTTCTAAATTAGGACTGGTCATTTGTACACCATATAGTGTACAATACATCCAACTCAATTATTTGGAACATTAGGTTGTAGGGTAAGCACATCAATGACATTCCTCAGGCCAGCAGGTAAGGTTTTTAATTCTTTCCCATAAAAAAAAAAAAAAGATGAGAATATCTCTATCTTGGACAAGAAAAACACAGACTGTACATAACTGGAGGAAAGACGGTTTCACCTCTGTATATAGAAAGGGTTATTTGTTGTGTCAGCACTAAAAAAATGTCTTCCTCAGGACCTTGTTCTAGCTGGCTGGAAGCATTTAGAACGACAAATTCTATGAAAAAGTACTATAAGTAGAAAAGATCTTTGGAAAATGTTGCTCTAGGACAAATGGGTATTCAGCCCTCATCTGGATCAATTTTCTCTTTGCAATCTTTTTTGTTTTTAGGGGAACATATACAGTAATTCAACCCATGTAGTTGTTATTTAAAAAGCATACTTTATACTCTTAGAAGAAAAACAAACAAAAAAAAAAAAAACAACTTTCTGCATTTAGAGTTTATGACTTACTTGTGTCCATATGTACAGAAGATTCCTCCTGTTTACTTCCCATCATCATCTCCCCCTCCTCCATAGACTGCTGATCTCCACTCACCAACCTCTCTTCTCCTTCTTCTTCCTCTTTATGCTCAATTTTGATGTCTTTCCGTTCTTCATTCTAAAATTCCAGAGATGATAAAATATAACACCTGGAAAGACTGCTGCCAATAATAAGAGATGACATAGTCCTCTTATAGATTTATTTTTGAGTTCTTTGTGCCCAGTCCCATCTACCTGATCATTCTCTGTATAGTGGTGATCATCCTGTGTAGAATTCTGGGAATTCAGAGGACCTCCCTCCTCCATAGACTGCTGATCTCCACTGTCAAAAGTATCTTCTTCTTCCACTTTAATCTTGGCTTTGATGTCTTTCGGTTCTTCTCCCTAAACCCCAAAGATAATAGAATACATTTATTTAAAAAAAAAAAAAGGAACAAGAGGTTGCATAATAGAATATCATCTCTTAGCTTAGAAAACATGATTAGGTCTACATGTTCAGTCCCACCTACTTGATGATGGTGAGGGGTGGTGTGATCTTCCTGTGTAGAATCCCTGGAATACAGAGGATGGGGACATCTCTCTGGTGGGTTCCCATTACTGGATCCATCTGTAGGAAACACAACACTGACTGAATACATTGTTTCTATGGGTTTATCAAATGATGGGGGATCTAGGTGGACCCTTGGTACTGCTCTCTCCTTTACAATAAAGTCTCCTCTTACCCAGTGAAGTGAGGGGCGGATGATTCTTCATCATGGCGTACGAGGCACTGTGATGGGTGATGACCCTTGAAGATGTTGGGTGTTAATGGATCACCAGATCTTTTCTTCACTACTTTATAATCCTGTGTAAAGAGTAAAAGTAACAATCATCACTACAGATTTCCCATAATCCTCCTCACCTCTCCAATCAGGTTTGTGCTTTTATTTCAGAGAGGAGTGATGTCATGTGCCCCTTTTAGAATCCTCCTCACCCCCTCCAGACCTATACAGGACTCTCTTGAAAATTATCTGGACTGTACTGGGATGAAGAATGTCTGCACAAAGTTCCTCCATAGTTCTGACATCTCAGAAGGCTTCTTATACTATATAACAGACCTTGTAGAAAGTAATCCCCGGATTCTCTTTAAAGCACAACTCTAATCAAAACTTTTTTTTTTTTTGGTATGGATTGACTACAGAAGAGTTGGAAGCTCTCAAGGTAATGATAGGAAAACATTCTAGGACCCCAAAAGGTTCATCCTCGTCTTGCTTTGTCTGCTACCTCTGCTGGAAGAGAAATTCCTGGGCACTTGGTCCCTACCTTCTGTGGATTCTTCAGTCCTCCGTCTTACTAGACCCATCATCTAACCTTGGTGAATGGCTTTACATTTAGGGACTTCACCGATGCTCAGTTGCAGTCTTTGTTTAAGTCCTATATTTAAAATAACAAAGTGCAGCGCAAATAATACATGGATCATGAAAGGAGTATCACTGGAAAGTCCTTATAACATAAAATCTTGATATGCACATATATTGAGCCCCTGTGAAGAAACCGTGTTAAAACATAAAGCATGCAAATGACAGCATGAATCCAGCCCGTCCACCATAGGCGTCTCTTACCTCATAACGCGGACCCACAGGTCCACACTCACCTTCCCCAATATGGGGATCAATGACAAGATGATCTTTCAGCGGCAGTTGTTATCGGGGTGACTCACTCAGCAAATGATGGACAAGGCAATATCCTGATATATGTAATACAGATAGAAGGCAATCTAGTGCTCTCTGTATGACTTAGTTTATTAATAAAAGTTAAAATGTTCAGGTACTCACAAGTGTAGCACTTAAGCCAAGTGCCAGCAAACAAACGATCAGTGTAAACATGAAACCGCAAGATGGCTGCGGGTGACGTCAATGTGTGGCTCCTCCCCCGTACATGTTACGCCTGTAGGCCGGACTTCATCAGCTGATGAAGTCCGGCCTACGGACGCAACATGTAAGGGGGAGGAGCCATGCATTGACATCACCTGCAGCCATCTTGCGATTTCATGTTTACACTGATCGTCTGTTTGCTGGCACTTGGCTTAAGTGCTACACTGCTCCAGAACAGTGACTTGAGTATTGAAAACAACAAGAAGCCAAGCGCAAAGGCCTATCCGGAGTGGGTGGACGTTGTATATAAAGATGGGGCTGGCAAGCATATTCCTGCTAAAAGGAAGATCGGGAAGAGTGTAAGAGTTCTGTAACTGCCTCATAGGTGCAACATTGACTTGGAAGGTCATCCTTTTTGGATAATGAATTCAAGGAGGGATACAAGACTTTTGTACAGCTAATTTGCTGTGTGGGAGTGAAACTCGTAGGCAGTGAAGAAGAATTTCTGGAAGCGAGCTCATCTATTAGAGGATCCATGGTGGGCTGCTTATTCCTTTTATCCCGGCCAAAGGTTCACCTATTGCAGCCCTGAAGAGTAATTTGATGTTTACAGGACAATCTAAAAGGTTCCTGTGAACGAGTAATGGTTGTTCCTACTCTGATCTGGTACTGGAGGACAACAGCGTTGATCCTTGGAGTGAGCTCTCCTGATGGCCACCACCGAGGTTGACTACCACGTTAACATTTGGATTACTCCTTTGGCTTGATCCACATAAGCGTGACTGATCCACCAATCGTACGATTGAGTGGGTCCAACTGTTCCGGTAAGAGTCCATTTCACCTATTGGTCATATGATGTTCTACTGCTTTGTTGTCTTCACCCCTTGCCTCCAAAAGCTGACGAAGACCACTTTGTCCACCCCTCAGCTTGAATGATCTTTTGGACTGTGTGGGACTTTTTTTGATTATTATTTTGCTTCACGGTTTTATTTATATGCGTTTCTCAATTTTTCACCAATTTAACTATTTGGGATAAGGATTACGAGGTTCACTTATGATTTATAAGGCTTAATTGCCTCTATGTGATCGCTAATGAGCGCAGCTCCTACCTTTTTTATTGGTCTATAAACCAGAGGCTCTGGATGGACAGTTGGATAAATGGCTCTATATTTAGGATGTATCTGGTCTATAAACCAGAGGCTCTGGATGGACAGTTGGATAAATGGTTCTATATTTAGGATGTATCTGGTCTATAAACCAGGTGCTCTGGATGGACAGTTGGATAAATGGTTCTATATTTAGGATGTATCTGGTCTATAAACCAGAGGCTCTGGATGGACAGTTGGATAAATGGTTCTATATTTAGGATGTATCTGGTCTATAAACCAAAGGCTCTGGATGGACAGTTGGATAAATGGTTCCATATTTAGGATGTGTATATCAGCACATATTAATTATCTGAGCACATGGGCAGCACAGTGGCTCAGCGGTTAGCACAATATGCATGGAGTTTGAACGTCCTTCTTTTGGGTTTCCTCTGGGTAGTTTGGTTTCCACCCACACTTCAAAGCCATTCTAGTAGATTGGCTCCTGTCTACAATTTGCCCAGGGATGATGTCCTACTGAAGGAGCCCAAGATGTTTTCCTCATCATCTACCCCAATAGCAGATAAAGTGTTGATGTGAATGTACAGTATATAAAGCATAGCAGAAGTTCTTGTCATCATATAAATACTTGTATTTAACAATAATTACAGTATTTCTCTTCATAAGTGTGTAGCTGCATCTGCTGGACATAAAAGTCACCACGACAAAAAAAGGAACATAAAGGTTGTTATTAAGAGTATATATAAAATATTAATAATAAAGGAATCACCTTTTTACCTCCTCTGTTGCCAGTTCCAGCAATGTCTCCAACTGTTTGTTCACCTGGAACTTCCTCTGTGAATTACATCACTTCCTTTTTCTACTTAAGATCACTTCCTATCTGTGCCTTTTCACTTCCTGCTTGTAGCTGACATCACTTCCTGTCTGGGCCTCCTATTACGTGCTGTGTGTGCGTTCCACTAACAATAAGTGAGATCACCACCTCGTGTAGAAAATATTCCTCGTAATTCAAATACCGGTTCTTGTCCCGTTCCACAGTTTTGTTGCATAAATTACACCATATTTAAAACCGAAACAATGAAGAAATATAAGAAAAATTGTCGGCGCTATATAAATACCCGCAATAAACTATAAAAGCAATAATAAAAAGTATCATTAATTAAAACTAAAGAATGAAAAAGATATAATAAAAAACAACACTAAGTTAAAAAGGGTAGTAATCATTTATATATAGATATATATACAGTTGTATGCAAACGTTTAGGAACCCCTGACAATTTCCATGATTGTCATTTATAAATATTTGGGTGTTTGGATCAGCAATTTCATTTTGATCCATCAAATAACTGAAGGACACAGTAATATTTCAGTAGTGAAATGAGGTTTATTGGATTAACAGAAAATGCGCAATATTCATCAAAACAAAATTAGACAGTTGCATAAATTTGGGCACCCTTGCCATTTTGTTGATTTGAATACCTGTAACTACTTAGCACTGATTAATTGGAACACACAATTGGTTTGGTGAGCTCATTAAGCCTTGAACTTCATAGACAGGTGCATCCAATCATGAGAAAGGGTATTTAAGGTGGCCAATTGCAAGTTGTTGTTCTCTTTGACTCTCCTCTGAAGAGTGGCAACATGGGGGCCTCAAAACAACTCTCAAATGACCTGAAAACAAAGATTGTTCTACATTATGGTTTAGGGCAGTGGTTCTCAACTCCGGTCCTCGGGACCCACCAACAGGCCAGATTTTAAGTATTACCTTGGGGAGATGCAGACTAGAACACTGCAATCACTGAGCAGCAAATGACATCACCTGTGGTGCATTTCAGTTATCCCGCAAACCTGGCCTGTTGGGGTGTCCCGAGGACTGGAGTTGAGAATCACTGGTTTAGGGGAAGGCTACAAAAAGTTATGGCAGAGATATAAGCTGTCAGTGTCCATGGTGAGGAACATAGTGAGGAAATGGAAGACCACAGGCACAGTTCTTGTTAAGGCCAGAAGTGGCAGTCACATAAAATATTGGAGAGGCGAAGGATGGTGAGAACGGTCAAAAACAGCCCACAGACCACCTCCAAAGACCTCCAACATCAACTTGCTGCAGATGGTGTCACTGTGCATTGTTCAACAATTCAGCGCACTTTGCACAGGGAGAAGCTGTATGGGAGATGGGAAAGAAGCCTTTTCTGCACACAGCCACAAACGGAGTCGCTTGAGGTCTGCAAAAGAACATTTGGAAAAGCCAGCTTCATTTTGGTCATAACAAGGGGCGTTATGCATGGCGGCAAAAGAACACAGCGTTCCAAGAAAAACGCTTGCTACCCACAGTAAAATTTGGTGGAGATTCCATCATGCTGTGGGGCTGTGTGGCCGGTGCCGGTGCTGGGAATCTGGATAAAGTTGAGGGTCGGGTCAACAAGACAACGACCCAAAACACTGCTCAAATTCTACTCGGGCATTTATGCAGAGGAACAAGTACAATGTTCTGGAATGGCCATCCCAGTCCCCAGAACTGAATATCATTGAACATCTGTGGGGTGATTTGAAGCGGGCTGTCCATGCTCGGCAACCATCAAACCTAACTGAACTGGAGAGGTTCTGTAAGGCGGAATGGTCCAAAATACATTCATCCAGAATCCAGACACTCATTACAGACTATAGGAAGCGTCTAGACTGAGGCTGTTATTTCTGCTAAAGGAGGCTCTACTAAATATTGATGTGATTTTTCTGTTGGGGTGCCCAAATTTATGCACCTGTCTAATTTCGTTTTGATGCATATTACGCATTTTCTGTTAATGCAATAAACCTCATTTCACTACTGAAATATCACTGTGTCCTTGAGTTATTTGATAGATCAAAATGACATTGCTGATCCAAACACCCAAATATTTATAAATGACAATCATGGAAATTGTCAGGGGTTCCTAAACTTTTGCATACAACTGTATATATATATATATATATATATATACAGTATCTCACAAAAGTGAGTACGCCCCTCACATTTTTGTATATATTTTATTCTATCTTTTCATGTGACAACACTGAAGAAATTACACTTTGCTACAATGTAAAGTAGTGAGTGTACAGCTTGTATAACAGTGTAAATTTGCTGGCCCCTCAAAATAACTCAACACACAACCATTAATGTCTAAACCGCTGGCAACAAAAGTGAGTACACCCCTAAGTGAAAATGTCCAAATTGGACCCAAAGTGTCACTATTTTGTGTGGCCACCATTATTTTCCAGCACTGCCTTAACCCTCTTGGGCATGGAGTTCACCAGAGCTTCACAGGTTGCCGCTGGAGTCCTCTTCCTCCTCCATGACGACATCACGGAGCTGGTGGATGTTAGAGACCTTGCGCTCCTCCACCTTCAATTTGAGGATGCCCTACAGATGCTCAATAGTGTTTTAGGTCTGGAGACATGCTTGGCCAGTCCATCACCTTTACCCTCAGTTTCTTTAGCAAGGCAGTGGTCACCTTGGCGGTGTGTTTGGGGTCGTTATCATGTTAGAATCCTTCCCTGCGGCTCAGTCTTCGAAGGGAGGGGATCATGCTCTGCTTCAGTATGTCACAGTACATGTTGGCATTCATGGTTCCCTCAATGAACTGTAGCTTCCCAGTGTCGGCAGCACTCATACAGCCCCAGACCATGACACTCCCACCACCATGCTTGGCTGTAGGCAAGACACGCTTGTCTTTGTACTCCTTACCTGGTTGCCGCCACACACGCTTGACACCATCTGAACCAAATAAGTTTATCTTGGTCTCAACAGACCACAGGACATGGTTCCAGTAATCCATGTCCTTAGTCTGCTTGTCTTCAGCAAACTGTTTGCAGGCTTTCTTGTGCATCATCTTTAGAAGAGGTTTCCTTCTGGGACGACAGCCATGCAGACCAATTTGATGCAGTGTGCGGCGTATGGTCTGAGCACTGACAGGCTGACCCCCCACCCCTTCAACCTCTGCAGCAATGCTGGCAGCACTCATACGTCTATTTCCCAAAGACAACCTCTGGATATGACGCTGAGCACTGCACGCAACTTCTTTGGTCGACCATGGCGAGGCGCTGTTCTGAGTGGAACCTGTCCTGTTAAACCACTGTATGGTCTTTGCCACCGTGCTGCAGCTCAGTTTCAGGGTCTTGGCAATCTTCTTATAGCCTAGGCCATCTTTATGTAGAGCAACAATTCTTTTTTTCAGATCCTCAGAGAGTTCTTTGCCATGAGGTGCCATGTTGAACTTCCAGTGACCAGTATGAGAGAGTAAGAGCGATAACACCAAATTTAACACACTTGTTTCCCATTCACATCTGAGACCTTGTAACACTAATGAGTCACATGACACCGGGGAGGGAAAATGGCTAATCGGGCCAAATTTTGACATTTTCACTTAGGGGTGTACTCACTTTTGTTGCCAGTGGTTTAGACATTAATGGCTGTGTGTTGAGTGACCAGTGACCTTCAAG
>BLSH010376024.1:1435097-1445607 GCA_018402905.1 Glandirana rugosa
AGGTGTGATCAGATCTGATCAATTTTCAATGATTGGCACCATAGCTTGTAGACTCTATAACTTTCACAAGGACCAAATAATATACACTTATTTGGGTTATTTTTACCAAAGATAGGTAGCAGTATAAATTTTGGCCAAAATTTACAAAGAAAAATTACTAATTTGCAAAATTTTATGACCGAAACAAAGAAAAAGGCATTTTTTCAAAAAAATTTCAATCTTTTTTTATTTATAGCACAAAAAATAAACCCCCTCCTAGTGATTAAATACCACCAAAAGAAAGCTCTATTTGTGTGAAAAAAAGGACGCAAATTTCATATGGGTACCGTGTTGCATGACTGAGTAATTGTCATTCAAAGTGTGATAGCGCTGAAAGCTGAAAAATGGCCTGGACAGGAAGGGGGTTTTCGTGCCAGGTACTGTTGTGGTTAATAAAGGACTTGTCAGAAACTTGCGTTGTGTCCTTACTCTCTTTGTACACTTTTTTGGTGAATGGGTAGGGGTATTATGTTCCCCATACTCATTCACATAGAGGGGGGCCGTGATCTGTTGTGGCTTCCCATATTCCGATAAGCCCCCCGCCTGCAGACCCCCACAACCACCAGCCAGGGTTTTGGGGAAGAGGCCCTTGTCCTTTTTAACATGGGGACAAGGTGCCTTGGGATGGGGAGGCAGAGTCCCCCTGCTTGAAAACACCCCTCCTGTGTTTGGGGCATGTGGCCTGGTATGGTTCAGAGGGGGCGCTCACTCATCCCCCATTTTCCTCGCCTGCTGGGCTGCATGCTTGGATAAGGGCCTGGTATGGATTTTGGGGGGACCCCACGCCATTTTTTTTTGTCATGGGGTTCCCCTTAAAAGCCATACCAGACCCGAAGGGCCTGGTATAGACTGGGGGTGGACCCCACGCTGGTTTTCTTTTTTGGAGTTCTCTATTGGCGGCATTCTTTTGTTAACATTTCAGCTGTCAGCGCAAATGCTCTTCTGGAAGAATGGTCAAACATTCCCATAGACACTCCTAAACCTTGTGGACAGCCTTCCCAGAAGAGTTGAAGCTGTTATAGCTGCAAAGGGTGGGCCAACTCAATATTGAACCCTACAGACTAAGACTGGAATTCCATTAAAGTTCATTTGTGTGTAAAGGCAGGCGTCCCAATACTTTTGGTAATATAGTGTATAATTTATTCCCTGAAGACACAAAGCAGTCCAATCACAATTTACCGGTAGTATTTTTTCAACACTCATAATACTTTGTGGCACTCAGAGGGCAACGCCTGGGTATCTACTCCCCCAGATAATCTGAGGTAGAGGGGATTACAATGCTTCCTACTCTCCCCACCCTTTAAGCCAGTGTGAAAACACTTCCCGCACTCTGAACATGAAAAAGGAGTTCTCCGGTGTCTATCAAGCCCTCCTTTTTCATAACATTCATAAAATTGTTTCCCACAATCTAAACATGAAAAAGCACGCTCACCAGTGTGACGTCTCTGGTGCTTAAGGAGGCTTACTTTCTGAACGAAGCATTTCCCGCATCTGAACATGAATAAGGACGCTCACCCATGTGATATCTCTGGTGTCTAAGAAGGCTCGCTTTCTGACTGAAACATTTCCCGCACGCTGGGCATGAAAAGAGACGCTCACCGTGTAAATTTTCTGGTGTGTAAGAAGGTTTCCTTTGCATGTGAAACCTTTTCCACACTCTGAACATCTTACTTTTTGCTAAAATACAAATCCAAAAAAAAAAATATAAAAAATTTTTTTTTTTCATTGGTTTTGGCCGATTTTATATTCTTCCTCATATTTTTGGTAAAAAAATTTGCAATTGGCGTTTATTGATTGGTTTGCGCAAAAGTTGCCACGTTTACGGATGATGAGAATTCATTTCTGGGTTTTTTTTTTTTTTCTTTTTTACTAGTAATGGCGGCGATCTGCAATTTTTAGCGGTACTGCGATATTGCAGTGGACATGTCGGACCATTTTGACACTTTTTTGGACCATTGGCATTTATACAGCGATCAGTGCTATAAAAATGCACTGATTACTGTGTAAATGCCATTGGCAGTGAAGGGGTTAACCTGCAGGGGGCGCTCTAAGGGTTAACTGTGTTCCCTGGGCGTGTTCTAACTGTGTGTGGGCTGCCCTGGCTGGGGTAAGGGAGTGATCACAGCTTCCATATAGAGGAAGGCTGTGATCATCGCCCTTCCCCCTCTATGAGAACGGAGGTCCGTGTTTACATACACGGACCTCCGTTCTCTCGCTGCGGGGGGGCCATCGCGGGTAGCCGGCTGAGATCGAGTCCGCCCTACCCGTTCCCTGGCCCCCCCGAACACAGTGAGCGCGCGAGCGCGCCTCCGGCGGCGCGCGCTCACAATATTAGTTATCGCGGCCGCCGTCAGGTGACGGCGGTTCGTGATAACGAGCCACCTTGCCGCCGTCACGCTGTGGCGGGAGGTCGGCAAGTGGTTAAGGAAGGAATCTTCATGAATAAAACGTTTCCCACACTCTGAACATGAATAGGAAAGCACAACTGTGTGAGTTTTCTGGTGTCTGAGAAGGTATCTTTTTAGACTGAAATGTTTCCCGCACTCTGAACAGGAATGTACTTGCTGGTGCATAAGAAGGGATACTCTGTGAAGGAAGCTTTTCCCACACTCTGAACATAAATAGGGGCACTCTCCTGTGTGACTTCTTTGGTGAATAAGGGAAGAAGCTTTATCAATAAAACGTTTCCCACACTCTGAACACGAATAGGAACGTTCCCCTGTATGAGTTCTTTGGTGGGGATGCTCACACGTGTGACATCTCTGGTGTATTCGGAGGCTTCCTTTCTGATGGAAACGCTTCCCGCACCCTGAACAATTATGGGGATGTTCCCCTGTATGAGTTCTTTGATGTCTGAGAAGTGCTTTTTTCTCACTGAAACATCTTCCGCACTCTGAACACAAGTAGGGACGCTCACCTGTGTGACATCTCTGGTGACTAAGACATTCCTCTTTCTTACTGAAAAATTTCCCGCACTCTGGACTTGAATAGGTACACTCACCCATGTGACTTTTCTGATGTCTAAGAAGCGCACTGGTTTTAGTGAAACATTTCCCGCACATCGAACACGACAATGAACTCTCTCCCTTGTGAGCTCCTTCATTTCGTAAGGAAGATTGCTTTGGATTAGATGAATCTGTTGACCTCTCCATACTTTGAGATCTTAGATGTCTATCTGAAGTTACATCATGTGATAGATCAGATGACTCCTGAGGATCGGAGGGATCCATTGATCTCTGTGTATTCTGACTAATAAAGTTTTCTCCCGGAAAGTGTTGTGTGATGTCATCATTTGCATTGCAATTGGAAGATGAATTAGGATTTTCCTCAGAGATGTTCTGGAGATCGAATCCACCTGTTGGAAAACAATTTTTAGATACGTTTTTGAAGTGTTCTTCATACCTTACATTCAGAAATCATGCGTGTTGATCTAGGACTAAACATCTGACCACAAATGTGGAGTTTGCATTCGATAATCTGTTGCTGTGGTCTCTCAATATGAGATCCAAGGAGCCGTCAGTACAAGTGAAGGAGGCCATCATTAGGCTGAGAAATCAAACCTAACCCACCGCAGAGACACCAGAAATGTGAGGAGAGGCCAAATCAACAATTCGGTAGAAGCTTAAAAAAGAAGGAAAGATCTGGCGAGCTCAGCAACACCGAAGGACCTGGACAACTTTAGAAAGCAGCGTTATGGCATGGGCATGTATGGATACCAGAAGGATTGGGTCTCTGGTGTATTGAAAGCAGTAGACTCATTTATGTAGTGTTTAGGGCTATATTATCGGCTCAGATTCAGCTAAATGATGCAAGTAACCTAACCTCAACCCAACTGAACATGCATTTCACTTGCTGGACAAAACAGAACCTAGAAAGATCATCGAAGAAGAAATAACATCTGCAGTAATGGTCTGACAAAGGATCTCTAGGGAGGACGTCACTCCAAATTAAATTATATTTTCCCCACTGACCACCAATGTAAGGAGCATTCTTCTCACTGATCACCAATGTAAGGAGCATTCTTCCCACTGACCACCAATGTAAGGGGCATTCCTCCCACTGATCACCAATGTAAGGAGCATTCTTCCCACTGACCACCAATGTAAGGGGCATTCTTCTCACTGATCACCAATGTAAGGAGTATTCTTCCCATTGACACCCATTGTAAGGGACATTCTTCCCACTGACCACCAATGTAAGGAGCATTCTTCCCACTGACCACCAATGTAAGGGACATTCTTCCCACTGACCACCAATGTAAGAAGCATTCTTCCCACTGACCACCAATGTAAGGGGCATTCTTCTCACTGATCACCAATGTAAGGAGCATTCTTCCCACTGATCACCAATGTAAGGGACATTCCTCCCACTGATCACCAATGTAAGGAGCATTCTTCCCACTGACCACCAATGTAAGGGACATTCCTCCCACTGATCACCAATGTAAGGAGCATTCTTCCCACTGGCCACCAATGTAAGGGACATTCTTCCCACTGACCACCAATGTAAGGGACATTCTTCCCACTGACCACCAATGTAAGGAACATTCTTCTCACTGATCACCAATGTAAGGGACATTCTTCCCACTGATCACCAATGTAAGGAGCATTCTTCCCACTGATCACCAATGTAAGGGACATTCTTTCCAGGGGCCAGCAAAGAAGCAGGCCTTTCTCCACCACTGATCACCAATATAAAGCGACAATACATATTTGTGTCCTCATTTGTCTATCTGACACTGAAACATTCCTTAGGCCACTAACGGAGATGGCCTCCACATCATTGATGAAGGCAATGAAAGTGAAATTATGGAGCCCATCACTGACCATGAGGAGGAGAACCAAGATGGCAGCAATGGGAACGTTCTATGTGGTAGTTTCACATTTCTTTAAAATATAAGCTGATACACATGAGGAACAGAATCTTCTGGACTCTCCTTCTCACCAATGGAACCCCAATGGATGACTCTCTATGATCTGAGCCTATTCCACTCATCAATCTTCCAAGAATGATGGTCATTTGTAACCAAAAAAGGGACTCAGAACAGAACATTGTAAAGTGTGGAGCTTTCTTATTTATTCTGGAAAATTAGAATATGTATTTATTTTTTATTACAGGTATTTATTATAAATGAACACACGATAAAATGGAGCTTTAATGGAAACCAAATCTTGCATAATTAAAGTGAAAAATATTTTTAATTTATTTTTACTTATACATAGTCTGGGCCAATGAAAAGCCAGCTTCCACAGGTAAGCAAATAAAGAGCAATTCCATGCAGCTGCCAATAGCAATTTATAAAAAGGTCCATTGATGCAAGAGAAGTCCTGATTGGGTTGGATGTTCCATTAATCATCTCAGCTATGTTTTGCCATTGCTTCATTGGTGGATCGGTACCGTTGTATCGGCAATGTCATGGTTTCTAGTATGTTACCCACCCTTGTTGGCTATCTGCTGTCACAATTGCTGATGTGTTGCCATATTGCCCATGGATTACCACAGTTAGTGTGTCATTGGAATGGCACACTGACCACGAATATAAGAGGTATGCTGCTTACTGACCAGCAAAGTCTCCTCTGATCACCAATATAAGAGGACAATACAATTTTTTGCCCCCTTTTGACCAACTGTCACTGATATACTTGTTAAGCCACTGATGGAGATGTTAGGGGTGTATATAGAGCCAGGTTGGGGTGTATATAGAGCCAGGTTAGGGGTGTATATAGAGCCAGGTTGGGGTGTATATAGAGCCAGGTTGGGGGTGTATATAGTGCCAGATTAGGGGTGTATATAGAGCCAGGTTACTGGTGTATATAGAGCCAGGTTGGGGGTGTATATAGAGCCATGTTAGCAGTGTATATAGAGCCAGGTTACTGGTGTATATAGAGCCAGGTTGGGGGTGTATATAGAGCCATGTTAGCAGTGTATATAGAGCCAGGTTAGGAGATATGTAGAGCCAGCTTAGGTGGTATATAGAGCCAGAAAAGGTGGTATATAGAGCCAGAAAAGGTGGTATATAGATCCAGGTAAGGTGGTATATAGAGCCAGGTTGGGGGTGTATATAGAGCCTGGTTAGGGGTGTATATAGAGCGAGGTTAGGTGGTTTATAGAGCCAGGTTAGGTGATATACAGTAGTGCCAGCTAAGTGCCCAAGCCAGCAGCACCTTACTGACTTGCTTCCTTCTCCTTGGCTTTGTTTTCCTTCTTCTGGGGTGGCCACTGGCTGCACTGACTTGCAGGACCCAGAGTCCCAGACCAGTCCCTCCCTCCTGTGACCATCCCTGCTCCCTCAGAAGTCAGACCACACCAACTGCACAAAACTTACTGCAGAGTTGGGCAAGTATCCTCCAGGTGGAGTAGAGTTGGGAGGTCTCACCACTGGATTATCAGACATATAAGCCAGGAGCTGACTCTACTGGAGTCTGATCATCTGAGTCAGCTCCTGGCTTCTTATATGTCTGATACTCCAGTGGAGAGACCTCCCAACTCTACCCAGGGCCAAGCCAGCCCCAGTCCTCCCATGCAGGCCAGACCACCACACCCAGTCCAGGTGGCAGACACTACAGGCGGTCCTGTCGGACACTGGTGTCCGGGAGCAGACACCTTGCCGATCCCTGCTGATGGAGATGGCCTCTGCATCATTGATGAAGACAATGAATGAATAATTATGGAGCTGTGAAGGGTCCACTAAACTACCTTACATGGTACAATGGGGACAGAACTTGGGGGAAGAGTTAGAAGCAGCAGAATGGGGGAAACTGGCCCAATTCAAACTGAACATGAAAAAGGATGCACATGTGCGTGGCGCCGCTGGTGTCTAACAAGGCTTACTTTCTCAGTAAAGCATTTCCCGCACTCTGAGCATGAATAGGGACGCTCACCCCTGTGATATCTCTGGTGTCTAAGAAGGCTCGCTTTCTGGCTGAAACATCTCCCGCAGTCTGAGCACGAAAAAGGTCGCTCACCGGTGTGAATCTTCTGGTGTGTAAGAAGGTTTCCTTTGTGAGCGAAACCTTTTCCACACTCTGAGCATGAATAGGGATAGTCGTCAGTGTGAATTCTCTGATGTATAAAAAATTCTGCTTTCATAATAAAACATTTCCCGCACTCTGGACATGTATGGGGACGCTCACCAGTGTGAATTGCTTGGTGTCTAAGGAAGGAGATTTTCTGAGTAAAGCATTTCCTGCACTCAGAACATGAATAGGGACGTTCACCTGTGTGACTTCTCTGGTGTACAAGAAGGTATGATTTGTGTACAAAACATTTCCCGCACTCTGAACAGGAATAGGGACGCTCCACCGCATGTACTTTCTGATGTCTAATAAAGTCTACTCTCTGAAGGAAACTTTTTCCACATTCTGAACATGAATATGGATGTTGCCCCGAGTGAATTTTTTGGTGTGTAAGAAGTACTTGTTTATTACTGAAACTCTTCCCACACTCTGAACATAAATAGGGACGCTCACCCGTGTGACATCTCTGGTGTGAAACCAGGCTTCCTTTCTGATTGAAACACTTCCCGCACTCTGGACATGAATAGGAACGCTCACCCGTGTGACTTTTCTGATGTCTAAGAAGTACACTGTTTTTAGTGAAAAACTTCCCGCACACCGAACACGATAATGAACTTTCTCCTGTGTGAACTCCTTTGTGTCTTATGGACGATTCCTTGAGATTAGATGAATCTGTTGAATTCTCTATACTTTGAGATCTTAGATGAGTTTCTGGAGTCACAGTATGTAATACATCAGATGACTCCTGAGGATCGAAGGGATCCATTGATCTCTGTGTATTCTGACTAATAAAGTTTTCTCCCGGAAAGTGTTGTGTGATGTCATCATTTGCATTGCAATTGGAAGATAATTTAGGATTTCCCTCAGAGATATTCCGGAGATCGAATCCACCTGTTGGAAAACAATTTTTAGATACGTTTTAGAAGTGTTCTTCATACCTTACATTCAGAAATCATGCGTGTTGATCTAGGACTAAACATCTGACCACAAATGTGGAGTTTGCATTCGATAATCTGTTGCTGTGGTCTCTCAATATGAGATCCAAGGAGCTGTCAGTACAAGTGAAGGAGGCCATCATTAGGCTGAGAAATCAAACCTAACCCACCGCAGAGACACCAGAAATGTGAGGAGAGGCCAAATCAACAATTCAGTAGAAGCTTGAAAAATCTGGCGAGCTCAGCAACACCGAAGGACCTGGACAACTTTAGAAGACAACGGTGCTAAAGGATTGCAGAAGACCTTTAATGTTGAAGATAAACTCCTTCATGATGTAGAGTCAAAAACCCTCTCCAGGTGGTAGGAGTGTCATTGTCAAAGTCTACAACCAAGAGAAGACTTCATGAAAAGTTAATACAGAGGCTTCACCAGAAGGTTCCTACCATTGGTAGGCCTTATTAGGAAGGTCAGAAAAACTTCCCCAAAAGTCTATCCAGCTCTGGAACAAATCCTCTGGACAGATCAACCTGAGATCAATGGAAGAGAAATTTAACTTCATGAAAGTTAATACAGAAGGTTCACCAGAAGTTCCTACCATTGGTAAGCCTTAAGAATAGGAAAATCAGAAAAACTTCCCCAAAAGTCTATCCAGCTCTGGAACATAACCTCTGGACAGATGAACCTGAGATCAATATGTATAAGAATGACTGGAAGAGAATCTCAACTTCATGAAAGTTAATACAGAAGGTTCACCAGAAGGTTCCTACCATTGGTAAACCTTAAGAATAGGAAGGTCAGAAAAAAACTTTGCAGGAAAACTTTCCCAAAGGTCTATCCAGCTCTGGAACAAATCCTCTGGACAGATGAACCTGAGATCAATATGTATAAGAATGACTGGAAGAGAAGATTACGGAGAAATGAAGGAATGGCTTATGATCGGAAGCATTCTACATCTTAACCACTTACCAACCGGAAGGTTTTCCAGCTTTAGGACCAGAGCACTTTTTGTGATTCGGCGCTGCGTCGCTTTAACTGACAATTGCGCGGTCGTGCGACGTTGCACCCAAACAAAATGTGCGTCCTTTTTTTCCCACAAATAGAGCTTTCTTTTGGTGGTATTTGATCACCTCTGCGTCATTTCTGATCGCCGCTATAAACAAAAGAAGAGCGTCAATTTTGCAAAAAAAACCCAAATTTCTTACTTTTTGCTAAAATTCAAATCCAAAAAAAATTATAAAAAACATTTTTTTCAGTTTTTGGCGGATTTATAGAATTCCTCATATTTGTGATAAAAAAAATCGCAATCTGCGTTTATTGATTGGTTTGCGCAAAAGTGGTCGCGTTTACGGATGATGAGAATTAATTTCTGGGGTTTTTATTTTTTTTATTTTTTTTTACTAGTAATGGCGGCAATCTGCGATTTTTAGCGGTAATGCGATATTTCAGTGGACATGTCAGACATTTTTGACACTTTTTTGGGACCAATGACATTTATTCAGCGATCAGAAATTTAAATGTCCACTGATTACTGTATAAATGTCATTGGTAGTAAAGGGGTTAACCTGGGGGGGGGAGCTAGGGGTTAACTGTGTTCCCTGGGTGTGTTCTTACCGTGGGGGGGTTGGGCTAACATGGGCATGAGAGATCTAACTGATCCCAGTGACAGGGATCAGTAGATCTCTCATACCCCATTGACAGAGCGGGGAACCGCCGTGTTTACATTGGCAGTTCCCCGTTCTTTCCCTGTGGCCGCTCATCGCGGCTCGCCGGTGGACATCGGGTCCGCCCGAGCCGCGGGCACACTCCTCAGGAGTGCGGCGGGTGCGCGCCCCCTAGTGGCTGATTGCAGTCTTTTTACGGCGATTCACGCTCAGCATCCCGACGTGAAAACACGGCGCGCGGTCGGGAACTAGTTAAATGAAACACGATGGAGGCAGCGTTATGGCATGGGCATGTATGGATACCAGAAGGATTGGGTCTCTGGTGTTTATTGATAATGATGACTGCTGATAGAAGCAGCAGAATCATTTATGAAGTGTTTAGGGCTATACTATTGGCTCAGATTCAGCTAAATGGTGCAAGTCACCGAACCTCAACCCAATTGAACATGCATTTCATTTGCTGGACAAAACGGAACCTAGAGAGATCACCGAAGAAGAAATACCTTCTGCAGTAATGGCCTAACAAAGCATCACTAGGGAGGATGGCACTCCAAATTAAATGACATTTTCCCCACTGACCACCAATGTAAGGAGACATTCTTCTCACTGATCTCCAATGTAAGGAGACATTCTTCTCACTGATCTCCAATGTAAGGGACATTCTTCCCACTGACCACCAATGTAAGGAGCATTCTTCCCACTGACCACCAATGTAAGGGACATTCTTCTCACTGACCACCAATGTAAGGAGCATTCTTTCCACTGACCACCAATGTAAGAAGCCACTGAACGTGGTAAATCGACTTAGACTCGGTTATCATATCGGGATTTGTGAAGTATTTACTAAGACGACGAAGA
>BLSH010376024.1:1445617-1456005 GCA_018402905.1 Glandirana rugosa
AATGTAAGGAACATTCTTACCACTGATCACCAATGTAAGGAGCATTCTTCCCACTGACCACCAATGTAAGGGGCATTCTTCCCACTGACCACCAATGTAAGGGACATTCTTCCCACTGATCACCAATGTAAGGAACATTTTTCCCACTGACCACCAATGTAAAGAACATTCTTCTCACTGATCACCAATGTAAGGAACATTCTTCCCACTGACCACCAATGTAAGAAACATTCTTCTCACTGATCACCAATGTAAGGAGCATTCTTCCCACTGACCACCAATGTAAGGGACATTCTTCCCAATTTTTCTTTATTAAAAGTCTTGCACTCAATAAACATAGAATCAATATATAATATACATAAATATATACGTATTTTACATGAAAAGGAGAAAAATATATAGCAAAATCTGCTCTCAAACAAAGGATAGCTTTACAGCAACAGCAAAACTGTCCTCATGAAGATGTCATTACCAGGGGAAATAATCTTAGAAAGACTCACACCACTACACCAGACAAACTTGCGCGGTCAAGAAAAAAACCCACACCCATTATGCATGCAGCCCTTCTTCAAAAAGAAGATACTAACCAACAAAAGCTAAGGGAGTGAAAGAAACAGAAAAAGAAAAGATCCTCACCCAGAGATGGACAGTTCACCAACAGCAGGTCTGATATTCCTCCACACCCTTATCCAGACCGCCCGAGGCTCCCTGCCCTTCTCAAGACCCCGAATCTTCCTAACCTCACACAGAATATCGTGCACCACCACCTCAACAGAGAGGACTTTCTTACGCAGGGTAATCTGGCACCGTGCATTTCACGTGAAGTAACGGACAACTATACTAACTAGAAAAAGTGTATCCAAATCGAAATCCCAGCGAGTCGGGAATGCCCCATACACCCACTCCGCATAACTCATGCGATAGAGAAAGGGGATGCCTAGAGCCCTCCACACCCTTTTATACACCAATGTTAAAAGGGACACTGGAGCAAAAAGTGGTCCATAGACTCCACCTTACCAACACGCTCCGCTCTAGGACAATCCCGATCATCCACAGGGGGATGCTTCAGGTTCCCACTTACATAGAGCCTTCCATGGAAAGCGAGCCAGGCTCGATCCCTAAACTTCAAAGGGATTCTTTCCAAATTGATTAAACGCAACCAATCCCTTAAGGCCAGTGACACACTGAAAGCAGAGCCCAAAATCCTCTTCTCCAGAAGCTTCCTGGGGAGGGACTTGATATCCTCCACGCTCACCTGCCACTGCCGTAGCATTTTCAGGCACAGGGTAACATAGGCCGGGAGCTTGCCATGTCGGACTCTTAGACTTTTCACTGGCCCACCATCTTCCCAGCATCGCAGAAAAGGCCTAAACCAAGACTAAAAAATACCCACCCATCCTGGTGGGATCTCTGCTAGCATGTTACCAAGATTGTAGTTTAAAAAGAGCAGAGAAAAGAAAACTATCGGGTTAAACATTCCTAGGCCACCTTCCCGCCCGGATAGGTAAGTTACATTGTGTTTGATTAGGTTCAGCCTATTTCCCCATAACAGTTGGAAAAAAATGCTGTACACCCTTGCATAGAGAGATTCTGGCAAGATACAGACAAAGCTGACATAAAAAGATTGGGATCATTTCTTGCAGCTTGCTACTTTGGCATTGGCATTCACCAACCTGCTTTCCCAATTTCGATGACCATAGTCACCAGGACCGAATTTGATGCTCAACACCTTAATTTCCTGCTGGGGCTCTGGGAAGGCATCCTGAAGTTTGAAGCTTTCACCCTCCTCACCCATCCAGAAAACGTCACTCTTTTCATGGTTGACTTTAGAGCCAGAAGCCTCTGTGTACTGCTCTATCACAGAGACCACCTCCTGCACCTTCTCCATCCCAGAAACAATAACAGACACATCATCGGCATAGGCCACGACCTTCAAAGGCGGCATACCAGCAATGCCTAAAGCCACCCCACACAATGACCCAGCCTTCTTATAAAGAGGTCGATTGTGAATACATATAGCAGGAGGCTCAGAGGACACCCCTAGCGGACACCAGAGCCAATCTCAAAAGGGCGTCCAACCCAACCATTAACAAGTGGGAAGCTCTCAGCCCCTCTATTTAATGTTTTCAGCCAATCTTTAAATCTCCCCTGTAGGCCGTATCTACCAAGTAGCAAATACAGGTACTCATGATTGACTCAATTAAAAGCCTTCGCCTGATCCAATGCCAGCAAGTACTTTCTCCATCCAGCAGCCCTGCATCGCTCCAAAGCCTCCCAGACAGCTAAAACTGCTGAAAAGGTACTTCTACCTTGGACCGTGCAATGCTGATGATTGGACAACAAATCGTCTGCAACTGACGACAAGCGCCAAAAAAGAATCTTCGCCAAGATCTTTCTATCAACATTGAGAAGACTGATGGGGCGCCAGTTCTCAATCATTGAAGGGTCTTTACCTTTTGACAGAAGAATCACAGCGGATTGCATCATGGAGGGAGGGAGCGAACCCTCTTCTAGACAGCGGTTATAAACCTCGGCTAAAAAGGGAGCCAGAATGGCCTTCAAACCCTTGTCAAATTCAGCTGTCAATCCATCTGGCCCAGACGATTTTTTGGTAGCCAGCTTCTCTATAGCATTAACTACCTCGTCTGCTGAGATTGGTTCTGTCAGATCCATCAAAGGCAATGTACCATTTCCCAATCCTAGAGTAGAATCCAGAAAGCTTTCCATCCTGTTCCTAAGGTCCTTTCTTCCCAGAAGGTCTACATCAGGGGTAGGCAACCAGTAGCCCTCCAGATGTTGTGGAACTACATTTCCCATGAGGCATTGCAAGGCTGGCAGTTACAATTACTCCCAGATGCATGATGGGACTTGTAGTTCTGCAACAGCTGGAGGGCCCCAGGTTGCCTACCCCTGGTCTACATAATATGACCTGAAGATCTCCAGGATCGCTGATCTGGACTTCACCAGAGAACCCGTACTTATCCTGCAAGCCCATGACCATCTTAACTGCTATGCCTTGCTTACAGTTGTGGTAAGCAGAAGCCGAGTGGTATTTCCCATAATCCTTCTCCAGAACCAAGGAGGCATGCCGGTCGTATTGACACTTCCTAAGAAGAAGTTTCACCCCAGAGATCTCCCCTGAATCTCCTCTATACGAATCGAGCTTCCTCCGCAAATGTTGGTAGGCAATGTACAAATTAACACTCAATAAAATGGAGCTTTAATGGAAACCAAATCTTGCATAATTAAAGTGAAAAATATATTGATTTTATTTTTACTTATACATAGTCTGGACCAATAAAAAACAATTTCCACAGGTAAGCAAATAAAGAGCAATTGCATGCAGCAGCCAATAGCAACTTGTAAAAAGGTCCATTGATGCAAGAGAAGTCCTGATTGGGTTGGATGTTCCATTATTCATCTCAGCTATGTTTTGCCATTGCTTTATTGGTGGATTGGTACCGTTGTATCAACAATGTCATGGTATCTAGTATGTTACCCATCTACTGTCACAATTGCTGATGTGTTGCCCATGTGTTGCCATATTGCCCATGGAATCTAACAAAGTCTCCACAGCAGGCTCTCTTGGGGGGGAGGCCATGGAGGGGATCCTGGGATACGTGAGATGCCTAATCGCATTCATTTTCACGGCAGCTAGGGTATCCATTGCGCGATCATGGAGGTCACCCATTGTCCCCTTTGATCTCCTAAAGGCAAAAATGACGTGGATCACGATCAATGAAGGTATGGTGGCTATCCTTCGGGACAAGCTGGCCTACTTTGAGAAAACATGGAATCCCTTTGTCGTGGTTTCCATTATATTACCCACCCTTGTGTCACAATTGCTGATGTGTTGCCCATGTGTTGCCATATTGCCCATGGATTACCACAGTTAGTGTGTCATTGGAATGGGTGTGTTTTCTGAGTGAGGGAACATATAACTATAAAAGTAAAGCAGTCAAATCACAATTTAGTATTTTTGCAACACTCATAATACTTTAGGGCACTCAGAGGGAAACGCCTGAGTATATACTCCCCCCCAGATAATCTGAGGCTGAGGGGATTACAAAAGTTTCCTGGTGTACCTATACCTCTAGATTTTCTAGGTCTTCAAATCAATCAAGCCTGTTATTGAGGGTTTCCCACTCCCGCCGCCCTGTAAGCCAGCGTGAGTTTTCTGATGTCTGAGAATGTCTACTCTCCGAATAAAAGATCTCCCGCACTCTGAACAGGAAAAAGGACGCACGCCCGTGTGAATTGTCAGATGTCTATCCAGCCCTCCTTTCTCATAAAACTTTTTCCCACAATCTGAACATGAAAAAGGACGCACATCTGCGTGACGACGCTGGTGTCTAACAAGGCTTACTTTCTCAGTGAAGCATTTCCCGCACTCTGAGCATGAATAGGGACGCTCACCCGTGTGATATCTCTGGTGTCTAAGAAGGCTCGCTTTCTGGCTGAAACATCTCCCGCACTCTGAGCACAAAAAAGGACGCTCACCCGTGTGAATTTTCTGGTGTGTAAGAAGGTTTCCTTTACAAGTGAAACCTTTTCCACACTCTGAGCATGAATAAGGATAGTCGCCAGCGTGAATTCTCTGATGTAAAAGAAAGTCTGCTTTCAGAACAAAACATTTCCCGCACTCTGGACATGTATGGGGACGCTCACCAGTGTGAATTCCTTGGTGTCTAAGGAAGGAGGTCTTCAGAGTAAAGCATTTCCCGCACTCAGAACATGAATAGGGACGTTCACCCGTGTGAATTCTCTGGTGTGCAAGAAGGTGTGCTTTTTGTATGAAACATTTCCCGCACTCTGAACAGGAATAGGGACGCTCCCCCGTATGTACTTTCTGATGCCTAATAAAGTCTAATATCTGAGGGAAACTTTTCCCACATTCTGAACATGAATATGGACGTTCCCCCGAGTGAATTTTTTGGTGTGTAAGAAGTGCTTGTTTACTACTGAAACTCTTCCCGCACTCTGAACATAAGGGACGCACACCTGTGTGACATCTCTGATGTGAAACCAGGCTTCCTTTCTGATTGAAACACTTCCCGCACTCCGAACATGAATAGGGACCCTCATCCGTGTGACTTTTCTCATGTTTAAGAAGTGCGCTGTTTTTAGTGAAACATTTCCCGCACAGTGAACACGACAATGAACTCTTTCCCTTGTGAACTCCTTCATTTCGTAAGGAAGATTCCTTGGGATTAGATGAATCTGTTGACCTCTCCATACTTTGAGATTTTAGATGTCTATCTGAAGTTACATCATGTGATAGATCAGATGACTCCTGAGGATCGGAGGGATCCATTGATCTCTGTGTGTTCTGACTAATAAAGTTTTCTCCCGGAAAGTGTTGTGTGATGTCATCATTTGCATTGCAATTGGAAGATGAATTCGGATTTCCCTCAGAGATGTTCTGGAGATCGAATCCACCTGTTGGAAAACAATTTTTAGATACGTTTTAGAAGTGTTCTTCATACCTTACATTCAGAAATCATTCGTGTTGATCTAGGACTAAACATCTGACCACAAATGTGGAGTTTGCATTCGATAATCTGTTGCTGTGGTCTCTCATGAGATCCAAGGAGCCGTCTGTACAAGTGAAGGAGGCCATCATTAGGCTGAGAAATCAAACCTAACCCACCACAGAGACACCAGAAATGTGAGGAGAGGCCAAATCAACAATTCGGTAGAAGCTTAAAAAAGAAGAAAAGATCTGGTGAGCTCAGCCACGCCGAAGGACCTGGACAACTTTAGAAGACAACGGTGCTAAAGGATTGCAGAAGACCTTTAATGGTGAAGATAAACTCCTTCATGATGTCAAGTCAAACACCATCTCCAGGTGGTAGGAGTGTCATTGTCAAAGTCTACAACCAAGAGAAGACTTCATGAAAAGTTAATACAGAGGCTTCACCACAAGGTTCCTACCATTGGTAGGCCTTAATAGGAAGGTCAGAAAAACTTCCCCAAAAGTCTATCCAGCTCTGGAACAAATCCTCTGGACAGATGAACCTGAGATCAATGGAAGAGAAACTTAACTTCATGAAAGTTAATACAGAAGGTCCCTACCATTGGTAAGTCTTAAGAATAGGAAGGTCAGAAAAAAACTTTGCAGGAAAACTTCTCGAAAAGTCTATCCAGCTCTGGAACAAATCCTCTGGACAGATGAACCTGAGATCAATATGTATAAGAATGACTGGAAGAGAAGATTATGGAGAAATTAAGGAATGGCTTATGATCGGAAGCATTCTACATCTTAAATGAAGCATGATGGAGGCAGCGTTATGGCATGGGCAAGTATGGATACCAGAAGGATTGGGTCTCTGGTGTTTATTGATAATGATGACTGCTGATAGAATCAGCAGAATCATTTATGAAGTGTTTAGGGCTATACTATCGGCTCAGATTCAGCTAAATGATGCGAGTAACCTAACCTCAACTCAACTGAACATGCATTTCACTTGCTGGACAAAACAGAACCTAGAAAGATCACAGAAGAAGAAATAACTTCTGCAGTAATGGCCTCATAAAGCATCACTAGGGAGGACGGCACTCCAAATTAAATGACATTTTCCCCACTGACCACCAATGGAAAGGGACATTCTTCCCACTGACCACCAATGTAAGGGACATTCTTCCCACTGACCACCAATGTAAGGGACATTCTTCCTACTGACCACCAATGTAAGGTACATTCTTCTCACTGACCACCAATGTAAGGGATATTCTTCCCACTGACCACCAATGGAAAGGGACATTCTTCTCACTGACCACCAATGTAAGGGACATTCTTCCCACTGACCACCAATGTAAGGGACATTCTTCCCACTGACCACCAATGTAAGGGACATTCTTCCCACTGACCACCAATGTAAGGGACATTCTTTCCACTGACCACCAATGTAAGGAGCATTCTTCCCACTGACCACCAATATAAGGAGCATTCTTCCCACTGACCACCAATGTAAGGGACATTTTCCCACTGACCACCAATGTAAAGAGCATTCTTCCTAACGCCCACCAATGAAAGGGGCGTTCTTCCAACTGATCTTCAATGTAAAAGGGCATCCTTTCTACCGACCACCAATGTATGGAACATTCTTCCTACTAACCACCAATGTAAGGGACATTCTTCCCACTGACCACCAATGTAAGGAGCATTCTTCCCACTGATCACCAATGTAAGGAGCATTCTTCCCACTGACCACCAATGTAAGGAGCATTCTTCCCACTGACCACCAATGTAAGGAGCATTCTTCCCACTGACCAGCAAAATAATAGATCTTCTCCTGTGATCATCTATATAAGAGGACAATACAACATTTTGTCCCCATTTGACTATCTGACACAGATATACTCTTTAAGCCACTGATGGAGATGAATTTTCATGGTTTGTAAACGCAGCAACATTTGCGCAAACCAATCAATAGACGCCGATTGCCTTTTTTTTGTACCAAAAAGATGAGGAAGAATATAAATCGGCTAAAACCGATCAATAAATTAGTTTTTTTATATATTTTTTTTTGGATTTGCATTTTAGCAAAAAGTAATAAAAATTGTTTTTGTTTTTTTTTGCAAAATTGTCGCCCTTTTTTTGTTTATAGCGGCGATCAGAAATAACGCAGAGGGGATCAAATACCACCAAAAGAAAGCTCTATTTATGGGGAAAAAAAGGACACAAATTTTGTTTGAGTACAACGTCGCACGACCGCGCAATTGTCAGTTAAAGCGACGCAGTGCCGAATCGCAAAAAGTGCTCTGGTCCTACAGTGGGAAATCCTTCCGGGGGTGACGTGGTTAAGGTCCCCTTTCTGACAGAATAGTTTCCCGCACACTGAACATGAAAAAGGACGCTCACCCGTGTGACATCTCTGGGGTGCAACAAGGTTTCCTTTCTCAGTGAAGCATTTCTCGCACTCAGAACAGGAATAGGGACGCTCGCCGGTGTGAGATCTCTGGTGTCTAAGAAGGCCCCCTTTCTGACCGAAACATTTCCCGCATTCTAAACATGAAAAAGGACGCTCAACCGTGTGAATTTTCTGCTGTGTAGGAAGGTTTCCTTTGCAAGTAAAACCCTTTCCACACTCTGAGCATGAATAGGGATAGTCCCCAGTGTGAATTCTCTGATGTACAAGAAAACCAGAGTTAGGCTTACCGGTAACTCGGTTTCTAGGAGTCGTCTAGGACAGCATTAGAGAGAGAAGGCTCCTCCTCAGGCAGCAAACACAAAAAATGAAATCCATGAAGGGTGGTCACTTGCTCTTCTTCCCCTAATCCGAGCCCTCCCCCGGAAAATCGGTTTCTGAAAGAAAACAAAAACACTCGTCCAAAGTTACAACAGTAGGGAGGGAATCCCTGCTGTCCCGGACGACTCCTGGAAACCGAGTTGCCGGTAAGTCTAACTCTGTTTTTTTCTAGTCGTCTGTCCAGGACAGCACTAGAGAGGATCAACGAGAACTTACCGGATTGGGGGCGACTACCGCCTGAAGGACCTTTCTCCCAAACGCCTCATCTTGCGCAGAGAAAAGGTCCAGCCTATAACATTTGACAAACATCGAGTAGTTTGACCATGTTGCTTCTCGACAAATCTGTTCTGGTGTCGCCCCAGCTCAGGAAACAGATAGTGCTCGTGTCGAATGAGCGGTCGGGGAGAAGGGGCACTCCTTTTTCAAGATTTTGTATGCTTCCACGATTGCCTGTTTTATCCATCTTGCGATCGTGTTTTTTGTAGCCTTGGACCCCACTTTTTTTTTACCAGAATGCAGAATAAATAGGGTATTAGATTTTCTAATGTCCTTAGATAGTTCCAAGTATCGCAATACACAAGCCCTCACATCAAGTTGGTGGAAGTCTGCCTCTTTTTGATTAGTCGGAGAGGCACAGAAAGAAGGCAAAACGATCTGTTCTGATCTATGGAAATTGGATGCCACCTTGGGTAGGAAACCAGGGTCTGTGTGCATTACCAACCTATCTTCAAAAACTTGCTACTAAAAAAAATGTTTTGAGTGTGCGCAATCTCAAAGAAAGCTCTACCTGAAAAAGGTTTCACCCACCCTTGTAATTCAACCGTCAGGTCCCATTTAGGAATAATTCTGAATGGAACGGGCCTAACTCTTAAAGTGGTTGTCAACCCGTGACAACCACTTTACCCTACAGATAAGCCTATAATAAGGCTTACCTGTAGGTGCCCTGCATATCTCCCAAACCTGCACGGTTTAGGAGATATACAGTGTACTGCGTGTGCCCACGTCATCAGGCACATGCGCAGTGAAGAAAAGGCCTCTGTGCCGTTCCTTCACTGTGATCGTGCCGTGACTGGCGGCTCCCGCACGCACGTGCGGGAGTGACGTCACGCGACTCCGGCCAGTCACTAAACCGGATATCGTGGTCCCGGAAGGAAGAGGGGCAGAAGATGGACGAGGCCTGAAGCAGGGACATCGCTGGCTTCCAATGCAGGTTTGTGGCACATAATGGGCTAATATGTGATGCATACTAGCCCATTATGCTTTTACATTGCAGGGTAACAGAGGAAGTAAACCCCTTCAGGGTTTACTTCCTCTTTAAAGAACCTGCCGATTAGTGCGTCTAACGCCAGGGGTTGTTCCAAAAAAACTGACAGGGCCGGCACCATAACCTTCAGAGTGCTAACGGCCAGTCCTTGATCCGTACCGTCTTGCAAAAATTCTAAGATGACCGGGATCCCTGCCGACTCCTTCTTGGTGTCCAGCCAACAAAAAAAAAACTTCCAATATTTGGAATAAATGGTCTGAGTCACTTTCTTCCTACTGGATAGAATAGTACTCACTACCCTATCTGAGAACCCCTTATCTTTCAAGAGGCTTTCCTCAGATACCATGCCGATAACCTTAGATTTTGAATCTTTGACATCGGGACTGGCCCCTGCGAAAGCAGGTCTTCCCTCTCGGGCAACATGGTTTGCAAGATAACTGAAATACATCACAGGTGGTATCATTTGCTGCTCAGTGATTGCAGTGTTCTAGTCTGCATCTCCCCAAGGTAATACTTAAAATCTGGCCTGTTAGTGGGTCCTGAGGACAGGAGTTGAGAACCACTGCCTTAAGCTAAGGCTAAAACAAGAGAATGGGAAGAGAGAGAGGGACAAAGGAAAAAACTGTCAACCACACTGGCCCACTCAGGGTATACCATCACCACACTCCAGTGCACCCCACAACCAACCTCTGGATCCGCAAGGCACTCTGTCTGGGTCCAGAACTCCTAAGGGGGGGGGACTATCCCAGCTCCTCACCCCCCCCCCACCAGCCCATAGGGCCAATCACCCTTGTGCTCGCTTACCTGAGCTGGGACAGCGCCACTGCCACTCTGCTCCGCTTCCGTGGGTCTTTCTTCCTGCTGTATCATTG
>BLSH010376024.1:1465164-1476851 GCA_018402905.1 Glandirana rugosa
TTAACCGGTAGGTACTACAACCCGTAACACGGGGAATGGACCACCAGATGAGTGGAGGAGAGCCTGACACGGGGGGGGGGGGGGGTCTGCGCTGATTGTTTAGGACCACCAGGGAATGCCCACCCAGGGACCACCAGGGATAGGACCAGGGAGCCGATCCTGACCACCAGGGATCCAATCCTAGACCACCAGGTAAGGGGCACAATGCCCAACATCATGGATGGCCAATTTCAGATGCCACCAAGGACCACCAGGGAATGACAACCTGACAGTGCAATCTGTCATTGCCACCCACCAGTGCCACCTATCACTGCCCAGTGCCGCTTAACAGTACCCATCAGTGCCACCTATCAGTGCCTGTCAGTGCTGCTTATCAGTGCCGCCCATCAGCGCTGCATATAAGTGCCTCATCATCAGTGCCCGTCAGTGCGACCTCACAAGTGCCGCCTGATCAGTGCCAATCAGTACTGCCTTGTCAGTACCCATCAGTGATTGAGAAAACGTACTTATTTATAAAGTTTTGTGACAGAAACAGAGAAAATTGTTTTTTTTTTCAACATTTTCTGTGTTTTTTTATTTGTAGCGCAAAAGATAAAGACCGCAGAGGTGATCAAATACCACCAAAAGAAAGCTCTATTCGTGGGAACAAAATGATAAAAATTTAATTTGGGTACAGCGTCGCACGATCGCCCAATTGTCATTCAGAATGCGACAGCGCTGAAAGCTGAAAATTGGTCTGGGCAGGAAGGGGGGGTAAGTGCTTGGTTTTGAAGTGGTTAATATTCCTCTCACCAAGATCCATTAGGGCCGGTTCACACTTGAGCGGCGCGACTTGCCAGGGCGAAGCAAGTCGCCCCGCTCGAGGCGATCTCAACGCGACTTGTGAGGAGACTTCTATCATAGAAGTCAATGCAATCCGCGCTGAGATCGCCCTGAAAATAGTGCAGGAACCATTTTTCCAAGTCGGAGCGAAGCGATTCTCTCCTATTAGAACGGTTCCATTGCACAGCATTGAGGCGAATTGTCAGGCGACTCAAGTCGCCTGACAATTCGCCTAGATGTGAACGGGCCGCAAAGTCGCACCGCTCAAGTGTGAACCGGCCCTTAAAAAGGATCAGAGAGAAAGAACACATAAAAGTATAAAAGGAATGGACAGCACAGAAAAAGTAAAAGAGAAACAAAAATCAGTTACAAAATCAGTTCGCTCAGACTTTGTACTCCCTACAACTGACGTAATAAATGACTAGGACTACAACTGATATCCCTCTCAGCAAGATCAATTAAGAACGATCAGAGAAAAATAATGCATACAAGTATAAAGGAATGGACAACACAGAGTAAAAAAGAGAAACAAAATCAGTTCTCTTTGATTTGTCCTCTCTACAGGCCACTTTAAAAAAAATACTGGGACCACATTTGATATTCCTCTCAGCCAGATCCATTAGGAAGGAACAGAGAGAAATAACACATAAAAGTATAAAGGAATGGACAACACAGAAAGAGTGAAAAAGAAGCAAACCATTTACAATGTACCTAGCAGACAGCAGTCTACTGAATAATGGTCCTTTCCTTCCTGGTTAGACAAGGAAACCTCTGGCTGCTGGGGCCCGAGGACTAGGATGAGGTCCGGGTTCCCTGCTACCCTGATTTTGCATTGATACCCCCGGAATTAGAAAATCGTGAACTTTCAGTATAGCAATACTGTTGCTATCAAAAGCTACCATTTCTAATTATTTCACAAACCGAAGGATGGGAAGCTCTCTATCTCGAATAGGGACAACACACACTAACTATTTGAAGGGACGGCATTGTTTTCAGCTGTAAGGGCGATTTTCTGTAAAAGATGTAAAGATCAAGAATAGCCTTCCAAAGATACTTGTTCTAGCTCAGTGTTCCTCAACTCCAGTCCTCAAGGCCCACCAACAGGTCATGTTTTCAGGATTTCCCTCAGATGAATTGGCTGCGGTAATTACTAATTCAGTGAAACTGATCAAAGCACCTGTGCAAAATAATGGCAATCTTGAAAACATGAACTGTTGGTGGGCCTTGAGGACTGGAGTTGAGGAACACTGTTCTAGCTCAGTGTTTTTCAACTCCAGTCCTCAAGGCCCACCAAGAGGTCATGTTTTCGGGATTTCCCTCAGATGAATTGGCTGCAGTAATTACTAATTCAGTGAAACTGATCAAATCACCTGTGCAAAATAATGGAAATCCTGAAAACATGAAGTGTTGGTGGGCCTTGAGGACTGGAGTTGAGGAACACTGTTCTAGCTGACTGCAAGCGCTTCTAATATTTGTAAGAAGAATCACTGTAGAATGTGGATCTGGAGAGTTATCTGATTGCCTTTTGGGATTCTTTGAACCTGAAGAAGATCAGGGCAAACATTGTGCGGCTTTTGTGCCGAACTTTGGATCAACTGCCACTTTGGATTTTTCTTTTTTAGGTGAACTCAGTAGACATGTGGTGGGTTTAAATCCATCTAACAATGTAAATACGTACTTTATACTCATGGAAGTAAATAAAAACGTGAAAGGTTTATGCATTTAGTGTTTATGACTTACTTGTGTCCATATGTAGAGAAGATTCCTCCTGTTTACTTCCCATCATCATCTCCCCCTCCTCCATAGACTGCTGATCTCCACTCACCAACCTCTCTTCTTCTTCCTCTTTATCCTCAACTTTGATGTCTTTCAGTTCTTCACCCTAAACCCCAAATATGATAAAATAGATTTGTAAAAAGGAGAGATTACATAGAAGAATAGTCTATTATAGCTTAGAACACTTTTTTAGGTTGGTCCCACCTACCTGATGATGGTGAGGGATGGTGTGACCTTCCTGTGTGGAATCCCGGGAATACAGAGGACGGGGACATTTCTCTGGTGGGTTCCCATTACTGGATCCATCTGTAGGAAACACAACACTGACTGAATACATTGTTTCTATGTGTTTATCAGATGATGGGTGGTCTAGGTGGACCCTCCGTACTGCACTCTCCTTCAATAAAGTCTCCTCTTACCCGGTGATGTGAGGGGCGGCTGATTCTCCATCATGACGTCCTTGTAGAGATCCTTGTGTCCTTCTAAATACTCCCACTCCTCCATGGAGAAATAGACAGTGACATCCTGACACCTTATAGGAACCTGACACACACAATGATACAATCACCATCCAGACACATCCCTTGTCTGTTACTGGATAATGTCCCAGAATTCCCAGCACCGCTCACCTCTCCTGTCAGCAGCTCAATTATCCTCTTAGTAACTTCTAGAATCTTCTTTTCTTTTCTCTCAGGTGTCAGGCAGTAAGATGGAGGCACTGTGATGGGTGATGCCCCATGAAGACGGTTGTTAGGCGTTAATGGATCACCAGAAATGTTCTTCACTATTTTGTAATCCTGAGTAAAAGAGAAATTAAACACTAAAGACTTCCCAGAATCCTCCTCACCTCTCCGGTCAGGTCTGTGTTTTATTAATAGAGATAAGAGTGATGTCATGTGACCTCCCAGAATCCTCCTCACCTCTCCGGTCAGGTCTGTGTTTTATTAATAGAGATAAGAGTGATGTCATGTGACCTCCCAGAATCCTCCTCACCTCTCTGGTCAGGTCTTTGTTTTATTAATAGAGATAAGAGTGATGTCATGTGACCTCCCAGAATCCTCCTCACCTCTCCGGTCAGGTCTGTGTTTTATTAATAGAGATAAGAGTGATGTCATGTGGCCTCCCAGAATCCTCCTCACCTCTCCGATCAGCAGGTAGATGATCTCCAGGGTGAGGTCTAATATCCTCTCAGTCACTTGGCTTTGGTCTTGGTCCATTGTTATTGATTGGGTCATGTGATCTAAACAGGACATTTCTCCCTGTCAATGAATAATAAACCGATAATTAATTGTACTGAAATGGGATGAAAGGGTCGCCACAAAATTACTCCTTCATGGTTCTCATAGGTACCTCTTGGACCTTTTGTTATAATATATTACAGGCACCCTCAGCTATTCTTCCGTTGATAAATTGCACTCTTACATAATTTTGCAACAGGAATCCCTAGTAAACTTTGAAGGAACCCTAGGCTTCCAGGGAACCCTCGCTGAGAAAGGCTGATGTAGTGTATTGAAAAAGTGGTCATTATTTCCTGAAGCTGATCTGTTGGTAACTCCTTCACCATACAGCAAGACCAGATATAGAAACATATCTTTATGCATATTTCATTATTTCTCTGAGTGTCCAATTCATCCATCATGAACAATCTAAATATAATCACCTTCAGATCTCGGCCGATGTGAGTGGGGCCGATTGTACCCAAGTCGGTCCATCTACCTGTGGCCTCTCATTCACCTTTGGAGGATAATGTAATAAGCACTTACATGGGCACAGAAACTTAGTGATCCTCCTTATACTATTCACAAATTGTTTCATATTTTGCCAAAATTTCTAGTATTATCAGGCATTGCCACCATAGATGAATCAAATTAGGTTTGTCAAGAAACTTGGAGCGCCACTCAAAGCACTGCAAGACTTCCTCCTGTGGTCAAATGCAGATCCGGCGCTGCCATTCAAACAAACTCGACCAGGCTAGCAGAAGCAGATTGGAAAACAAAACGTGCAAACGCGGCAAACTGGAACCCAGCCACTGTATAGAGAAGATACGGCTTCAGCCTGAACTCCTCCTAGCCATGTTCCTTTGACATGTTTCCCCCCACCTATGGGGCTTAATCATAGAGATTATGTTGATGATTAAGCCCTGTAGATGAGGCGAAACATGTCAGAGGGGCATAGCCAGGTGGAGTTCAGGCTGAAGATGCATCTTTACTTCTTTATATAGTGAGCATGTGCATGGCAGAAATTTTTTGTTTTGTTTCGGATGCATTCCTTCATTGAAGAATTTTATTTCCTTACACTCTAACTGATTTGTTTTCGGAATTCTTTTCGTATCAATCGGCATTCGTTTTGTATTTTCGTTGGGTCTGAAAGGATTAAAAAAAATGTTGCATTTTCTCCGGAAGATCGAGATTATATATATATATATTCATTCAATTTAATGGGCTCGAACTACTATCACATCGTGTTGAGGTCATCCGAATACAACGAATAAAACAAATGCATTTGTTCATTTTGTTATAACTTTTTTTTCCAGGTTCGTTGCCATTCATTTCTGTGTCCATGCGGAGATCCTTATATATCCTAATCTCTGTAAATCCGAAAAACGAATCATAATGAAATTAAATCGCACATGTTTTGTTTCAGATTTATTCGTCCATTGAAGAATTTTGTTTCTTCATACTCGTTATATAAAACCGTTTCGCTTTCGGAATTCATTTTGTATCATCAGCATTCTTTTTGTATTTTCGTTGGCGCAGGTGAAATCGAAAAAATTTTGCAATCTTTCCCGGAAGATTTCTATATAGTCAATGGATTATTGAATTGTACGGATTTGATATTTTTGGACGCTAGTCCAACCCACCAAGAGAAATGGCTGATTGGACAATATTGACTGGCATCCACGCTAGCTTTTCAGATGGCTTATCCAATAAATGCATAAAATTCGGATGGGGCTTTGATGAAAATGTATCTCCCAGAACCGAAATAGGGAAACTCCTAAGTTGTGCGTATTGTATAAAATGTAACTTCGAAATATGATACTTCTGATGAAGTATGGAAAATGGTAACAAGGAACTATCAGGACGTAACGTATCCCGTAGGTTTATCTACCAGCTTCTTTCCAAACGTGCCCCCCCCCCAAAGATAAGACCGGTGAAGAGGTCAACGACATAAATGGCATCAACGAGCCTGGGATTTTCAATAACTTTCCCATCTCTATCCACGTTATCTAAGTATGCAACAAAAAAAAAGATATATATATATATATACACAGTGGGTACAGAAAGTATTCAGACCCCCTTAAATTTTTCACTCTTTGTTATATTGCAGCCATTTGCTAAAATCATTTAGGTTCAGTTTTATCCCTCATTAATGTGCACTCAGCACCCCATATTGACAGAAAAACACAGAATTGTTGACATTTTTGCAGATTTATTACAACAGAAAAAATGAAATATCACATGGTCCTAAGTATTCAGACCCTTTGCTCAGTATTTAGTAGAAGCACCCTTTTGATCTAATACAGCCATGAGTCTTTTTGGGAAAGATGCAACAAGTTTTTTACACCTGGATTTGGGGATCCTCTGCCATTCCTCCTTGCAGATCCTCTCCAGTCCTGTCAGGTTGGATGGTAAACGTTGGTGGACAGCTATTTTTAGGTCTCTCCAGAGATGCTCAATTGGGTTTAAGTCAGGGCTCTGGCTGGGCCATTCAAGAACAGTCATGGAGTTGTTGTGAAGCCACTCCTTCGTTATTTTAGCTGTGTGCTTAGGGTCATTGTCTTGTTGGAAGGTAAACCTTTGGCCCAGTCTGAGGTCCTGAGCACTCTGGAGAAGGTTTTCATCCAGGATATCCCTGTACTTGGGCGCATCCATCTTTCCCTCGATTGAAACCAGTCGTCCTGTCCCTGCACCTGAAAAACACCCCCACAGCATGATGCTGCCACCACCATGCTTCATTGTTGGGACTGTATTGGACAGGTGATGAGCAGTGCCTGGTTTTCTCCACACACACCGCTTAGAATTAAGGACAAAAAGTTCTATCTTGGTCTCATCAGACCAGAGAATCTTATTTCTCACCATCTTGAAGTCCTTCAGGTGTTTTTTAGCAAACTCCATGCGGGTTTTCATGTGTCTTGCACTGAAGAGAGGCTTCCGTCGGGCCACTCTGCCATAAAGCCCTGACTGGTGGAGGGCTGCAGTGATGGTTGACTTTCTACAACTTTCTCCCATCTCCCGACTGCATCTCTGGAGCTCAGCCACAGTGATCTTTGGGTTCTTCTTTACCTCTCTCACAAAGGCTCTTCTCCCCCGATAGCTCAGTTTGGCTGGACGGCCAGCTCTAGGAAGGGTTCTGGTCGTCCCAAATGTCTTCCATTTAAGGATTATGGAGGCCACTGTGCTCTTAGGAACCTTAAGTACAGCAGAAATGTTTTTTGTAACCTTGGCCAGATCTGTGCCTTGCCACAATTCTGTCTCTGAGCTCTTCAGGCAGTTCCTTTCACCTCATGATTCTCATTTGCTCTGACATGCACTGTGAGCTGTAAGGCCTTATATAGACAGGTGTGTGGCTTTCCTAATCAAGTCCAATCAGTATAATCAAACACAGCTGGACTCAGATGAAGGCGTAGAACCATCTCAAGGATGATCAGAAGAAATGGACAGCACCTGAGTTAAATATATGAGTGTCACAGCAAAGGGTCTGAATACTTAGGACCCCCATGTGATATTTCAGTTTTTCTTTTTTAATAAATCTGCAAAAATGTCAACAATTCTGTGTTTTTCTGTCAATATGGGGTGCTGTGTGTACATTAATGAGGAAAATAAATGAACTTAAATGATTTTAGCAAATGGCTGCAATATAACAAAGAGTGAAAAAAAAAGGGGGTCTGAATACTTTCCGTACCCACTGTATATATATATATATATATATATATTTAATACATATAGGGATAATTAAGAAAGGAGCATGCAAAAGACCCACAACGGACCAAATATTGATACCACAGTATCAATATTTGTCCTATTACCTTCTCCCAGTCCCAGCAATGTCTCCTCTCTACCTCCTCCAGACTCGCCCAGGATTTTACTGCCTTTATCTTATTTCACTTCCTGTGTCTTGTTGGGTACCACTTCCTGTGTCTTGTCGAGCATCACTTCCTGTGTCTTGTTGGGTACCACTTCCTGTGTCTTGTCGAGCATCACTTCCTGTGTTTTGTTGGGTATCACTTCCTGTCCTCATATGACATCACTTCCTGTCCATGCGTTCCACTAACAATAAGCGAGACCACCACCTTGTGGAGATTTCTAAAACTCTGCAGCCTATTAAGACCTACCCTTGCAATACAAGAACATCATTTCTTTTTTTTTTTTAACCATAAATTTTTATTTTTATTGAAAGGCATTGTTACAGCTATTCAACTATTATTAGACATCCCTTTAGTGATTGACCATAATACCGTATTTTTCGCCATATAAGACGCTCCGGAATATAAAACGCACCCAATTTTAAAGGAGGAAAATCTAGAAAAAAGAAATTCTGAACCAAATACTGTAGTAAAATATTTTCATCACGTAATGTCCACCATTGCCCCCACTCATCACTGTAATGTCCACCATTGCCCCCCACTCGTCATCACCATCACTGTTCCAGTGCAACCTTGCCCCCACACTAATAATAATAGCCAGTAGTTTAACATTGCCCTGTAACATTGTTACAGATATTCAACATTATTAGACATCCCTTAAGGGATTGGCCATAATACTTGTTAAACACATAATGTGAGAAGAAACAAACCAAGGTAGAACAGAAGAAGGATATTATGTATTGATAACTGTTTGTTAGTCAGACCCGGCTTACCCCAGGTGGGTTCAAACTGTAAGGAGGGGTTGACCAACAATTTAATATCATCAACAGGGATCTAGGAACTTAGTTATAAATAATGAACTACATCGGAATCTGATATTATAAAGAGAGTTATAGCAAACTCACCAGAACTATTAAAGGTTACAACATTTTAGGTATTTTGAAGCTCTAGGATGAGATAGCCAGGCTTGCCATTTGTTATTAAAGGTAATAGTGGAGTAATTTTTATATGCTAGCATTAGTTCAAATTGTGCTTGAATGTTTAATCCGGAGATTACATTAGAAAGATTGGGTGCTTCAGTGGATTTCCACAAACTAAGCCTTGCCACTATTAGTATTTGGGCCACGGTCGTTCTGTATATTAAGGGTAGTTATCAAGATTTATACCCAATAGAGCCATAACAAGAATATAATTTCAAGCAAACTTAATAAATATCCCCGTCTGAAGAACTTTGACCCCAATAAATCCATAAATATTCCTCTTGAAATGTGGCAATTTCTTACCAACCATAATCATAAGAGAAAGGAATCTCCCTCATGTATGAACTACAAACATCTTATTCAAATAATAATAAAAACTCTCATATGATAAAATGGGAAGAAGATTTAAGTCAAGAATTTTCTTGGAACCAATGGCAGAAAGCCATACAGATATCTAGCAGAGCCTCCTCTTGTATAGAACATTGGGACAACACTCAGAAAATGTTAAATAGATGGTACCTGACACCATATAAATTATCATAGATAAACCCTACCTCCTCCCCTATATGCTGGAGATGTTGGCAATGTCCTCCACACATTATGGAGTTGCAAAAACCTTCACAGTTTCTGGAAATCGGTTTCCACTTTCATGTCCAACCTCATTGGTAACCTAACTAAACTTTCTCCTTCTATGGCTCTATTGGGTATAAATCTTGATAACTACCCCTTAATATACAGAACGATTGTGGCCCATATACTAATAGTGGCAAGGCTTAGTTTGTGGAAATCCACTGAAGCACCCAATCTTTCTAATGTAATCTCCGGATTAAACACCCAAGCACAATGTGAACTAACGCTAGCATATAAAAATTACTCCACTATTACCTTTAAAAACAAATGGCAAGCCTGGCTATCTCATCCTAGAGCTTCTAAATACCTAAAAGATTGTAACCTTTAATAGTTCTGGTGAGTTTGCTATAACTTTCTTTATAATATGAGATCAGATGTAGTTCATTATTTATCACTAAGTTCCTAAATCCCTGTTGATGATATTAAATTGTTGGTCAACCCCTCCTTACAGTTTGATCCCCACCTGGGGTAAGCCGGGTCTGACTAACAAACAGTTATCAATACATAATATCCTTCTTCTGTTCTACCTTGGTTTGTTTCTTCTCACATTATGTGTTTAACAAGTATTATGGCCAATCCCTTAAGGGATGTCTAATAATGTTGAATATCTGTAACAATGCCTTTCAATAAAAATGAAAATTTATGGTTAAAAAAACTAAAGTTAATTTCAAAATAAAAAAGGTAGAGATGTGGAGGTTGTGGAGGTCCCATGTTTCCTGGTGACACTGGAGCTGCAGCTGCAGAGCTACACAATGAAAAAAATAACAAAAAAAAAACTGCAGCCTATTTTTTGAAAACTTTTACGGCTTCTTTTTTTGGTACATTACATTTTATTTTGGATAATCTACACCTGAGTGGAAACCAAAAAAAAAAAAAAATTATAATTAAAAAAAATCTGATTTCTCCTACGTTCACTGACAGACGCAGCTCTTCATGACTTTGTGGGTTTTATGTTCGTCCTACCAGGAGTTAACTAGGCAGGGAAAAGAAATCAGCTGGCCCCTCCCCTGGGGGCCGTCCTCTTTTCCTACATTAAAACCCCCCCTCACAGAGGAGCTCTCCAGTTTCAATGCCTAGTTCGCAAGGGGTTGACCTGGCTTCCCTATAGGGAACTGCGGTCCTGTTGTGACCTTTTTTCTTTTCTTTTTTCTTTTTTCTGCAATCAAGATGATCTGCTATCAAGAAGCCGGTCGGGGCATCGAGAGTCTTTGTGCTCTGTACTTTCCCCGACCTGGCCAACATGATGCAAAGCCGGCCCCAACACAGGGACCCGCCGCATCTTACCCGTTCCGTGCGGGTGGCCCGGGGCGTGCTCCCCCATATTGGTCCCCTTCCCGATTCGTTCGGCAGGGTGACCCTGGGCCTGCAGCGACCCCCCCCCCCGAGGGTGGAAAGTCTGCATCCGGGTGGCTACCGTGGCGTCGGACTGGTAAGTGAGCGCCCTGCCTTCCTCCCCACATGGGGAGTGAAGAGGGCCCGACGTCCAAAAATGCAATTTTTTCACTGCTCCTGTAGCTGTCCAGGGTAGCCACCGGGTGGGAATCAGCCTCTCATCTTGCCCCGGTCTTGACTGACCAGGACAATGTGCTGGTAGCCACCATTATCGCTGGCATTCGCACCACGTTGCAGTTGGATCAAACAGGTGAATCGCGGGCTGCCTATGTGTGCGGGTCTTCTAGGCCCCCCAGGGCCCCCAAGTCCTATCCTTACAATGAATTTTTTGGTGATACATAAGGATAAGGCGGTCTTGCGACCCCTTCCTTCTTTTCTTCCTAAGGTAGTCTCTTCCTTTCGTATCAATGAAGATATTGTTCTGCCTTCATTGTGCCCTCGTCCATTGCACCCGAAGGAATTCGAGTTGCATGCCTTGGACATAGTTAGGGCCTTACGGGTGTACTTGGCTGCTACAGCTTCTTTTCGAAAAGCTGACGCCCTGTTTGTTCTGCCAGAGGGCCCGCGCAAAGGTTTGGCGGCCTCTTCGGCTACGTTTTCTCAGTGGATTAGAAAAACCGTGACCCATGCGTATTCTGTTCGGGGCAAGGTTCCCCCTTTTCCGGTCACGGCTCATTGTACCCGGGCGGTTAGTACTTCCTGGGCCTTCAGACACCAGGCGGGCCCATGTTACTCGGCACTGGCCTTTTCCCCCTTGGAACGGGGCTTGTCTTATGCGTACCCAGTGCCAAAAAGATTAGGTGACTCTTTTGCATCGGCTTCTCCGGCGGTTTGGAAACGCGCCCGGGAGACCGTCTTGTTTGTCCCGCAGTCGAAAAGCTTTTCTTCGACATCGTCGGTTCATGTGGGCATTCCGGGATTGATACAGGTTCCGTACGTTGAGCTTAAGGAAGCCCACGTTACCTGCTCCCGTGTTACTTCCGTCTTGTTATAGAAGTAACTAT
>BLSH010376024.1:1478137-1502151 GCA_018402905.1 Glandirana rugosa
GGGTGTGGTATTGGGGGGGTCAGTAGGGTGTGGTATTGGGGGGGTCAGTAGGGTATGGTATTGGGGGTCAGATGGGTATGGTATTGCAGGGTCAGAAGGGTATGGTATTGGGGGGGTCAGAAGGGTGTGGTATTGGGGGGGTCAGAGGGGTGTGGTATTGGGGGGTCAGCAGGGTATGGTATTGGGGGTCAGAAGGGTATGGTATTGGGGGGTCAGAAGTGAATCATAATGGATGGTCAGGTAATAGGTAGGTGGCCATTCCCATAGGTGACATTTACTAATAAAAAAAACAAATAAATTATATATCTGTCTATCTATAGTTTAGTGGGCAACTGGTTTCCTCAAAACAGTTATGATTAAGGCATGCTTTGTGGCATGCACTGTGAGGACTCATTTACACAAGTGGTTGGAGGCAGTAAAACTACGTGTTTGAGACATTTTTTTATTGCCCCCTCAACCGCTCCTCCTTTGGCTGGAAAGGCAGCGGCTGGGGGTGCACACATGTTGTGTCTGCGATGCTTTGCCTCACGCCCACAGCAGGATTTATACCCCCTGTTGCGCTTGGTGCCTACTACTGCTTGCTGAACGCAACCCATGAATGGAGCCACGCTGCAGTCGTCCCGCAACCGCACACAAAGCACGCGGTTGTGGCATGGTAGTGTAGCATTTAGGGGGTTAAAACAGACAATAGATGGAGGCGATAGAAGCAAATGTAAAACGCATATCGTGCTTTTAGCTCATTTTTAAGGCAGTGCATTTTGCATGCGTTTTCATCCCTGGTCACCTGGGAAAAATTGACTCTCTTGAGTTACCCCAGGGGCTGTTAGCCGGTCTATTGTGACCGAACCCCTTGGACCTCCACGAGCCATCAAATCCTAAGGCTCCATTCACACCCGGGCATTCTGGAATTGTGGCAAAACACAAGACGTGTTTGCGATGCCATTACTTCTAATGGCACCCCAATCACGCTGCAATCGCGGTCAAATCACAACGCCCAAAGCTTGTTGCTCAAAAAGGAGCAGAGTCTTCTTTTGGGCGACAGCATCGTGCAAAGGGGTTTGGCCACAATCGCAGCGCGTTTTATTACGCGTCAAAATCGCACCGCGATTAAGGTGCCATAAGAAGTAATGGCATCGCAAAGGTGTGTACTGTGTTTTGCGGGAGTTCAGGAATCCTGGGCAGAATCACCCAGGATTCGGAATGCCCAAGTGTGAATGGAGCCCAAATCTCAGCACACATTGAGAGGTCCCAGTAACTGTAACAGCGTGAGGAGAGGAGAGCCGATAACCACCAGTGTGAAAGGGGCATCTACACTGATAATCAGCATACCTCCCAACTTCTTGGGATGGGAATGATGGATACCAGCTAGCAAAAGTATGTAGGCCTAGGACACCCCCCCCCCCCACCCCCGACACAAACCCTTAAAGGAGAATTATACAAAAAAAAAGATTAGTTAAACCTACAAGTGTTTTTTTACCACTACTATTCATTTATATCGGCTATTGACATTATAAATGCAGCAATTTAGAACTTGGATGAAAGGTTTAGCACTGGGAAACACTTTTTGAAAGATAAATAGTACATTTTATATACAACTATACAGATCAGACCAAAATGAGGGATAAATGAGGAGGAAAGAGAGACAGAGGGACTTTGTTCCAAATCAGAGACAGTTGGGAGCTTTGTAATTATTGCAGCCCCAACAGTGCAGCCCCAACAGTGTCCATCATTGCTGCCAATCAGTACCCATCAGTGCTGGCAATCATTGTCCATCAGTGCTGCCAATCATTGTCCATCAGTGCTGTCAATCATTGTCCATCAGTGCTGCCAATCACTGTCCATCAGTGCTGTCAATCATTGTCCATTAGTGCTGCCAATCAGTGCCCATTAGTACTGCCTATCAGTTCCCATCAGTGCTGCCAATCAGTGTCCATCAGTGCTGCCAATCAGTGTCCATCAGTGCTGCCAATCATTGCCCATCAGTGCTGCCAATCAGTGCCCATTAGTGCTGCCTATCAGTTCCCATCAGTGGTGCCAATCATTGCCCATCAGTGCTGCCATTCATTGCCCATTAGTGCTGCCAAACAGCGCCCATCAGTGCTGCCTATCAGTCCCCATCAGTGCTGCCAATCAGTTTCCATCAGTGCTGCCAATCAGTGTCCATCAGTGCTGCCAATCATTGTCCATCAGTGGTACCAATCAGTGCCCATTAGTGCTGCCAATCATTGCCCATCAGTGCTGCCAATCATTGTCCATCAGTGCTGCCATTCATTGCCCATTAGTGCTGCGAAACAGCACCCATCAGTGCTGCCTATCAGTTCCCATCAGTGCTGCCAATCAGTGTCCATCAGTGCTGCCAATCAGTGTCCATCAGTGCTGCCATTCATTGCCCATCAGTGCTGCCAATCAGTGCCCATTAGTGCTGCCTATAAGTTCCGATCAGTGCTGCCAATCATTGCCCATCAGTGCTGCCAATCATTGTCCATCAGTGCTGCCATTCATTGCCCATTAGTGCTGCCAAACAGCGCCCATCAGTGCTGCCTATCAGTTCCCATCAGTGCTGCCAATCAGTGTCCATCAGTGCTGCCAATCAGTGTCCATCAGTGCTGCCAATCATTGTCCATCAGTGCTACCAATCAGTGCCCATTAGTGCTGCCAACCATTGTCCATCAGTGCTGCCAATCATTGTCCATCAGTGCTGTCATTCATTGCCCATTAGTGATGCCAAACAGCACCCATCAGTGCTGCCTATCAGTTCCCATCAGTGTCCATCAGTGCTGCCAATCAGTGTCCATCAGTGCTGCCAATCATTGTCCATCAGTGCCCATTAGTGCTGCCAATCATTGTCCATCAGTGCTGCCAATCAGTGTCCATCAGTGCTGCCAATCATTGTCCATCAGTGCTGCCAATCAGTGCCCATTAGTGCTGCCTATCAGTTCCCATCAGTGCTGCCAATCATTGCTCATCAGTGCCGCCTATCAGTGTCTACCAGTGCCTCCTCATTAATGCCCATCAGTGAAGGAGAATAATGTTATAACAGAAACTTAGGAAAAAAACAATTTTTTTAAAACATTTTCATTTTTTTAAATTTGTTTAGCAAAAAATAAAAACCCCAGCGGTGATTTAAATACCACCAAATGAAAGCTCTATTTGTGTAAAGAAAATGATTAAAATGTCACATGGTTACAGCGTTGCATGACCGCGCAATTGTCATTCAAAGTGTGACAGTGCTGAAAGCTGAAAATTGGCCTGGGCAGGAGGTGGGTGAAAGTGCCCGGTATTGAGGCGGTGAACACCATACAGTTTGATTTCGTAGGAATGTTGTAAGTTATGTTGTGTTTGTGTGCGTTGGCAATGGGTTTAGGGCCGGTTCGAACCAGAACGCGGTGTGGGAATGGCACATTCGGCTGCCTTTGCGATGTGCATTGGCGGTCACAGTGTGCAGTACTTAGCCCCCGTTCACACTGGTGCAGCTTAGAAATCGCACTGCAGATTTCATTGCGGCTTGAGACTTCTTACAACAGAAGTCTATGCAAGTCTCAATGAAATCGGCAAAAAGGAGTGCAGGAACCTTTATCAAAGTCGCTGTGATTTGAACGACTCCATTGCCGACAATGGGGTGCGACTAATCATGCGATTTAAAACTGTCAAATTGCATGACGAATCACACGGGTGTGAATGGCAGATCAATCTATTTTTATCAAAATATCAGTTCTATAAACATTTGCACATTCACATCGCAGGACCTAAAATATAGCACCATATTTTTCAGCCTGGTTCGCACCTCTGCAGTTTGCTTTTCATCCTTTTCTGTAGTGCTTTTTTGATTTTTTGAACACACATTTTTCATGCATTTTTTTTCATTTTTATGGGGAGATGTATTTGTTGTTAGGCAGATTAACCACTTCAGCCCCGGACGGATTTCCCACTTTAGGACCAGAGCACTTTTTGCGATTCGGCACTGCGTCGCTTTAACTGACAATTGCGTGGCCGTGCGACGTTGTACCCAACCAAATTTTTTTCCCCCACAAATAGAGCTTTCTTTTGGTGGTATTTGATCCCCTCTGCATCATTTCTGATCGCCACTATAAACAAAAGAAGAGCGACAATTTTGCAAAAAAAAACACAAATTTCTTACTTTTTGCTAAAATACAAATCCAAAAAAAATATATAAAAAAACATTTCCATCGCTTTTGGCCAATGTATATTCTTCCTCATATTTTTGGTAAAAAAAAAAATCGCAATCGGCGTTTATTGATTGGTTTGCGCAAAAGTTGCCACGTTTACGGATGATGAGAATTCATTTCTGGGGGTTTTCTATTTTTTTTATTTTTTACTGGTAATGGCGGCGATCTGCGATTTTTAGCGGTACTGCGATATTGCAATGGACATGTCGGACCATTTTGACACTTTTTTGGGACCATTGGCATTTATACAGCGATCAGTGCTATAAAAATGCACTGATTACTGTGTAAATGCCATTGGCAGTGAAGGGGTTAACCTGCAGGGGGCGCTCTAAGTGTTCCCTCAGTGTGTTCTAACTGTATGTGGGCTGCCCTGGCTGGCAGGGAGGGAGTGATCACGGCTTCCCTATACAGGAAGCCTGTGATCACAGCCCTTCCCCCTCTAACAGAATGGAGATCCGTGTTTACATACACGGACCTCCGTTCTTTCACTGCGGGGGGAGCCGGTAGTCCGCCCTACCAGCTCCCTGGCGCACGCTCACAGTGCAGGATATTGCAGCTGCCGTCATATGACTGCGGTTTGCGATATGGAGCCACTTTGTCGCCGTCAGAAGCCAAAGGCAAAAAAACCCGCAAAACGCATAAAAAAGCGCACTACATACACTTCCTCAGCACGTCCATTGCAGCCTATTGAATCAAAAACGCAACATGTTGCGCTGGAAAAAGTCCCTGACCATTTTTTCAAAAAAGCAGCGGATGAAAAAAGCATAGATGGGAGCGTGTCCCATAGGAAACCATGTTAAAAGGACCATAGTGCGTTTCTGCAAAACGCACTAAAAAAACACATTGATGTGAACGCTGCCTTATTTCACCCCTCCTGTGCCTTTAGAAAGTGTATGGTCTGCGGGGTCTTTTACCAACTCTGAAAGCCGGAGAGTAAAAAAAAATAATAAAATTGCAAAAGTGGTCCTACCAGCTAAGAACAAGGCTGCATGTACACCTGGGCATTTTCTAAACGCACAACAAAGCACGCAGAAATGCTGTGCCATCAATTGTTCACGACAAACCCAAACACAGTTATTAGACGCCACAAAACGTGATACAAACATGCCAAAATGTGCGCTGCAAAAAAAGTGCGAGGCTCCGCGACCAAAGAAGGTTCTGGAGCTACTTTGGGACGTTTGCCATGCGTTAACGTGTATCACGTATAGGGCATCCCATTCACGTGAAATGTGCGTTTCTGAAATGTGCTGCTTAACTCTTAATGACAAAGTCAAACGCAGTTAGCAGATGCAACAATACGTGCCAAAATATACACTCTGTGACCAAAAAAGGTTCTGGAGCTACTTTGGGACATTTGTGTCACACGTAGAGCATCCTATTCATTTGAAATTTGCGTTTTTCCGCGCATTTCAAAAATACCGGTAATTGTTAATGACGAACCCAAACAAGGTTAGCAGACACAACAAAAGGCACTACAAATGTGCCAAAATGTGCGCTGCAAAAAAAAGGTGCGACGCTCCGCGACCAAAAAAGGTTCTGGAGCTACTTTGGGACGTTTGTTGTTAACGTGCGTCATGTATAGGGCATTCCATTCACTTGAAATGTGCGTTCCGTAAACGCGCTGCTTAATTTGTAACAATAAAACCCAAAGGAGGATAGCAAAACGTGACAAAAAGAGCTGCGGAAAAATGTGCGACACTCAGCGGCCAAAAAGATTCTGTAGCTACTTTGGGACATTTGTGTCACGCGTAGGGCATCCCGTTTACTTGAAATATGCGTTTTGCCACGCGCTTCGGAAACGCGCTGCTTGCGCAAGTCGCGCTTGCGGTACCGTTAATGACAAACCCAAACACGGTTAGCAGAGGCAACAAAACGCACTACAAACGTGCCAAAATTTGCACTGCAAAAAAAATGTGCGAGGCTCCGCAACCAAAGAAGGTTCTGGAGCTACTTTGGGACGTTTGTGTCAAGCGTAGGGCTTCCTATTCACTTGAAATGTGCGTTTAGCCCATGGGCGTCCGCAGAACTTTTTCCAGGGGGGGGGGCATAATTTCAAGGTCATCCATGCTCTGCCCCTTTTTGACAATGTCATAATTACATTATCACGGTCAGAGACTACAGACGTAGTACAGGAGATGGTCACAGACTGCAGACATGATCCAGGAGATGGTCAGAGACTGCAGACATGATACAGGAGATGGTCAGAGACTGCAGACATGATCCAGGAGATGGTCAGAGACTGCAGACGTGATCCAGGAGATGGTCAGAGACTGCAGACATGATCCAGGAGATGGTCAGAGACTGCAGACGTGATACAGGAGACAGTCAGAGACTGCGGACATGATACAGGAGACGGTCAGAAACTGCAGACATGGTACAGGAGACAGTCAGGGACTGCAGACATAGTACAGGATACAGTCAGAGACTGCGGACATAGTACAGGATACGGTCAGAGACTGCAGACATGGTACAGGATACGGTCAGGGACTGCGGACATGGAACAGGAGACGGTCAGAGACTGCGGACATGGAAAAGGAGACAGTCAGAAACTGCATACATAGCACAGGAGACAGTCAGAGACTGCAGACATAGCACAGGAGACAGTCAGAGACTGTGGACATGGTACAGGAAACGGTCAGAGACTGCAGACATGGCCCAAGAGACTGTCAGAAACTGCATACATGGCTCAAGAGGATAAGCACCTAGTGGGGAACCCCTGATCTGATCCCTGATTCCGGGGGGGGGGGGGGCAATTGCCCTCCCCTTGCCCCTACCTGCGGACGCCCATGGTTTAGCCACGCCTTTTGGAAACGAACTACAAATTACGCAAATAGCACTTGCGGTGTCATTACCTGTCAATGCCAAACGCAGTTAGCAAACTCAACAAAATGCGCGGCAAACGCGCCAAAATGCACGCTGCAAAAAAACCTGCGACCCTCCACAGCCAAAAAAAAAAGTTCTGGAGCTACTTTGGGAAGTTTGTGTCACGCGTAGGGCATCCCATTCACTTGAAATGCGCATTTCGGAAACGCGCTGCTTATGCAAGTGTCACGCTTGCGGTGCAATTAATTGTTAATGATAAACCCAAACACGGTTAGCAGACGCAACAAAGCGTGCCAAAATGCGCGCTGCAAAAAAAGTGCGACGCTCCACGACCAAAAAAAAAAAGGTTCTGCAGCTATTTTGGGACGTTTTTGTCAGGCATGGGGCATTCCATTCACTTGAACTGGCTGCCCTATGCATGTTGCAGGTTAACGCGTGCAAAATGCGCAAAAATAGCAACGCAAGCGGGAAGATACATAAGGTGTGGTGGGAATAGGGCCTAAAAGTGGAGTGCAGGGCCTAAAAGTGGAGCGCAGGGCCTGACAACAAAAAGGGTTAAAGGGAGACGGACCTCATTTCTTCACCAGGCTTCATTGGAGCCCATCGTGACCCCAATGTGCTTTCTGGGTGACAAATATTTCCCATCCATCACTCTTGTCTGCCATTTTAGCCCAGATTCTGTCTATATACTGTATATAAATACTATATATATATATATATATGCAGAATTTTAGAAATATCAATTGGTATCCTATCTCCCTACAGGAACCCGACACACACACAACGACACTGTCACCTTTTATCCTGGTTGCCTTCCTTTCCTTGTTGGTCAGGCGGTGAGATTGAGGCACCGTGGTGGCGGGTAATGTCCTCTGCTGATGGCTGCTCAGAGCTAATGGCTACCCAGATGTTTTCTTCACCACTTTATGGCCCTTTGTTGAGAGCAGAGCCTGTCAATTAACTTTATAGCCTTCCCAGAACCCCCCCCTGGCTGCTCAGGGTAAGTTTATGTTTTTTTTACTACAGAGATAAGGATGAAGTCATGTGACCCTCTCAGAGTCCTCCTCACCCCCTCCTGATCTATACAGGATGCTGAGAATCATCTGGACTGTACTGGGATGAATAACATTCCTCCAGAGATCTGACATCTCAGACCGCTTATATTAGAGGTCTTGTCAATCGCTCTTTAACCCTTTCCCTGTCAACTACAAAAGGCATACGACGGAACAGAACCACTTCCAGCTGGCCAGGTCAATAGGCCTTACGTCAGCTGAATTATCTCTTCTGCTCTTAGCAACAGTGTGGAGTTCCCTTAGGTTCTACCAAACCCTTTGGGTCTGGATTTTAAGTAGGAACTCCACTCAAATACAAAGAAAAAAAGGATGGGGTCCTCTTTAAAAATCCATACCCAGCTCTTATCCGAGCATGTAGCCTGGTAGGCCAGAATAGGAGAGGACAAGAATGTGCCCCCCATTTCTGAACCATACCAAGCCACATGCCCTCAACATATGAGGTTTCCCTGCCAAGAAGTAATCCCATGGCAAAGCACTAGTCCCCCATGTTGATGAGGACTAGGGCCTCCTCCCCACAACCCTGACTGGTGGCTGTGAGGGTTTGCAAATGAGGGGCTTATCAGAACCTGGAAGAACCTTTAACAATAAGGGGCACCCAGACACCACCCCATGTGAATGAGTAAGGGGTACAGAGAACCACATGCCCTCAACATGTGAGATACCCTGCCAAGAGCTAGTCCCATGGCAAAGCACCTTGTCCAAGCATTGTTGAGGATATGGGCCTCTTCCCTATAACCCTGGCTCAGTGGTGGTCTGCAAGTGGGGGGCTTATGAGAATCTGGACACTTCCTTTAACAATAAGGGGGCACCCAGACACCACCCACCATGTGAATGAGTAAGGGGTACAGAGAGCCACATGCCCTTAACATGTGAGGTAACCTGCAAAGAAGCAGTCCCATGGCAAAGCACCTTGTCCAAAAGTTGCTGAGGACAAGGGCCTCTTCCCTACAACCCTGGCCCAGTAGTTGTGGGGGTCTGCAAGTGGGAGCTTATCAGAATCTGGAAGCTTCCTTAAACAATAAGGGGTACCCAGATACCACCCCCCATGTGAATAATTAAGGGGTACAGAGGGCCACATGCCCTCAACATGTGAGTTACCCTGCCAGGATGTAGTCACGTGCCCCCTACCCAAAAGGGCAGAATATGTACAGTGCGTGATCGGAAAGTGGATAATATACGCCTATGAATTCAAATAAATGTGAATAAAAGTTATAAGGCCAAAAATCCAATGTGCAAGTGAGGGGGTTCCACAACCACTGTAATGTTGTAAATATAATATACAGTTTATAAAATCCAGACTGATTAGCAGTCTAAGATGTTCCACATTCAGCCTTATGAATACCTGTAGGGCTGTAGAACAGGACATGGCGTAATGTTTGCAGAAAACATTGAAGGTTCCCTGTAGGGTTTATAAATGGAGTAGATGGGCAAGACATTCAGACAAAATGGCATCCCAGTTTCCCAGTATCCTCACATAATGTCTTCAGCTAGTAGTAGCACCTGTACCCTCAGCTCAGACTCAGGAGGAACCAATGCAGATAGGAGCCACCCAGTTGTCCCCAGAGGAGAAAACTAGAAGAACATAGGGAAACTTTCTATATTGGGATGGCTAGGGCCCCTTTGTTTCTAGACACTACAACCAACCCCACCGAGATTCAGTACCAGGCCCAAATCATAACAAGTTGTTTGCTCCTGCCCAGTTAACCCTGGACTTTCTGACCCACCAGCTATCGGTCTTCCTAGACTCTGGTTTTGCCAGTAACTTTATGAACAAAGGTCTTGAGTTGTGTATCCAGGTACCTCTTGCTTCCCTACGGAAACCTTTTTCTATTATCACTGTGGATGATCCCCCTTTGTTCTCAGGCCTGGTCTCTCAACGTACCTCCCCCATCAACTTGATCATTGGAAATACATTAGCTTCTATTTGATAGCATCCTCTGCTTGGGACATCGGGCTAACCAAGTGTGCCCATGGGACTTGTCACCCCCTACAACCATCCCCTCAGAGATTCAGTACCAGGCCCAAATTATAACAAGTTGTTTGTTCTTGCCCAGCTTACCCTGAACTTTTTGTTCCACCAGCTATTGGCCTTCGTAGACTCCGGTTCCATCAGTAACTTTATGGACAAAGGTCTTGTATTGGGCACCCAGATAGCTCTTTCTACCCTACGGAATTCTGTTTCTATTATCACCATGGATGATACTCAGGCCTGGTCTCTCAATGTACCTCTCCCATCATCTTGATCATTGGGAACACATTAGCTTCTATCTGGTGGCATCCCCTGCTGGGGACATGGGGCTAACCAAGTGTCCTCATGGGACTTGTCATCCCATACAACCAACCCTCCCAGATTCAGTATCAGGCCCAAATCATAACAAGTTGTTTGCTCCTGCCCAGTTAACGCTGGACTTTCTGACCCACCGGCTATCGGTCTCCCTAAACTCTGGTTTTGCCAGTAACTTTATGGACAAGGGTCTAGAGTTGTGCATCCAGATACCTCTTGCTACCCTACGGAAATCTTTTTCTATTATCACTGTGGATGATCCCCCTTTGTTCTCAGGCCTGGTCTCTCAACGTACCTCCCCCATCACCTTGATCATTGGGAATACATTAGCTTCAATCTCATAGCATCCCCTGCTAGGGACATGGGGCTAACCAAGTGTGCCCATGTGACTTGTCACCCCCTACAACCAACCCCCCTAAGATTCAGTACCAGGCCCAAATTATAACAAGTTGTTTGTTCCTGCCCAGCTTACCCTGGACTTTTTGACCCACCAGCTATCGGCCTTCGTAGACTCTGGTTCCACCAGTAACTTTATGGACAAAGGTATTGTATTGTGCACCCAGATAGCCCTTGCTACCCTATGGAATTCCGTTTATATTATCACCATGGATGACCCCTCTCTGTCCTCAGGCCTGGTCTCTCAATGTACCTCTCCAATCATATTGATCATTGGGAATACATTAGCTTCTATCTGGTGGCATCCCCTGCTGGGGACAACCAAGTGTCCTCATGGGACTTGTCATCCCATACAACCAACCCATCCCAGATTCAGTACCACACCCAAATCATAACAAGTTATTTGCTCCTGCCCAGTTGACCCCGGGCTTTTTTACCTTTATGGACAAGGGTCTTGAGATGTGCATCCAGATACCTCTTGCTACCCTACAGAACTCTTTTTCTATTATCACCATGGATGATCCCCCTCTGTCCTCAGGCCAGGTCACTCAACGTACCTCCCCCATCACCTTGATCATAGGGAATACATTAGCTTCTATCTGATGACATCCCCTGCTTTTCTGTATTGCCTTCAACAGTTTACAGCTTTCATTGAATTAGCACAATAAAAGGTAGAGAAACTTTTTGCTGGCTTTCTCTGTTTATCTTTTCAGGTCCTGACTCCTTCGCCCACCCACTGATAAGAAGGCAGAGAAAACAGATATTGCCAGGAGAATCCTCACTGCCAGGAGAATCCTCACAAGACTGAATTAAAATGAATGTGCTGTCTCTTTAAACGTGAGCGTGGCTAAATTATAATCCGTGGAATAATCAAATCTATCACAGCATATAAATCAAATATTAAATAAAATAAATCTATGCATATTAGGTGACAAAAATATCATACAGTATTAAATAAATAATAATTAAAAAAATCTCATCAATTCATGAACCCATATCCAGTGCAATAAATAATCAAATTTCTTACACCATATATAATTGAATAAGGTGCATTCGTGCAAAAACCAAGTAGATAATTTAAAAAGTCCAATAAAAAAATCATAAGGTGCTATGAGGGGTCCAGCCAAATATAATGTCAGTCAAAGTGCTCCACCACCTTCACGTACGAAAATGTCCATGAGGATGAACGAGCGGCCGACTAACTGATCGTTAATATAGTGCTTCCGACAGCAGTTCCTGACCGTTTGGGCGACAACAACTGAAAGTGCAGGCTATACCAGCCTAGTCTCAAAATACCAACCTAAGCATCCTCTTCCTTTCTCCCAAGACCTCCTGCTCTCCAGCTCCCTCATCACCTCCTCCCATATTCGCCTCCAGGACTTTCCCCGAGCTTCTCCCATCCTCTGGAATTCCCTACCCCAATCTGTCAGACTGTCCCCAAATCTATCCACTTTCAGACGATCCCTGAAAACTTTTCTCTTCAAGGAAGCCTATCCTGCCTCCACCTAACAACTACACTTTTATTTCATTCATTAGCTCATCCTCCAGTTATTGCCCTTTCATATCACTTGACCCTCCCTTCTAGATTGTAAGCTCTAACGAGCAGGGCCCTCTGATTCCTCCTGTATTGAATTGTATTGTAATTGTACTGTCTGCCCTAATATTGTAAAGCGCTGCGAAAACTGTCGGCGCTATATAAATCCTGTATAATAATAATAATAATAATAATACATTTTTTATTGTATACCGATTTTCATTTAACCACTTGCTGACCGTGAACCGCAGGTTGACGGTGACAAGATGGCTCTGCTAGGCATACGACAGCGGCTGCCAGATCGAGCACTGTGAGCGCGCGCGCCGCCGGAGGCGCGCTCGCGTGCTCACTGTGTTCCGGGGGGCCAGGGAGCGGGTGCGGCAGACTTGATCACCGCCGGCTACCCGCGATGCCCCCCCCCCCGGAGTGAAAGAACAGAGGTCCCCCCACAGTTAGAACACGCCCAGGGAACACAGTTAACCCTTAGAGCGCCCCCTGCAGGTTAACCCCTTCACTGCCAATGGCATTTACACAGTAATCAGTGCATTTTTATAGCACTGATCGCTGTATAAATGCCAATGGTCCCAAAAAAGTGTCAAAATGGTCCGACATGTCCGCTGAAATATCGCAGTACCGCTAAAAATCGCAGACCGCCTCCATTACTAGTAAAAAAAAACAAAACCCAGAAATGAATTCTCATCATCCGTAAACGCAGCAACTTTTGCGCAAACCAATCAATAAACGCCGATTGTGATTTTTTTGATCACAAATATGAGGAAGAATATAAATCGGCCAAAACCGTTGAAAAAAAATGTTTTTTTATATTTTTTTTTTGGATTTTAGCAAAAAAGTAAGAAATTTGGGTTTTTTTGCAAAATCGTCACTCTTCTTTTGTTTATAGCAGGGAACAGAAATGACACAGCGGTGATCAAATACCGCCAAAAGAAAGCTCTATTTGTGGGAAAAAAAGGACGCAAATTTTGTTTGGGTACAACGTCGCACGTCCGCGCAATTGTCAGTTAAAGCGACACAGTGCCGAATCGCAAAAAGTGCTCCGGTCCTAAAGTGTGAAATCCTTCCGGGGCTGAAGTGGTTAACCACCTCCAGTCTGGACCTTTTTCTGGCACTTTTTGCTCACATGTATCAATCAGTATTTTTTGCTAGAAAATTAGTTAGAACCCCCAAACATTATATATTTTCTTAGCAGAGGCCAGAGAATAAGTTGGTGGGTTTTGCAATTTTCTATGTCACACGGCTTGTGCAGCAGGTTTTTTCAAACGCAATTTTTTTTTTCAAAAAAACACTTTTTTTTATTATTTTAATGCAAAAAAATCACAATACGCAACCCAATTGTTGGATTGTTAGATTGTAAGCTCCTTGAGGATAGGGACCGATGTGAATGTACAATGTATATGTAAAGCGCTGCGTAAATTGATGGCGCTATATAAGTACCTGGAATAAATAAATAATTATTATTTTTATTATAATACAGGATTTATATAGCGCCAACAGTTTGCACAGCGCTTTACAATAAAATAATAAATAAATAAATTGTTTTGTCAAAAATAAAAGAGGGTGTTAATAGATACCAAACATGTCATTGAAAATTGCGCGCGCCCGCGCAACGTCGACAATCGACGTAAATTTTACTATCCATAGGTGGCGCTTTAAAAGCCTTTACAGGTCACAACTTTAGATGTACAGAGGAGGTCTGGTGCTAGAATTACTGTTCATGATCTGACGTTCGCAGTGGTACTTGTGTGGGACAATCAATGTTTGCGTTCATGCGGGACCGACGCGCGCGTCCATTTTGCGCACTAGCACGAGGACAGTTTCAATTTCTTTATTAATTTTATTTTTTTTATTAATTAATTAATACTATTTTTACACTGTTGCTTTAACTTTTTTAAAACACTTTTATTGCCGTCACAAGGAATGTAAACATCAATGGGCAGTGACAGGTACTCTTTATGGAGGGATCTTGGGTTTATAAGACCTCCTCTGCGCTTAAAAGAATTCAAAACACCAAGATCTGTGTTTTTGAATGCTTTCGATTTTTTTAAAGAAATCGCACTGTGGGGTTTCCCAGTAAACAGGAAGTGATGTCATGTCATCGCTTCCGGGTTACTATTACGAACAGCTGATTGACGCCGATCCCGGCTTTGCTTGGATGTCGGACGAGGTGGGATGGGAGAGCCAGAGAGACCCGCTGCTTGTAATAGCAATCAAGCAGCTACTAAGCAAATATTACAAGAAAGCTGACTGCCGGCTCTAAAAAAACGATACCGGGGTGATGCCTGCAGCTGCAGGCATCATCCTGGTACAACCACCGAAAGTCCAGTGACCCATCGCTAGATGGGAAGTGGTTGATTTGTATAGTTTTAACCCGAAAAAAATCAGAAGAGCAAGACCATGCATGCTCAGAAACAAAACAATACAATTCAACACATTACACCACTTCCGAAGTTGTATTCTGTTTTTTCGTAAGTTGAGTAACCTCTTCGTTTTCGATATGAGACGAGCATGCAAAAAAAAAAAATGGACGAGGCTATACCATCAGAATTCTAAATTATAGAAGGTCAAAGTATCAAGATGAAACAGACCCAGGGATCAACAGCAGCAGCCTGGGATGTATCAAAAGCAACCCATACCACTAGATGGATCCAGCACCTCTCCAAGGACTCTGGTAGATCACCACTTTGATCTCATATATTGCCACTCCAAAGAAAAAAAAAACATGGCATGCTGGTTGTACCAAAGTCAATTGATTTCAGTACAACCAGCCTGCTCGAAGATGGGTCAAAATTCATCCGGTTCCTGCTGCTGAACTTCGATCTGTCTATTGCTGACCTAAATCAACCCCTCTGAGAACCTGGTTATACCGTTTGGCCAATGTAATGCCCCAGCCATTTTCCATGAGTTTTGACAAATTCCTTCTTCTGGTTTATCCAGATGACATTTTGATTTATCCTCTCTGGCTGAATGCTGCAGCCCGCAGTCTGTCTGGTCCTAAGCAAACTCCACCAGGACTTTCCAAGTGCACATTTCACATGACTGAAGGCCCCTTGCTGGGGTATAATTTCAGTTTCTGAAATTGCTATGGATCCTGTTGAAGTTCAAGCTATGGTATAACCCTCTGGAGCCAATTCTGAAAGGCGTGCAACAGGTTTTTGGGGTTTGAGGACGTCTATAGAAAGTCATCAATCACTTCTCTACCATTGTAGCACCTATCAATATCCATACTAAGAAAGGGGCAAATCCCTCAATCCAAACTTTGCTCCCTTGCATGAGGGGTACATTTAGTTTAAGTGCGCGCTCATCCATGCCCGGGACCAGGCGGGGCTGCGTTATTATTATTATTATACAGGATTTATATAGCTGTGTGCAGGGCAGACAGTGCAGTTACAATACAATTCAATACAGGAGGAATCGGAGGGTCCTGCTCATCGGAGCTTACAATCTAGGAGAGAGGGTCAAGTGATACAAAAGGTAATAACTGTGGGGGATGGGCTCAATAAAAGTACACTTGTTAGGTGGAGCCAGCATAGGCTTCTCTGAAGAAGAGGGTTTCCAGGGATCAACTAAAAGCAAACAGAGTAGGAGATAATTGGACAGATTGGGGTAGGGAATTCATAAGATGGTAGAGGCTCAGGAGAAGTCCTGGAAACGAGCATGGGAGGAGGAGATGAGAGAGCGAAGAGGATGATTTGGTTAGTATTTTGAGACAAGGTCAGTGATGTAGATGAGGGCAGACTTGCATACGGTTTTGTAAGTTATTGTTAGTATTTTGAATTTAATTTGTTGGGTGAGTGGCAGCCAATGGAGGAATTGGCGGGGGGGGGGGGGGGGATACTGAATGAAGGCCAGTGAAGGGATTGGCAAAGAGGGGTAGAGGATACGGAATGAAGGCCAGTGGAGGGATTGGCAGAGAGGGGTGGAGGGCAGTGGAGGGATTGGCAGAGAGAGGTGGAGGACACTGAATGAAGGCCAGTGGAGCGATTGGCAAAGAGGGGTGGAGGACACTGAATGAAGGCCAGTGGAGTGATTGGCAAAGAGGAGAGGAGGACACTGAGTGGAGGGATTGGCAGAGAGGGGTGGAGGACAATGAATGGAGGCCAGTGGAGGGATTGGCAGTGAGGGATGGAGGACATTGAGTGGAGGGCATTGGAGGTATTGGCAGAGAGGGGTGTAGGGCACTGAGCGGAGGTCAGTGGAGGCATTGGCAGAGAGGGGTAGAGGATGATGAATGAAGGCCAGTGGAGGGATTGGCAGAGAGGGGTGGAGGATGCTGAATGAAGGCCAATGGAGGGATTGGCAGAGAGGGGTTGAGGACACTGAATGGAGGATAGTGGAGGAATTGGCAGAGAGGTGGAGGACACTGAGTGGAGGCCAGTGGGGGGATTGGCAGAGAGGGGTGGAGGCCACTGAATCTAAGCCAGTAGAGGGATTAGCAGGGAGGGGTGGAGGCCACTGAATGGAAGCCAGTGGAGGTAGTCCAGTGAGGAGGGAGTTGCAGTAGTCCAGGGGAGAGATGATAAGGGAGCAAATTAGGAGCTTGGTGGCGTTCAGATGAAATCGACCTTATTGAGGGGCCCAAACTTAGAGATGATCCAGGCACCGTAAATAATGATTTCTGTGCCGGTTGTAGTAGAACGCGTTGTCCCGTGTCACTTCATACTTTACTGTGAGTTGTTGCATTTAGGAGCGACACCGCTGAGCCTATGCCCTCTCCACCCGTCCAGCGTATCTCTGCCACCTCATTCCCAGTAACAGAATAGGGTCCCGCCGTGCACCTGCGTGGACCTCAAGCGTGCACTAAATAACTCCTTTGCTCCTCCCGTAACATGCGGCAGGGCTGGTGTTCGGCACTGGTTGCTACGGGGGTCCGACCGCTGGGGAGGGAGTCAGGGCGCCAACCCCCTCACTACCAGAGAACATCTCAACCACGCCAGGTACCATGCTTCCTGAAAAAGGCTGCTATTCGCTTTACACCAGTCCTTGGTTACCTGTGGTAACTACTTGCTTTATAGCCCAATTGCACTTTACTGACCTAAGTTCTTTTATACGCCAGGAACCATCATGCACCCCTTTAAAGCAACGTCAGACCAGTCTTACAACAGTTGATAAAACTTTTACTTATACTTAACAATATGGGTTATAGTCCAACATGAACAATACCAGGTAACGTTCCTACTAGGTAGCTCAGGCATACAAGGTATTAGTCCATCACTGGCATTCTCCTTAGAGTTCTAGTTCTCCGGTCATCTGGGACGGACTGCAGCTCCTCAGTATCACGGCACCCTGATCAAGCGGGGGCCAAGTTCTGGAACCCAGCCCTCCCCCTTATTTATATCACAGGGCTGGCAGGCTGGGTCCAAAAAGCCAGGGAACAGAGGTGATGGACATTAACCCTTTCCTGGGCCAACAAATTGCCTAAATAACATATTGTATGCAACCTGCCTACAGAGGCCACCTCTGCCTTTCAAAAACTCAAACCTGCTTTTGTCTTGGCCTCTGTTCTCATACCTCCTAGCTTGCTTTGCTATTCAGTGTGGAGGTTGATGTTGGGGTTCTCTCCTTCCATAATCAGTTGTACCCATGTGTTTACTTTTCTCTGGATTTCTCTAGTAGGGATTACAACATCGGGAACTGTAATCTAATGCAGTGTTTTTCAACTCCAGTCCTCAAGGCACACCAACAGGTCATGTTTTCAGGATTTCCATGAGTTTGCACAGGTGATTTGATCAGTTTCACTGCCTTAGTAATTACCACAACTGTTTCATCTGAGGGAAATCCTGAAAACATGACCTGTTGGTGTGCCTTGAGGACTGGAGTTGAAAAACACTTAATAATGAATGTATAACTTTTTGTGCTCTCTGCCTCTGAACTGTTATTAGTTAACATTGTTCCATGCTGTTATAGCTGCAAATGGTGGGCCAACTCAATACTGAACCCTACGGACTAAGACCGGGATGCCATTAAAGTTCATGTGCGTGTAAAGCAGTGGTTCTCAACTCCGGTCCTCGGGACCCACTAACAGGCCAGATTTTAAGTATTACCTTGGGTAGATGCAGACTAGAATACTGCAATCACTGAGCAGCAAATGATATCACCTGTGATGCATTTCAGTTATCCTCCAAACCTGGCCTGATAGTGGGTCCCGAGGACCGGAGTTGAGAACCACTGCTGTAAAGGCAGGTGTCCCAATACTTTTGACAATATAGTGCATAAATCTGCACCTTTCATTAAAATAATTCATGATAGTCCTTATTCAAACACTTCCCATTATGGGGTGACAACGCTCTGCCCAGTTGTGCTTCTGTGTTGTCGCCTGTAAAACAAACTTCTGAAAGAATCTAGGAATGGTCATTTCCATACATATTACGTCACCATGGTCCACTGTTGTCACCATCAGGAAACCCACCCTGAGAAATGCCATGCAGCCATCCATGTGGTGCCTGTAAACAGGAAGTGGCTACAAAGAGGATGCAGGAGCACGTGCAGTTGTCTGTACCATGTTACCTTTCCTGACAAATAAAGGAATTACATAAAAAAAAAAAAAAGAGGATGCAGGAGATCAGCATGAATGAGATCGAACAAAGGAAGAAGATATGTTGAAAAAAGGATTTTATTATTATTTTATTTTACAAATGTCATTTGTTTATGATACATAGTGTACAGAGCCAACTAAATAGGATATACAGTACAAGTATGTGGGCGGCACAGTGGTGTAGTGGATAGCACTTTCACCTGGCAGTAAAAGGGTCGCTGGTTCGAATCCCAAACACGGCACTACCTGCCTGGAGTTTGCAAGTTCTCCCTGTGCCTGCGTGGGTTTCCTCCGGGTACTCCGGTTTCCTCCCACACTCCAAAGACATGCTGGTAGGTTAATTGGATCCTATCTAAATTGGCCCTAGTATGTGTATGAATGTGAGTTAGGGACCTTAGATTGTAAGCTCCTTGGGGGCAGGGACTGATGTGAATGTACAATGTATATGTAAAGCGCTGCGTAAATTGACAGCGCTATATAAGTACCTGAAATAAGTATGTAAAGCCTTCTTTAACCGCTTGCCGACCAGCCGCCGCAGTTATACAGTTGTACTCGGCTGCGAGAATCGGCGTAGGTGTACGTCGGGCTCGTACATGGCTTTCTGTGGGCGCACGCCCATTGGCCAGCGGGGAGAGCCAATCGGTGGGTCCAGCGGACACGATGTGCGCCAGCCACCCGAGATCGTTCCCCGCAGAGACAGAACGGGGATCTGCCTGTGTCCCGTGCTGTCAGGGGGCTATGCTATGCAGAAAGAGGGATCTGTGTGTTGTCCCAGTAAGCCCTTCCCCCATACAGTTAGTAAACACACCCAGGGAACACATTCAACCCCTTGATCGCCCCTGATGTTAACCCCTTCCCTGCCAGTGCCATTAGTGTCAGTGCATATTTTTACCACTGATCACTGTATTGGTGTCACTGGACCCCAAAAAGTGTCAGGTGTCCGATCTATCCGCCGCAATGTCGCAGTCCCACTAAAAGAAAAAAAAAAAATCGCAGATCGCCGCCATTTCTAGTAAAAAAAAAAAAAATTAAAATGCCATAAATCTATCCCCTATTTTGTAGACACTATAACTTTTGCGCAAACCAATCAATATAAGCTTATTGGGTTTTTTTTTTTTTTTACCAAAAATATGTAGCTGAATACAAATTGGCCTAAATTGATGAAGAAATTTGATTTTTTTTAAAAATATTCTAATTGGGTGTTTTATAGCAGAAAATAAAAAAAATATATTTTTTTCAAAATTGTCGTTCTTTTTCTGTTTATAGCGCAAAAAAAAGAGGGGATCAAATACCACCAAAGGAAAGCTCTATTTGTGGGGAAGAAAGGACAATGTTATTAGGGCACAGCGTCGCGGTGCCGTATCGCAAAAATGGCCTGGTCATTAGGGGGGTAAATCTTTCTGGGGCTGAAGTGGTTAATCCTTCCTTCCATGTTCAGTCACTATTCTTCCTCTTCTCTCCTCCTTCATGGACCACAATTGGTCTCCTGCTCTTCCTTCTATTCTCCCAATGTAAGGAGCATTCTTCCCACTGATCACCAATGTAAGGAGCATTCTTCCCACTGACCACCAATGTAAGGAGCATTCTTCCCACTGATCACCAATGTAAGGAGCATTCTTCCCACTGACCACCAATGTAAAAAGCATTCTTCCCACCGACCACCAATGTAAGGAGCATTCTTCCCACTGACCACCAATGTAAGGGAATGTATTGTCATGATTGCCCATTTGTTGCTCCATGTATTTGTTGCCACATGTATTGTCATGATTAATCATTTGTTACTCCATGTATTGTCATGAATACCCATTTGTTGCTCCATGTATTGTGATGATTGCCCATTTGTTGCTCCATGTATTGTGATGATTGCATGGAGCAACAAATGGGCAATCATGACAATGCATGGAGCAACAAATGGGCATTGTCATGATTGCCCATTTGGTGTCCCATGTATTGTAATGATTACCCATTTGTCGCTCCTTGTATTGTCATGATTGCCCATCTGTTGCTCCAGGCATTGTCATGATTGCCCATTTGTTGCTTCATGTAATGCCATGATTGCTCATTTTTTGATCCATGTATTTTCCCATTTGTTGCCCCATGTATTGTCATGATTACTCATTTGTTGCTCCATGTAATATCATGATTGCCCATTTGCTGCTCTATGTATTTTCATGATTACCCGTTTGTTGCTCCATGTATTGCCATGATTGCCCATTTGTTTCTTTGTGTATTGTCATGATTAAGCATTTGTTGCTCCATGTATTGTCATATTTGCGTATTTATTTCTCCATGCATTGTCCATTTGTTGCTCTATGTAATGTCATGATTGCCCATTTGTTAATCCAAGTAATGCAATGATTGCCCATTTGTTGCTCAATTTAATATCATGATTACTGATTTGTTGCTCCATGTATTGTCATGATTACTCGTTTGTTGCTCCATGTATTGTCATGATTACTCGTTTGTTGCTCCATGTATTGTCATGATTAACCATTTATTGCTCCATGTATTGTTGTGTTTGCTGATTTGTTGCTCCATGCATTGTCATGATTGCCCATTTGTTGCTCCATGTATTTGCCCCATGTATTGTCTTGATTACTCGTTTGTTGCTCCATGTATTGTTATGATTGCCCATTTATTGCTCCATGTATTTTCAGGATTACCCATTTATTGCTCTGTGTATTGTCATGATTAAGCATTCATTGCTCCATGTATTGTTGTATTTGCAGATTTGTTGTTCCATGCATTGTCATGATTGCCCATTTGGTGCTCCATGTAATGTCATGATTGCCCAATTTTTGCTCCATGAATTTGCCCATTTGTTGCCCCATGTATTGTCATGATTACTCGTTTGTTGCTCCATGTATTGTCACGAGTGCCCATTTGTTGCTCTATGTATTTTTATTACCCATATGTTGCTCTGTGTATTGTCACGATTGCCCATTTGTTGCTTCATGTATTGTCAGGATTGCCCATTTGTTGCTCCTTGCATTGTCATGATTGCACATTTGTTGCCCCATGTATTGTAATGATTGCCCATTTGTTGCTCCTTGTATTGTCACGATTGCCCATTTGGTGCCCCATGTATTTTAACGATTGCCAGTATGTTGCATACTCACCTGCTGTCACAATTGCTGGTGTTTTGCGCATACTATCAAAGCTTCATTTGGGTGAGTGTGGGGCCATATTACAATAAATGTAATCCCTTCAGGCCGAATAACTGTCAAATAATACCCTTAAAGGCGTAAATATTTTTTGCCATGGCCCTACTGCAGCACACAGGGTGCACCACTTCAGCCCATCATCCCCCAGATAATATGAGGCTCACGAGGTCACCAAAGTTCCCTGGTATACTTCTATCCCTATAGTTCCTGGGTCTGCACACTTGCAATACCTGTTATTCGGGGGTTTTCACTCTCCCTGTCCTGTAGGCCAGTGTGAATTTTCTGGTGTTTGACAAGGTTTGCTTTCTGAGTGAAACATTTCCCGCACTCTGAACATGAATAAGGATAGCTACCCATGTGGATTTGCTGGTGTCTATAAAGGTTTCCTTTCTGACTGAAACATTTCCCACACTCTGTACATAAATAGGGCTGTACACCCGTGTGACTTCTCTGGTGTTTATTTAGGTCTCCTTTCTGAGCGAAACCTTTCCCGCACTCTGAACATGTAAAGGGACGCTCACCTGTGTGAATTCTCTGGTGTGTAATAAGGCTTCCTTTCTCAGTGAAGCATTTACCGCACTCTGGACATGAATAGGGATACTCACCAGTGTGAGTTCTCTGGTGTTTAAGAAGGTCCCTTTTCTTAATAAAAGATTTCCCGCACTCTGGACATGAATGCGAAAGCTCATTTTTGTGAATTTCCTGGTGTGCAACAAGGCTTCCTTTCTCAGTGAAACATCTCCTGCACTCTGAACATGAATAGGGACGCTCGCCTCTGTGACAAATCTGGTGTCTAAGAAGTCCTCCTTTCTGAGTGAAACGTTTCCCGCACTCTGAACACGAATAAGGACGTGCACCCGTGTGGGTTTTCAGGTGTTTACCAAGGCTGCTTTTAAGAATGAAACATTTTCCACACTCTGGACATGAATGGGGACGCTCACCTTTGTGAATTTTCTGGTGTGCATCAAGCCTTCTTTTCTCACTGAAACATTTCCCGCACTCTGAACATGGATAGGGACGGTCAGCCTTGTGAATTTTCTCATGCCTAAGAAAGTCTCCCCTCCGACTGAAAGACTTCCCGCACTCTGAACACGGATACGGACGCTCCCCTGTGTGAATTCTTTGGTGCACAAGAAGCAGTTGGCTCTTAGCAAAGCATTTCCCACACTCTGAACATGAATAGGGACGCTCACCTTTGTGATTTCTCTCGTGTGTGAGAAGGTCTTTTTTCTGACTGAAACATTTTCCGCACTCTGGACATGAATAAGGACGCTCTCTTGGGTGAATTTTCTGGTGCTTAAGAAGTTTTCCTTTCTCACTGAAACATTTCCCGCACTTTGAACAGGAATAGGAATGCATAGCCATGTGACTTTTCTGGTGCTCAAGAAAGTCTTCTCTCTGAGTAAAACTTTTCCTGCACTCGAGACATGAATAAGAACGCTCATCCGGGTGACTTCTCTGATGTCTAAGAAGTGCACTCTTTTTAGTGAAAGGTTTCCCGCACACCGTACAGGAAAATGAACTCTCTCCTTCTGGGCTTAGGGAAGATTCCTCGAGTTTAGATGGATCTGATGATCTCTCCATAGCGTGAGATGTTGGAGGAGTCTTTGGAGTCACAGAATGTGACAGATCAGAGGACTCCTGAGGATTGGAGGGATCCATTGATCTCTGTGTGTTCTGACTAATAAAGTTTTCTCCTGGAAAGTGTTGTGTGATGTCATCAGATTTTACATTATAATCTGGAGATGACATCAGACGTCCCTCAGAGGCCTTCCAGGCACAGCGTCCACCTGTTGGAAATCCATTATTAAACAATGTTAGACGTATTCTTCACACCCAACAATTCGGGTCTTCCTCTCTCAAGTAAAAGGACATGCCACACGCCCTTTGGAAAGTGATTTTTCTCACGTGAAGAATCTGTAGTCTCTTCAGTGGGCCTACTCGCAAGAATAAGTACAGAGCTCACGTCCTTTTCAAAATGAGTCTCTCTTCTGAAAGAACTC
>BLSH010376046.1:0-10281 GCA_018402905.1 Glandirana rugosa
GAGGTGGATTGAGGCTTCACAGGGTACAGGCACGCAGGATTGCAAAGGATTATGCAGAGGAGATCTGGAGCTGCTGAAAAACACTTCCTATCACATGCTGCTTCAGGCCACACCGTCCAGCAGGATTATTACCTGAGATGTCTTCCCGTAAGGCTCGGATGATGAGGGATGAAGGTCTGTAGAGAGCTGAGCTCCTCTGTCTTGCGTCCGCTCTCAAGCCGTGCCAGGCCACGCCCCTCACTAAGCACTTTTTGTTACAACTGTTATTATTATTTTTGCACTAAGCACTTTGTGATATTATTGTCTTTGGGATATTATTGCCATTCGGATAAACATAATTCACTGATTACCCTTATTTTCAGACCACAGACAGCGCCAAATCCTCCATTTAGACAACAGTTCAGGTAGCACTTGTGTAGTGATGGTTGAACACCGTCTATTTCAGGGGTCCTCAAACTATGGCCCTCCAGTTGTTCAGGAACTACAATTCCCATCATGCCTAGTCATGTTTGTGTATGTCAGAGTTTTACAATGCCTCATGGGATGTGTAGTTCCGCAACAGCTGGAGGGCCGTAGTTTGAGGATGCCTGGTCTATTTGGTTGCGTTACTGCAAGTTTAACGCCATTTACTTTTGTGTGCGTTACTGCCAGTTGAACGCCATTTACTTCTGTGTGCGTTACTGACAGTTTAACGCCATTTACTTCTGTGTGTGTTACTGCCAGTTTAACGCCATATAGTTCTAACTGCGTTACTGCCAGTTTAACGCCATATAGCTCTGTGTGCGTTACTGCCAGTTTAACGCCATATAGTTCTAAGTGCGTTACTGCCAGTAAAACGCCATATAGTTTTAAGTGCGATACTGCCAGTTTAACTCCATTTACTTCTGTGTGCGCTACTGCAACTTTAACGCAATATAGTTAGAAGTGCGTTACTGCCAGTTTAACGCCATTTACTTCTTTGTGCGCTACTGCCAGTTTAACGCCATATAGTTCTAAGTGCGTTACTGCCAGTTTAATGCCATTTACTTCTGTGCGCATTACTGCTGGTTTAACACCATATAGTTCTAAGTGTGTTACTGACAGTTTAACACCATTTAATTCTGTAAGCGTTACTTCCAGTTTAACACCATATAGTTCTGTGTGCGTTACTGCCAGTCTAACGCCATATAGTTCTAAGTGTGTTACTGCTAGTTTAATGCCATTTACTTCTGTGGGTGTTACTGCCAGTTTAACGCCATATACTTCTAAATGCATTACTATCAGTTTAACGCCATATAGTTCTGTGTGAGTTATTGCCAGTTTAACGCCATATAGTTCTAAGTGCGTTACTGCCAGTTTAACTCTATTTACTTCTGTGTGCGAAACGGCCAGTTTAACGCCATAAAGTTCTAAATGCGTTACTGCCAGTTTAACGCCATTTTCTTCTGTGTGCATTACTGCTTGTTTAACACCATATAGTTCTCAATGTGTTACTGCCACTTTAACGCCATTTACCTCTGTGGGTGTTACTTCCAGTTTAATGCCATATAGTTCTAATTGCGTTACTACCAGTTTAACTCCATATAGTTCTGTGTGAGTTACTGCCAGTTTAACGCCATATAGTTCTAAGTGCGTTACTGCCAGTTTAACTCTATTTACTTCTGTGTGCGTTACTGCCAGTTTAACGCCATAAAGTTCTAAATGCGTTACTGCCAGTTTAACGCCATTTACTTCTGTGTGCATTACTGCTAGTTTAACACCATATAGTTCTAAGTGTGTTACTGCCAGTTTAATGCCATTTACTTCAGTGTGCATTACTGATGGTTTAACACCATAGAGTTCTCAATGTGTTACTGCCAGTTTAACGCCATTTACTTCTGTGTGCGTCACTTCAAGTTTAATGCCATATAGTTCTAAGTGCGTTACTGCCAGTTTAACGCCATATAGTTCTAGGTGCGTTACTGATAGTTTAACGCCATATAGTTCTAAGTGCGTTACTGCCAGTTTAACGCCATATAGTTCTAAGTGCGTTACTGCCAGTCTAACGCCATATAGTTCTAAGTGCACTGCTGCCAGTTTAACGCCATTTACTTCTGTGTGCGTTACTTTCAGTTTTATGCCATATCATTTCTAAGTGCGTTACTGCCAGTTTAACACCATATAGTTCTAAGTGCGTTACTGCCAGTTTAACGCCATTTACTTCTGTGGGTGTTACTGCCAGTTTAAGACCATATGGTTCTAACTGCATTACTACCAGTTTAACAACATATAGTTCTGTGTGCGTTACTGCCGGTTTAACGCCATATAGTTCCAAGTGCGTTACTGCTAGTTTAACACCATATAGTTTTAAATGCGTTACTGCCAGTTTAACTCCATTTACTTCTGTGTGCGCTACTGCCAGTTTAACACCATATAGTTAGAAGTGCGTTACTGCAAATTTAACGCCATTTAATTCTGTGTGCATTACTGCCAGTTTAACGCCATATAGTTCTAAATGCGTTACTGCCAGTTTAACGCCATTTACTTCTGTGTGCGTTACTTCCAGTTTAACGCCATATCGTTCTAAGTGCGTTACTGCCAGTTTAACGCCATATAGTTCTAGGTGCGTTACTGCTAGTTTAACGCCATATAGTTCTAAGTGCGTTACTGCCAGTTTAATGCCATATAGTTCTAAGTGTGTTACTGCCAGTTTAACGTCATATAGTTCTAAATGTGTTACTGCCAGTTTAAGGCCGTTTACTTGTGTATGTGTTACTGCCAGTTTAACGCCATATAGTTCTAACTGCATTACTGCCAGTTTAACGCCATATAGGTCTAACTGTGTTACTGCCAGTTTAACGTCATATAGTTCTCAGTGAGTTACTGCCAGTTTAACGCCATATAGTTCTAGGTGCGTTACTGCTAGTTTAACACCATATAGTTCTAAGTGCGTTACTGCCAGTTTAATTCCATATAGTTCTAAGTGCGTTACTGCCAGTTTAACGTCATATAGTTCTAGGTGCGTTACTGCTAGTTTAACGCCGTTTACTTGTGTATGTGTTACTACCAGTTTAACGCCATATAGTTCTAACTGCATTACTGCCAGTTTAACGCCATATAGTTCTAACTGCGTTACTGCCAGTTTAACGTCATATAGTTCTAAGTGAGTTACTGCCAGTTTAACGCCATATAGTTCTAGGTGCGTTACTGCTAGTTTAACGCCATATAGTTCTAAGTGCGTTACTGCCAGTTTAATGCCATATAGTTCTAAGTGCGTTACTGCCAGTTTAACGTCATATAGTTCTAGGTGCGTTACTGCTAGTTTAACGCTGTTTACTTGTGTATGTGTTACTGCCAGTTTAACCCCATATAGTTCTAACTGCATTACTGCCAGTTTAACGCCATATAGTTCTAACTGCGTTACTGCCAGTTTAAAGCCATATAGTTCTAAGTGCGTTACTGCCAGTCTAACGCCATATAGTTCTAAGTGCGCTGCTGCCAGTTTAACGCCATTTACTTCTGTGTGCGTTACTTTCAGTTTTATGCCATATCATTTCTAAGTGCGTTACTGCCAGTTTAACACCATATAGTTCTAAGTGCGTTACTGCCAGTTTAACGCCATTAACTTCTGTGGGTGTTACTGACAGTTTAAGACCATATGGTTCTAACTGCATTACTACCAGTTTAACACCATATAGTTCTGTGTGCGTTACTGCCGATTTAACGCCATATAGTTCCAAGTGCGTTACTGCTAGTTTAACACCATATAGTTTTAAGTGCGTTACTGCCAGTTTAACTCCATTTACTTCTGTGTGCGCTACTGCCAGTTTAACACCATATAGTTAGAAGTGCGTTACTGCAAATTTAACGCCATTTAATTCTGTGTGCATTACTGCCAGTTTAACGCTATATAGTTCTAAATGCGTTACTGCCAGTTTAACGCCATTTACTTCTGTGTGCGTTACTTCCAGTTTAACGCCATATCGTTCTAAGTGAGTTACTGCCAGTTTAACGCCATATAGTTCTAGGTGCGTTACTGCTAGTTTAACGCCATATAGTTCTAAGTGCGTTACTGCCAGTTTAACGACATATAGTTCTAAGTGCGTTACTGCCAGTTTAACGCCATATAGTTCTAGGTGCGTTACTGCTAGTTTAACACCATATAGTTCTAAGTGCGTTACTGCCAGTTTAATGCCATATAGTTCTAAGTGCGTTACTGCCAGTTTAACGTCATATAGTTCTAGGTGCGTTACTGCTAGTTTAACACCGTTTACTTGTGTATGTGTTACTGCCAGTTTAACGCCATATAGTTCTAACTGCATTACTGCCAGTTTAACGCCATATAGTTTTAACTGCGTTACTGCCAGTTTAACTTCATATAGTTCTAAGTGAGTTACTGCCAGTTTAATGCCATATAGTTCTAGATGCGTTACTGCTAGTTTAACGCCATATAGTTAGAAGTGCGTTACTGCCAATTTAAAGCCATTTAATTCTGTGTGCATTACTGCCAGTTTAACGCCATATAGTTCTAAATGCGTTACTGCCAGTTTAACGCCATTTACTTCTGTGTGCGTTACTTCCAGTTTAACGCCATATCGTTCTAAGTGAGTTACTGCCAGTTTAACGCCATATAGTTCTAGGTGCGTTACTGCTAGTTTAACGCCATATAGTTCTAAGTGCGTTACTGCCAGTTTAATGCCATATAGTTCTAAGTGCGTTACTGCCAGTTTAATGCCATATAGTTCTAGGTGCGTTACTGCTAGTTTAACGCCATATAGTTCTAAGTGCGTTACTGCCAGTTTAATGCCATATAGTTCTAAGTGCGTTACTGCCAGTTTAACGTCAAATAGTTCTTTTTTTGTTTACAAACGTTTTTATTGGAAGGTAGCACACAAAATCCAATATGCATTTCTTATAACAGTGGTCATATAAAGTCAACGATACAGAATTGTATAACTTAGTCTAATACATTAGTGTTGCATAGTCGTAGTGAGCATGTTTATTGATGTAATCAGACATTTACAGATTAGCTTGATCCCATAGGTCCCATTTATTATTGAAAATGTGTTTGGAGTCTTTTAAGGAATAATATATCATTTCTGTGTGTTTAATCATAGATATTCTTTGAATTATTTGTTGCCATACTAGGGTGGGAGAATTCCAGTTGAATGCAATCATCCATTGGGTAGCGCTACACAATGTGTGTGCCAAAGTATTTTTGGATTTTGTAAGGTCAGAAATTTTACTAAATAAGAGGCAGTTTTGAGGTGTCAAGGTAATATGCTTATCAGCTAGTTTATCAATAGTTTGGTTAACTGCATCCCAAATTGGCTTCAGTAGTGCGCAATTCCAAAATGTATGTAAAAGAGTGCCCTGGCTACCACAACCTCTAAAACAACTCATTGGAGCACTGGGGTAATATGAGTGTATCCTAGCTGGAGTCATATACCATCTGGTGATCACCTTCAGTGGTGTCTCCCTAAAAGCTGAGGAGCAGGTACACCTGTTCAAATTCAGAATCATAATAGACCATTCTTTTAGTGAGAATGAGCATCCCAGATCGGTCTCCCATTGGGACATGAATTTTGCTTTGGAAGAAGTGATCTGTTCTAAGAAATGTTTATATATAATTGATATTTGGCTTTTTTGTCTAGGAGCAGTTATACATAATCTCTCGACAATATTCCCCATTGGGGGGGTTGTAAGAGCATAAAATTTGGAGTAGAAATTTTTGATGGTTGAATAATTATGAATTTCGGAGATAGGGAGTTTAAATTTATTTTGTAAGGAGTCGAACGTGCTAAAAATGGATTGAGTAGAGAGAGCTTGAAGATTAGTAAGTTTTAGGTTAATCCAATTGGAAAAAATCGTTGAGTCTACGAAAGCCTGAGGAAGGCGGGGATCACCTAGGAATGAGGCAAGAAGATGGGGAGTAGAAGGGGAACATAGGTTATGACCATATTTCGCCCATAGTTGTAAGGATTGAGTTACAATTTTGTTGTATTTAGCAGTTATATTGTGTCTTATTGTATTGGACCACATTAGACCCTCTAGGAAGTATGGATGGACTGTAAGTTGTTCGAACCTTATCCATGGGATTTGCTTAGCTTCAGCGTACCATTGGATCATCTGTGAGAACCTAGCTGACAAATAGTATTGCCATAGATTAGGATGTCCATATCCTCCCAAGGATTGAGGTCTATATAGAACTTCATTACTGCATCTTGGTTTCTTGTTAAACCAAATAAAATTATTTATGAGGCGTTGAATGTGTTCTATTTTACCTTTGGGTATTAAGGCTGGGAGAGCGCGAAACAAAAACAATAATTTAGGTAAGATCATCATTTTTACCGCGCACAGTCTACCTAGAAATGTGATATGAAATGAAGTCCATGTTTTAATGATGTCCATAATTTTGTTAAATAGTGGGTTATAATTATTGAAAGCCAAAGTGTTGTAAGATGGGGTGAGTTTAATCCCTAAATATCTGAAACCTTCAGGGCAAAAGTTTAAATTATATTTTTTAATTTGGGGTATTAAATTTGTGTCTGTGTTTATGCCCATGATTGAGCATTTATTGAAATTGACTCCTAGGCCTGATATTTCTTGAAATTTTTGAAGCTCCAACTCGAGGGCAGAGATTGATTCTATGGGGTTTGTTATAAAAAGAAGAACGTCGTCTGCATACATAGATGATTTAAATTCCGAGGATCCTACTTTATAGCCTTGTATATTTTTATTATTTCTTATTGCAATAGCCAATGGTTCTATGGCAAGGGCAAATAATAAGGGGGAAGCTGGGCAGCCCTGTCTTGTTCCACGACCTATGTGAAAGAAATTGGAGTTGCAACCAGGTAATTTGATTTTGGTTTGTGGGTGATTATAGAGGGCGGAAAAACCGTGTATAAATTTTTCTGGTATGCCAAATCTAGGGAGCAGTTTTAATAAATATGTCCAGTTAACACTGTCGAAAGCCTTGTGTATATCGAGACTAAGAAGGTATGTAGGTTTTTGTTTTAGATTGGAGTCTTGGATAATATTGGATACTAATCTAATGTTATCAGTTATTTGTCTGTTAGGAATAAAGCCGGTTTGGTCAGGATTCACTAAGGGGGAGATAACAGCTGCTAGTCTAATTGCTAAAAGTTTACCGAATATCTTTATATCATTATTAAGAACCGAGATGGGTCTATAGTTTTGTGGTAGAGAGTGGTCCTTATCTGGTTTCGGAAGTAGGGACATGTTTGCCAGAAGCATCTCATTTGGGAATTGTCCTCCTTGTAAAATGTGGTTAAAGAGTTTAGTGAGCCAGGGGGATAGTATATGGGAAAATTTCTTATAGTATGTAGAAGAAAAGCCATCTGGGCCAGGTGAGGTAGAAGTTTTTAAACTTTTTATAATATCGTTTATTTCTTCCTCAGTGCACAGTTCACCGAGGGAGTCTGCTTGAGTTTTAGATAGGGTGGGGATATGAATTTTATCTAGCCATTTTATCGCTTCTGGACTTGGTTGAGATGAGGGGGATGAAAGGAGATTTTCATAGAATTTAGTGAAAATTTCCAAAACTTCTTGAGGATGGGATGTCAGGGAATTTTTTTGATCTTTTAGTTTATATAGATGGGATGGTTTGTTATATTGGTTAAGCTTTCTGGCAAACATAGTGGACATAGTGTTACTATGAAGCAAAAATCTAGATTTAGAATATCTGAGTGTTTTTTCTGTGTTTGTGGATAAAATTGAGTCGAGTTCCTCTCTTTTCTTTTGAATTTGTTTGGTAATGTTCGGGTCAGAAGAATAGCCTAGTTTGTTGTAGAGATTTTTAAGATCTATTGTAAGTTCTTTTATCCTACTAGATTTTGCTTTCTTGATGCTAGAAGCAGTTTTTATGCAATGTCCTCTAATTACTGCTTTGTGAGCTACCCAAATTGAAGGAATAGATACATCTTCAGTGTTATTAATCTTAAAATAGTCTTTTATCTGATTATCTAATTGTTCTTTAATGCTGGGATTTGTTAATAGGGAATCATTTAAACGCCAGTTATATATTGTGTGTTTTAAGCCTATGTGGGATGTGTCAAATGACACAATGAGATGATCTGACCATGGACATGGGAGAATTTCAGCCTTAGGGGAATTTGCAAGAATGATAGGAGTGGTATAAATATAATCCAGTCTGGCATAGCTGTCGTGTGGGTGTGAGTAAAAAGTGAACGCTTTACTGCCAGTGTTATGAGCTCTCCAAGTGTCTATTAATTGAAATTCGTTTAGGGATCGTGATAAAGATTTAGGAAAGGCTTTGGAAGAGGATGTTTGAGAGCTTCTATCTAGGAATGGATTGGATGTAAGATTAAAATCACCTCCTATTATTAGATGTGGGGAGGAAAATTTGTTTAATGTATTGAAGAATTCTTTAAAGAAGGTTGCTTGTGTTTCATTGGGGGCATAGATAGAGGCTATGGTGATTTCTTTTTTGTTAAGATTTCCCTTGAGTATAATATAGCGGCTATTGGGGTCTCTATATATGTTTTGGATGTCAAAAACCAGGGTGTTACGTATAAATACTGCAACTCCTCTGGTTTTGTTCGAGAAGGAGGTAAGGTAGTGTTGATGGTAGGCTTTATCGAAGTAAATGGGGTGTTTATCTGTTAAGAAGTGTGTTTCCTGCATTAGTATAATGTCTGCGCCCAGGTTCTTGTAGTGGCAGAATGCCTTTTTCCTTTTATGAGGGGAATTGAATCCCTGTACATTATGTGATATAACCTTTAGATGCATTTTTGGTGTGTAATTTGAGAAGTGTAGTTGTGTATATTGTAAACGTTTTTTATAAAAAGCTCACTAGATGATTTCTGTATGTTTTTGAGTCTATGCATTGGGTGGAGTGATATATAATTCAGAGTGACACAATATAACCTTCCATGTGAATTAAGAACTTGAACCAAAAAACAATTAAAATATCCAAAACAGTTAACAATGGGGGCCATCCTTTAAAATAGGGAGGATGGTCCAAATAACAATTTTCCAAAGTGGACTACTGTCCACATACCGGCCTCGGCAATCCACGCACCCCACCACAACCAATAATTGGTGGGAAAGGGTTAGAATTAACCGCCCAACTGGTGGCACGAGTGGAGCGCCCAGGTCGGTGGGGGTAACAATCATGCGCCAGTGACACTGCAAAAGAACTTATATGTATAAAGCAATAATATAAATATTTCTTTTATTGGTGCCCAGTACATGAGTGCCAGAGGCGGCGATGGGGGGCCACCTGGATATTAAAGCTGGTAAAAAAATTCAAATTTATGTGGCTCTTCCCCAGACTCACCACCAACCGTCAGCCAAGCACCGAGCACCCTATAGTACCACAAAAGGACCGTATTTGTGAGGGAGACACGTTTGAATATAGCTAAGTAATAGCATATTACTTGATAGAAGATTTCTCTTCCCATAGGAGTTAGGCCCTTATTAAATCAGGGGTTAAACCCATAGGGAGAAATCTGTGAATCTGTATTTAAATCAAAGAAAAGAAAAATTAAAAAAAACATTATTTGGTAAGAAACAGAGATCCACTATCAGTTAATGTCAAAAATGGTGTAATAGTGACATCTAGTGGATCAGGTAGAAATTTTTCTTAATCCCAAAAAAATTAACTTTTTGTGCCCATCACAACCTGTATAATTATATGTAATCAGCAGGGCTGTGATAATACCATAGAAAAGACTGGGGTTCTGCGGTAAGAGTTCATGGAGAAAAAAAGAGAAATAATATGTCCATGTTTGTTAAATGTTATAAGCCTAACATTTCTTGCGTAGAGACATATGGTGGAAGTTGAGTATTGTTCTTGCATATAAGAGACACAGTAATTGAGGAGTCTAGGGCTTATGATTAGTGTTGAGCGAACCCGGACTGTAACGTTCGGGTCCGTACCGAACTTTCGGGTGTCCGTGGCACGGACCCGGACATTTCAAAAATCGTTCGGGTTCGGTCCGGGGTTCTGCTATTTTACTCCACGTGTTGAGAAGCTGCAGGGCAGCCAATCAACAAGCGTTTCACTGGTTTGCCCTTAGAAGCCATCACAGCCATGCCTACTAATGGCATGGCTGTGATTGGCCGGTGCATCATGTGACCCAGCCTCTTTATAAGCTGGAGTCACAGTGCTGCAGTCACATGCTCCTTGGGTTAGTGTAGGGAAAGGTAGCTGACTGCGTGAGGGACAGATTTGAGACATTTTAAGACCTGATCCTGCATCCTGAGATAGATTACTTTACTACTGCTGTCTGTGCTGTTGCTCTGAGGACAGATAGCAGAAATTAGAGATTTCACATA
>BLSH010376046.1:34473-59900 GCA_018402905.1 Glandirana rugosa
TTTAACGCAATTTGACCGTCATTGTGTGAATCTTAATATACCACAATTTGGCCGTCATTACGTGTGTCTTCATTTACCGTAATTTGCCCGTCATTGTGTGAATCTTGATATACCTACATCGCGAATGGGGGCATCCTGGCCGACTCAAACTCCTATATTAAATGATGAGACTGTCATGTTGGGAAATTTGTTTGAACTGGTGAGACCGTGTGGCCTATGGTGATACCTCGTTATGACATTATTAGTTGTGATTCAGATTTTACATTAATAAGTCTAACCATAAATGACATGTCTGACGTTTTTGGTTACATTATTGTAAGTGTTATGTCTAGTTGTAAATCGTTAATCTTTTTAAACGTTATTTATGCATAATAGTGCAAATTTTTCTAATTGCTAAATGTTGATCTGTATTGTGAATGTTATTACATTGGTTTTTGCAGTCTGTACAGTAAATACCAATCTGAATAATTACATTTTAGACTTAGTGTTGATTATTACAGTATTGCTCCATAGTGGTATCCGGTGTGCCAGAGTGGTCAAGTTTGTTTAAAGGGTTGTACTGTCAGAGTAGTAAATTATATCCTCAAACTCAGCCGGTCCTACGGGGGTAAGCGCTACATCCATATAGTTCTAAGTGTGTTACTGCCCGTTTAATGCCATTTACTTCTGTGTGCATTACTGCCGGTTTAACACCATATAATTCTAAGTGTGTTACTGCCAGTTTAACGCAATTTACTTCTGTGTGCGTTACTTCCAGTTTAACGCCATATAGTTCTAAGTGCGTTACTCCCAGTTTAACGCCATATAGTTCTAGGTGCATTACTGCTAGTTTAACGCCATATAGTTCTAAGTGCGTTACTGCCAGTTTAATGGAATTTACTTCTGTGTGCATTACTGCCAGTTTAACGCCATATAGTTCTAAGTGCATTACTGCCAGTTTAATGCCATTTAGCTCTAAGTTCCTTACTGCCAGTCTAAAGCCATATAGTTCTAAGTGCGTTACTGCCAGTTTAATGCCATTTACTTCTGTGTGCATTACTTTCAGTTTTATGCAATAAAATTTCTTATTGCGTTACTGCCAGTTTAAGGCCATATAGTTCTAAGTGCGTTACTGCCAGTTTAACGCCATTTACTTCTGTGGGTGTTACTGCCAGTTTAACGCCATATAATTCTAACTGCGTTACTGCCAGTTTAACGCCATATGGTTCTAACTGCATTACTACCAGCCTAACACCATATAGTTCTGTGTGTGTTACTGCCAGTTTAACGCCATATAGTTCTAAGTACATTACTGCCAGTTTAACGCCATATAGCTCTAAGTTCGTTACTGCCAGTCTAACACCATATAGTTCTAAGTGCGTTACTGCCAGTTTAATGCCATTTACTTCTGTGTGCATTACTTTCAGTTTTATGCCATATAATTTCTTATTGCGTTACTGCCAGTTTAACGCCATATAGTTCTAAGTGCGTTACTGCCAGTTTAACGCCATTTACTTCTGTGGGTGTTACGGCCAGTTTAACGCCATATAGTTCTAACTGCATTACTGCCAGTTTAACGCCATATAGTTCTAACTGCATTACTACCAGCTTAACACCATATAGTTCTGTGTGCGTTACTGCCAGTTTAACGCCATATAGTTCTAAGTGCGTTACTGCCAGTTTAACTCCATATAGTTGTAAGTGCGTCACTGCCAGTTTAACTCTGTTTACTTCTGTGTGCGCTACTGCCAGTTTTACACCATATAGTTAGAAGTGCATTACTGCCAGTTTAACGCCATTTACTTCTGTGTGCATTACTGCCGGTTTAACAACATATATTTCTAAGTGTGTTATGGCAGTTTAACACCATGTACTTCTGTGTGCGTTACTTCCAGTTTAACGCCATATAGTTCTAGGTGCGTTACTGCTAGTTTAACGCCATATAGTTCTAAGTGCGTTACTGCCAGTTTAACGCCATATAGTTCTAGGTGCCTTACTTCTAGTTTAACGCCATATAGTTCTAAGTGCGTTACTGCCAGTTTAATGCCATATAGTTCTAAGTGCATTACTGCCAGTTTAACGCCATATAGTTCTAAGAGCGTTACTGCCAGTTTAACGCCATTTACTTCTGTGTGCGTTTCTTCCAGTTTAACGCCATATAGTTCTAAGTGCGTTACTGCCAGTTTAACATCATATAGTTCTAGATGCGTTACTGCTAGTTTAACGCCATATAGTTATTAGTGCGTTACTGCCAGTTTAATGCCATTTACTTCTGTGTGCGTTACTTCCAGTTTAACGCCATATAGTTCTAAGAGCATTACTGCCAGTTTAATGCCATATAGTTCTAAGTGCATCACTGCCAGTTTAACGCCATTTACTTCTGTGTGGGTTACTTCCAGTTTAACGCCATATAGTTCTAAGTGCATTACTGCCAGTTTAACGCCATATAGTACTAGGTGCGTTACTGCTAGTTTAACACCATATAGTTCTAAGTGCGTTACTGCCAGTCTAACGCCATATAGTTCTAAGTGCGTTACTGCCAGTTTTACGCCATTTACTTCTGTGTGCATTACTTTCAGCTTCATGCCATATAATTTCTAAGTGCGTTACTGCCAGTTTTGCGCCATATAGTTCTAAGTGCATTACTGCCAGTTTAACGCCATTTACTTTTGTGGGTGTTACTGCCAGTTTAACGCCATATAGTTCTAACTGTGTTACTGCCAGTTTAACGCCATATAGTTCTAACGGCATTACTACCAGTTTCACACCATATAGTTCTGTGTGCGTTACTGCCAGTTTCACGCCATATAGTTTTAAGTGCGTTACTGCCAGTTTAACGCCACATAGTTCTAGGTGTTATACTGCTGGTTTAATGCCATATAGTTCTAAGTGCGTCACTGCCAGTTTATTGCCATATAGTTCTAAGTGCGTTACTGCCAGTTTAACGCCATATAGTTCTAAGTGCGTTACTGCCAGTTTAACGCCATTTACTTCTGGATGTGTTACTACCAGTTTAAGGCTATATAGTTCTAACTGCATTACTGCCAGTTTAACGCCATATAGTTCTGTGTGCGTTATTACCAGTTTAAAGCCATATGGTTCTACGTGCTTTACTGCCAGTTTAACGCCATATAGTTTTAAGTGCATTACTGCCAGTTTAACTCAATTAACTTCTGTGTGCACTACTGCCAATTTAACACCATATAGCTAGAATTGCGTTACTGACAATTTAACGCCATTTAATTCTGTGTGTGTTACTGCCAGTTTAACACCATATAGTTCTAAATGTGTTACTGCCCGTTTAATGCCATTTACTTCTGTGTGCATTACTGCCGGTTTAACACCATATAATTCTAAGTTTGTTACTGCCAGTTTAACGCAATTTACTTCTGTACGCGTTACTTCCAGTTTAACGCCATATAGTTCTAAGTGCGTTACTCCCAGTTTAAGGCCATATAGTTCTAGGTGCGTTACTGCTAGTTTAACGCCATATAGTTCTAAGTGCGTTACTGCCAGTTTAATGCCATTTTCTTCTGTGTGCATTACTTCCAGATTAACGCCATATAGTTCTAAGTGCATTACTGTCAGTTTAATGCCATTTAGCTCTAAGTTCGTTACTGCCAGTCTAAAGCCATATAGTTCTAAGTGCGTTACTGCCAGATTAATGCCATTTTCTTCTGTGTGCGTTACTTCCAGATTAACGCCATATAGTTCTAAGTGCATTACTGTCAGTTTAATGCCATTTAGCTCTAAGTTCATTACTGCCAGTCTAAAGCCATATAGTTCTAACTGCATTACTACCAGCTTAACACCATATAGTTCTGTGTGCGTTACTGGCAGTTTAACGCCATATAGTTCTAAGTGCGTTACTGCCAGTTTAATGCCATATAGTTCTAAGTGCGTTACTGCCAGTTTAACGTCATATAGTTCTAGGTGCGTTACTGCTAGTTTAACGCCGTTTACTTGTGTATGTGTTACTGCCAGTTTAACGCCATATAGTTCTAACGCCATTACTGCCAGTTTAACGCCATATAGTTCTAACTGCGTTACTGCCAGTTTAACGTCATATAGTTCTAAGTGAGTTACTGCCAGTTTAACGCCATATAGTTCTAGGTGCGTTACTGCTAGTTTAACGCCATATAGTTAGAAGTGCGTTACTGCCAATTTAAAGCCATTTAATTCTGTGTGCATTACTGCCAGTTTAACGCCATATAGTTCTAAATGCATTACTGCCAGTTTAACGCCATTTACTTCTGTGTGCGTTACTTCCAGTTTAACGCCATATCGTTCTAATTGAGTTACTGCCAGTTTAACGCCATATAGTTCTAGGTGCGTTACTGCTAGTTTAACGCCATATAGTTCTAAGTGCGTTACTGCCAGTTTAATGCCATATAGTTCTAAGTGCGTTACTGCCAGTTTAACGTCATATAGTTCTAAGTGGGTTACTGCCAGTTTAAGGCCGTTTACTTGTGTATGTGTTAGTGCCAGTTTAACGCCATATACTTCTAACTGCATTACTGCCAGTTTAACGCCATATAGGTCTAACTGCGTTACTGCCAGTTTAACGTCATATAGTTCTAAGTGCGTTACTGCCAGTTTAACGCCATATAGTTCTAGGTGCGTTACTGCTAGTTTAACGCCATATAGTTCTAAGTGCGTTACTGCCAGTTTAATGCCATATAGTTCTAAGTGCGTTACTGCCAGTTTAACGTCATATAGTTCTAAGTACGTTACTGCCAGTTTAAGGCTGTTTACTTGTGTATGTGTTACCGCCAGTTTAACACCATATAGTTATAACTGCATTACTGCCAGTTTAAAGCCATATAGTTCTAAATGCGTTACTGCTAGAGTTGAGCGGACACCTGGATGTTCGGGTTCAGGTTTTCATGGGAAAAGTTTGGGTTCGGTCCGAACTTGACCCTGGACCCCGAACCCCATTGAAATCAATGGGGACCCAAACTTTTTGGCACATAAATGGCTGTAAAAAAGTCCTGGAAAGTGCTAGAGGGCTGCAAAAGGAAGAAAAGTGGGGGTAAGAGTAGGACAAGTGCCCTACAAAGAAATGGGGATAGGGAAATAACAATAATCTGTCCCTTACAGCAACAGCAGGAACCTGACCCTATAAAACTAGGAGATGGTTTTAGAACAATAATCTGTCCCTTACAGCAACAGCAGTTTGATATGATTTTAGAACAACAATTTGTCCCTTACAACAGCAGCAGGAACCTCTCCCTATAGCAGTTTGATATGATTTTAGAACAATAATCTGTCCCTTACAGCACCAGCAGGAAGCTCTCCCTATAGCAGTTTGATATGATTTTAGAACAATAATCTGTCCCTTACAGCAACAGCAGGAACCTCTCCCTATAGCAGTTTGATATGATTTTAGAACAATAATCTGTCCCTTACAGCACCAGCAGGAACCTCTCCCTATAGCATTTTGATATGATTTTAGAACGATAATCTGTCCCTTACAGCATCGGCAGGAACCTGAACCTATAGCAGTAGGAGATGATTTTAGAACAATAATCTGTCCCTTATAGCAACAGCAGGAACCTGACCCTATAGAACTAGGAGATGATTTTAGAACAATAATCTGTCCCTTACAGCAACAGTAGGACCCTACCCTATAGAACTAGGAGATGATTTTAGAACAATAATTTGTCCCTCTAAGCAGTAGACTCTAACTAGTCCAGTCAGATTGATCTGTAATGCAGGATGAGATGTTATTAGATCTGCAATCTGTCCCTAAAAGCAGTTGTAGTAGTAATCTCTACCTAGTCCACAATTAGATCGTTCTGTAATGCAGGATGAGATGTTATTAGATCTGCAATCTGTCCCTCACAGCAACAGCAGCATCCTCTCCCTACACTAGCCTGAGAGCATATGACATGCAGCACTACGTAACTCCAGCTCATACAGAGGCTGGGTCACATGATGCACTGGCCAATCACAGCCATGCCATTAGTAGGCCTGGCTGTGATAGATTCTAAGGGCAAACCAGTGAAACGCTTGTTGATTGGCTACCCTGCAGCTATTCAACAAGCGGGAAAAAAATACCAGAAGCCAGAACCCAAACTTTTTTTCAAAAGTTCGGGTTCGGGTCCCGAACACCGCAAAGTTCGGCGCGAACCCGAACTTTCGCTCAACTCTAGTTACTGCTAGTTTAACGCCATATAGTTCTGTGTGCGTTACTGCCAGTTTAACGCCGCATGGTTCTAAGTGTGTTACTGCCAGTTTAACACCATATAGTTTTAAGTGAGTTGCTGCCAGTTTAACTCCATTTACATCAATGTGCGCTACTGCCAGTTTAACTCCATATAGTTAGAAGTGCGTTACTGCCAATTTAACGCCATTTACTTCTGTGTGCTTTACTGCCAGTTTAACGCCATAAAGTTCTAAATGCGTTACTGCCAGTTTAACGCCATTTACTTCTGTGTGCATTACTGCCAGTTTAACACCATATAGTTCTAAGTGTTTTACTGCCAGTTTAATGCCATTTACTTCTGTGTGCATTGATGCCTGTTTAAAACCATATAGTTCTCAATGTGTTAATGCCAGTTTAACGCCATTTACTTCTGTGTGCGTTACTTCCAGTTTAACGCCATATAGTTCTAAGTGCATTACTGCCAGTTTAACGCCATATAGTTCTAGGTGGGTTACTGCTAGTTTAACGCCATGTAGTTTAAAGTGCGTTATTGCCAGTTTAATGCCATTTACCTCAGAAAACAGCGTCCAATCCCCCTACCAGTATTCGTACACCTACTGGTACAGGGCAGGTTCCTGCACCCGAACATACGCAGGCTGGAACCTGCAGGCTTGACTGTTGAGAGGGGGAGGCTGGAGAGCTTAGGATGCTCCTCTGAAGTTATTTCCACCTTACTGAAAGCCAGAAAACTCAATACTACTAATGCCTATGCCAAGATCTGGGACAAATTCGCACTGCTGTTGGCTGAAAGAAACCTAAACCCTGCAGCGCCACCGCTATCAGCAGTATTGGGCTTCCTCCAATCAGGCCTAAACATGGGCCTTAGCCTCAGCTCATTAAAAGGTACAAATATTGGTGATCTTGGTAATAACCAAGATCAGATGGGCTGAGGAGCCGTTAATCTGACAATTCTTAAAAGCAGTCATCAAGATTCGCCCACATAGAAGGGTCTTCTCCCAATGTTATCTGTCAGTTCTACTAGGCTTTCTATCAGGCCATCCCTTTGCTCCAACCAAAGACTGTTCTCTTTAGGACATAACGTATAAAGTAGTTTTTCTAACAGCCTCAGAGCAGTATACAAGATTCTTCCCAGATCGAGTCGAATTAAGACCGGTCAACCACTTTATTCCGAAAGTACCAACATCCGTTTCATTTGTCTTGCATTTGGGCAACTTCCCAGAAGAACACTCAGGAAGCCTGCATGGACTAGATATTTCCAGGACATTTAGACCCCTTTCACACTGGGGCGCCTTACAGGCGCTATTGCGCTAAAAATAGTGCCTGTAAAGTGTCTCCCCATTCAACCCAGTGTGTCCTTTCCCACTGGGGCGGCTCAGGGCGGTGCGCTTGCGGAAGTAAAATTAAACTCCTGAAAGCATGATTTTTCAGAAATGTGGGGAGCGGTGTATACACCGACCCTCCACCACCCCTGCCATTGGATTGAATGGGCCGAGCGCCGGCACTTTTAACACCTGTTTAACCCCTTGTGGGGGGGTTAAAAGTGCCATGCTGCCGCCCGAATAGCGGCGCCATATCACTGCTATTACAGCGGTAGATCGCCGCTAAATTAGCGGCGGTTTACCGCTGACGATTGGGCGGTCCCAGTCTGAAAGGGGCCTAAGAAAATACTAATAGGTTACCACACCATTTAAATCTTCGGATAAACTCATTATAATCCCAGCAGGGAGGTACCGGGGGAAGGAGGCTACTGCAAGAACTCAACGCAGAACGTACTGAGCGAGGGGTTGTGATCTTCCGGGAGTGATGACTGCACACTCCACCAGGGAGGGGGCAGCTTCATGGGCGGCGCTCTCAAATGTATCCATGGAAACCATCTATAGAGCAGCTTCTTGGCATCAGGAAAGGAAAATTACGGTAAGTATTTGATATAATTTTTCAGTTTGTATGCAACTAGATTTAATACAGATTTGAAGGGGTATGAATTGTTTGCACTTCTAAAATATGTATTTTGAGTCTGCAAAACTCAAACATAAAGCAAAAAACAATCAACTTTTTATTTCAACACTAGAATAAACATATGTTACATTAATGTACTTGGGCCAAAAAAAAAAGGCATGGGAATGATGCTCCAGCATTTGACAATATAGTTAGAAGGGCCCTGCTCAAACGAGCTTACAATCTACAAGGGTAGGGCACTATAAATTAGACACATTAAACAAATCACATTAGAAATGAAAGGATACAAATCAAGCTAATAACAAGCATTACTAACCTTTTTTGTGATCAGAAGTCCTCACCCCAAACCCCAAAAAAGTTACGCGGCAGAATTATCAGAAGCAAAAACAGACAAAATGAATACAAAAGCCAAAAAGGCACCGCCCAAACTACATTGACACACACAGCAGTAATGAATTAGCCAGAACCTTCTTTTTCAACAAAACCATTACATAGCAGTTGTAGATTTGTGAGATTTAGTAATCATCAAACAGCCTTAGTGGGGTGTGAGTCAGAAATTAGGCACCCCCCCCCCCCAAAACCCACATCTATTTGTAACCCAATATACAGACTACAAAAAAAGATTCAGGCCTGTCCTTAGGCCAAATGTCTGCCACAAATGCTGGCGTTTAAATAACATAGCCAAGATTGCTCACCTCCACACACCCAGTAAAGGACACACCCACCAGTGTAATTGATTTTGTCTCTCTCACACCTGTTCATTACACACTCTTTACAAATAAAAACATGCTTCAGAATATATATCTGTGCAGGGTAAAGCTAAAAAAATATAACACTGGTCATGATCAGTGATCCCAAACATCTCCAAATCAAACCTGTACGTTGTTGGGCATATGGAGGGTCCAAAACTGGAAATGACAACTTTTGACGGGTGCTTCTCACAAATTGGTGACAGCACATTTGTCATTCATCATAAGCATACAAAATTAAAATATCTGGGCCAAAACACCACAGGTCTAGATTTGGTGTAAACCCACACTTGCTTTATTTATAATGTGATTTCTTGGGGTTCCATTATGTTAAACCACTCAAAAATGTTAGCATTGGTGAAAAAGAAATGTTAACACCACTACACACAAACCTCTAGCCACATAGCAGGATTGGGGTTTAAAGTCAGACCGTCAGTGCTGCTAGCCAGAAGCTCTAGTCTATGAGCCACTGTGCAGCCATAGGTTTTTAGGCTACATCTCTGTGATGTAAAACAGTCCTAAGTCCCGGGGTGTAAGAAGTTAATCAATGCAGATGTACTGTGGAAGGACAGAGACTCAGTGAACAACCTGTTTCTGGCATATACCATCTGTTTTGAAGGCTGGCTATGGCTGATTACTGTCAGCATGCTGAGAGGTAAACAGCTGTCATTTTGTGGGTTTTTGCTTGGCAAGAGGCTAGAATTAGTGGTGGTGGGGAAATGTTAAGGCTCATTAGAGTCCTTGTTCATAGAAAACATGACACAATTTGCGATGGTGGTGGAACCCTCCTACACATAAATACTACATTTAGATATAATTTAGGTAAGGCCCTGAGTCAGGAGTTATGTTTAACAACATAGGGAAAACAAACAACGTCTCTACATGAAGTGACATGTTTGGGATTCTAAACCAGAATCTCAGCGCTGCTAGGCAGACGTGCTAACTAGCGAGCCACTGGACTGCTACATGTAGAACCCTCCTACACACATATATACTGCATTTCTTTGGACATATAGGTGGTGAAATTACATTAGTCAGGAGTTATTCTTCTTGATTTATTCTGTGATATTTGGTAGTTCTTGGTGTGTGAGTGTAGAAAAGTGATGCTACCCTCTGCTTTTTGTGAATGACATTTTTATTTTGGATGTTGGTACACATATCACCTTTTTTGGGCTCAAATTAGGATCATTTGGAAATAGTAAAAACACACACAAAAGTGTGACTCATTTTAAATTTACATCAACAATGGTATTGTTTGTGGTTTATAAAGACACCTTTGTGAGTTTGGGTAAATATTTTTGTGAGGTTGGCTGTAACAAGTGAAAGTGACAGAGAAAAAAATATTTTACCAAGACATGAAAACATTACACATACTAGCATTCTTAAAAACAAAATAGATAAAGAAGAAGCAACATTGCTACAAGGACAATTTCTTTGAGTTAAAGAACAAAGATGCATTTCATCTCAACATGAAAAGGATTTATTTGGGGAATAAATGTACCATTATAATCAATGGCTGAAACTTGCATTGGGCTACGTAACTCTCATTTTCGCTTCCAAGAAATGCTCTTCCACCCAGCGCTAATTTTGGTATTTACTATGGCGCCCTGCCAAAAAGCCATGGGAGTTAAAATGAGTAGTTTGCATGTCTGAGCATGCTCAGTTGTGCTGGCAGCTAGTTGTAAAGAGATGGAGAATTTATCTCTTCTCAGACTTTTAAATATATTTCAGAACTTCGGGCTTGGCTTTTGAGAGGGGTAGGCTGGAGAGCTTGGGATGCTCCTCTGAAGTTATTTCCACCTTATTGAAAGCCAGAAAACCCTATAATAATGTCTACACCAAGATCAGGGATGAATTTGCACTGCTGCTGGCTAACAGAAACCTAAACCCTGCAACGCCACCGCTATCAGCAGTATTGGGCTTAGACATGGACCTTAGCCTCAGCTCATTAAAGGTACAAATATTGGCGATCTCAGCAATAACCAAGATCAGATGGGCTGAGGAGCCATTAATCTGACAATTCTTAAAAGCAGTCATCAAGATATTTCAGTGTAGAAATCACTTTTTCACATTGTTTAAAAGCAGATTCAATATACCACATATTTCAGTACCATTTAGGGGATCATATCATGCTCTAAACATTATTTCCATTTGCGATTCCCCAGGTCCTAACTGTAGTAAGGTTTTGGGTGCTATGTGTTGCCTGGGCACTATAGTGAATTTGATTTTGGGAGTATTTTTGCTCCAGCAGTATTGTGAATTCTGTTGGGTGCTAATTAGAGTGATTGTGGGTATTTTATCGCTATTTAGCGCAATCACGATCTCCGTAGCGTGGGTTTGGGTCCCATTGCTACTGGAAACAGACTACTAGGGAGGGAGCCTGTCACCTATAGCAGGTACCATGCTTCACAACTGGTTGCTTTGTGTCTTGAACTAGTACTTAGTTACCCAGCAACTATGTTCCTCCTTGTCTTGCCAAGTTAACCCTTTTTGTAGTAGCTGAGCATTAAACCCCTTTGTGCTTTACAGACCCTGTTTTTTTATATGCCAGAACTAGCATACACCGAACTTTACTTAAAAGTTCTTCAACGATACAGTTCAATGTGAGCAAAGTCCATATCCTAACCCATACTACAACTGAGTGACTGCCCAGGCATACCTCTGCAATTCCTGTTTTTGGATGTTCTCCGGAATCCTGGTGTCTCTTCCACATGATTTCACAGCATCTTACCCCGGGAGTAAACAGAATGCTAGTGAGAGTGGCAGCCTTGAACCCAGCCTTCTCCTGTATTTATATTACTGGTTAGTAGCCTGGATCCAAAAAGCCTGGGAAAATAAGTACAGAAACATAACTCTTTCCCCCCTCAGCCTGGGCCAGCCACTAAATATCTAGTGCAGCAATAAACAACCTGCTTACACCCGTGGTCACCATCTCCTCCATTCCGAACTACAGCTTCTATGAATTAAAGAGGAAGTAAACTCTGACCCTCTGAACCTAAATTTCAAAGAAGAAAGTATAGTAAACCATTTTAAACATGTGCTCAGTAAATAGAAGCCCCATTGCATGTTTCTAACTTTTTTTTCTTTGTTTTTTTTTCATATCCTTATTTCCGGGCCCAGCTGCCGCCATTCTAACTACTGTCTCCTGCATCTGATGTGCTCTGGACTTCCACCCTTTCTTCTTCTCCCAGACCGAAATCTCATGCATGCGCCATAATTCTTTAGCAAGCTTGTTTGTTTTGAGAATGGAAATCAAATCTCACGATATCTCAGGGCTGTGGCATGGACACAGGAGATAACGAAGCTCCGGAATGTCATCAACGGACTTACGGCACGATGAGCATGCCATAAAAAGAGACAAACGTGTGCATGCGTCGATGATATAATGAAAAGTAACAGGACGGATTACAAGCAAATGAACAAGGTTGTAGGGATTTAACACAGAGCGATCAGTTAAGTGCTTTGTAATGCTTTATATGGCAGAAAATGGACAGGTTGAGTTTACAACCACTTTAAACAGGATCTATGAATGTAGGGGTCGGAGAATATAGGGTGATTTGTTGTCATTACAATATATTACGTGAGCACATTATTTTGCTCTGCAGTAAAAACATTACATTTTCCACAACAAATATTTTATGCTACAAAAGGGATTTATTTTACCATTATTAAACTATGACCATACCTTTTAATGTGAGGTCCCCTCATATTTAGTCACCACTAACTCCCATAATCTGAGGCCCCCTCATATTCAGCCACCATCAGACCCCTCCCCCATGGGAAGCCACCCCTATATGTATCTAACATATTAAGACCCCTCCTCCAATGAAGGCCCCAAGAACAGTGATATTCAACATACAATCCCCAATTAGAGGGGATTTACAGTAACCATTATTGTAACAAATGGATTTACGCTGACCACCAATCCCCAATATAATGGTGGTCAGTGCAAATACCTCTTTACATTGGTGGTTAGTATAAATGCCTCTATTACATAGGTGTTCAGTGTAGATGCCTCTATTACATTGGTGGGCAGTGCAAATCCAACTGTTCAGAGTCAGTGTAAATACATCTGTTACATAGGTAGTCTGGATAAATTCCCTAGGTGCATTCATGGTCAATTTAAAGTAGAACTATAAGCAAAACTTTTTTCCATTTTGGATAGCTTAAGGGAGGGTTATAACCCCTGTCAGATTTTTGTTCAGCCATCTGTGCCCCATTTCGGAGATTTCCCTTCACCTCCTGTCCCATTGCCAAACAGGAAGTGAGAGGAAATCCCTGCCAATAAAGGGAATTCCTAGGGGACACCCAGGTCACCAGAACTAGTGTCCTCCTTGGAAGATTTCCCCCTCTATTACTTTTCTGGAGACAACCCAAAATTTGGTGATTTTCTTTTACTTTCACTTTCAATGATAATGGTAATTAGGACAAATAGAGAGGGTGAATCTTCATATCGGGGGCACAGACCACAATACAAAACTGATACGCGTTCTAATCCCTCTGCACTCTATCCAAAACTAAAAAAAAAAAAAGTTTGGCCTTTGATTATACTTTAAATCTTCACAATATGTTGGTGGTCAGTGTATTCTGTATCCGTTTGCTACATTGAAAAACAGCAATAATTTTATTGCTACATTGCTGGTTGGCGTATATGGCTTCATTAAATTATTAAACAAAAAGAAAGTACAGAAACATCCACTCAGGTGGCCCCAGGCAGCAAAAACAGCAATGGAAGGCAGACAAGTGTTCCAGGAAGTCAAGCCAACAGATCCTCACTCGTGCTCAATGAACGATATATATGCAAAGGTCGGTCACGCATATGCAATAGTGTGTGTGTGTAGCTCCACCTGGGTGGAACTACGCACACACACTACTGCGCATGCGTGACCGATATTCAGCCATCTTGGTTATGGGAAACTGACTTATCTATGATTTATGATGTAACGCATGCTTTTTATCATCATTTTAATGTAGGTGCACTACCTTTTTACAATAAATGAACGTTTGTACAGTACTGTACTATGTGGAGCCTTGTACTTTGCATATACTGTATATCGTTCATTGAGCACGAGTGAGGGTCTGTTGGCTTGACTTCCTGGAACACTTGTCTGTCTTCCATCACTGTTTTTACTGCCTGGGGCCACCTGAGTGGATGTTTAAGCTTCTGCCAGTGGATCTGGGTGTTGATTGGACCCTTGATCACAACTTGTGTCATGTTTGCTGTCCTTGGATTCTTCTTCATTCAGAACGGATTTTTGTATGGGACTTTCCTTTAAGGAGAATGGCAGAATCTAGTGCTCTCCATATAATATATATTTATCAATAAAAAAATAGTAATTTGCAGCCATGTACTCCTTTGGGAGTGGCTGGTAGTTGTGGTTCACCCTTAATCTCACCATATCTCACACATCCGAAGTCACTGAACAGTTGTTGTTATGTTTGTTTTATTTAGGGAATTAACTTGGATGGGGAAAAGGGGTGACAGTGGGATGCCAAAAAAATTGGTTACAGGTAAAGTTGAGCGAACCCGAACTGTAAAGTTCGGGTCCGTACCAAACTTTTGGGTGTCCGGGACCCGCACCTGAACCCGGACTTTTCAAAAAAAGTCTGGGTTCGGGTCCGGGGTTCTGGTATTTTCTACGTGTTTAAAAGCTGGCACTTTTAAACACGTAGAACATTAGAACACTAGTATGGCTCTATGTGGCTGAAACAGGCTTTTCCCACACACTTTGAAGATGATTTTAGAACACTAATATGGCTCTATGCGGCTGAAAAAGGCTTTTCCCACACACTTTGAAGATGATTTTAGAACACTAATATGAATCTATGTGGCTGAAACAGGCTTTTCCCACCCACTTTGAAGATGATTTTAGAACACTAATATGGCTCTATGCAGCTGAAACAGGCTTTTCCCACACACTTTGAAGATGATTTTAGAACTGTAATATGTCTCTATGTGGCTGAAACAGGCTTTTCCCACGCACTTTGAAGATGATTTTAGAACACTAATATGGCTCTATGCGGCTGAAACAGGCTTTTCCCACACACTTTGAAGATGATTTTAGAACACTAATATGGCTTTATGCGGCTGAAACAGGCTTTTCCCACACACTTTGAAGATGATTTTTGAACACTAATATGGCTCTGTGCGGCTGAAATAGGCTTTTCCCACACACTTTGAAGATGATTTTAGAACTGTAATATGGCTCTATGCGGCTGAGACAGGCTTTTCCCACACACTTTGAAGATGATTTTAGAACAGTAATATGGCTCTATGCGGCTGAAACAGGCTTTTCCCACACACTTTGAAGATGATTTTAGAACAGTAATATGTCTCTATGTGGCTGAAACAGGCTTTTCCCACGCACTTTGAAGATGATTTTAGAACACTAATATGGCTCTATGCGGCTGAAACAGGCTTTTCCCACACACTTTGAAAATTATTTTAGAACACTAATGTGGCTCTATGCGGCTGAAACAGGCTTTTCCCACACACTTTGAAGGTGATTTTAGAACAGTAATATGGCTCTATGCGGCTGAAACAGGCTTTTCCCACACACTTTGAAGATGATTTAGAACACTAATATGGTTCTATGCGGCTGAAATAGGCTTTTCCCACACACTTTGAAGATGATTTTAGAACACTAATATGGCTCTATGCGGCTGAAATAGGCTTTTCCCACACACTTTGAAGATGATTTTGGAACAGTAATATGGCTCTATGCCCCTGCAATAGGCTTTTCCCACACACTTTGAAGATGATTTTAGAACAATAATCTTTCCCTTAAAGCAACAGCTGGAGGCTTTCCCTGTACAAGAATCTAAAATCATCTCCTAGTTCTATAGGGAGAGGTTCCTACTATTGCTTAAAGGGACAGATTATTGTTTCTTGCACAAAATTAAAATGTGCATCTACATTGCTGGTTTAAAAAAAAATTCCAAAAATAAAAAAAACAGTGTTGGCTACCTCTTCCTCCTCCTCCGCCGCCACTTTCACCGCCTCCTCAACCACCAACTCCACATCCACCTCCATTTTTGATTTTTTTATGTGATTTTAGCTTAAAAATTATTTTAAGTTATTTCCCTATCCCCATTTCTTTGTAGGGCACTTGTCCGACCCTTACCCCCATTTTCCTTCCTTTTGCAGACCTCTAGGACTTTCCAGGAGTTTGTTACAGCCATTTTTGTGCCTAAAAGTTCGGGTCCCCATTGATTTCAATGGGGTTTGGGGTCCGGGTCAAGTCCGAACCCGAACCCGGACTTTGTCCAGAAGTTCGGGCGAACCTGCAGAACCCAAACTTCCAGAGGTTCGATCAACTCTAGTTACAGGACATCTATATACACAACCATATATACACTGTACTTCCTCCAGCACTTCTCTTGCAATGTAACATCAAAACAGTGAGACAGCTTTCTATATACTGTATTTCAGTATGTAAGCTCTGTGCTGTTACAAATAAGTGTGAAATGCAAAAAGGTGGGTGTAAAAAGATGTTCGTTTGCCGCCTTCTCTCTGTATCCTTAGTGTGGAGGAGTGTGGGTGTAGCAACATGGCGGCAACGGAACGTCACTTCCGGTTTCCACTTGTATGGGGTTTCAAAAAACGACGCTACACCCCCATGGAATGCAGATCTCCGCGGGGGCACCCAATGAAGAGGAGGAGCCAGGAGTGCCACCGGGACACCCCAGAAAAGGAGTATCAGGGCCACTATGTGCAAAACTCTTGCACAAAGCAGGTAAGTATAGCATGTTTGTTATTTAACCACTTACCCACTGGAGCCCTTTTTTACATTTGTTGGTTACTTGTTAAAAACAGTGTTTTTAATTACTTAGAGCCCCCAAATATTATATATATATATATATTTTTCAAACACCCTAGAGCAGGGGTCCTCAAACTATGGCCCTCCAGTTGCTCAGGAACTACAATTCCCATCATGCCTAGTCATGTCTGTGAATGTCAGAGTTTTACAATGCCTCATGGGATGTGTAGTTCTGCAACAACTGGAGGGCCGTAGTTTGAGGATGCCTGCCCTAGAGAATAAAATGGAGATTGTTGCAATACTTTTTGTCATTTGCGCAGTGGTCTTTGAAGTGTGATTTTTTTTGGGAAAAATTTCACTTTTTTGAGTTAAAAAATAAGACAACAGTAAAGTTAGCCCAATTTTTTTGTATATTGTGAAAGAGAATGTTATGCCGAGTAAATAGATACCATACATGTTAGGGTTGAAAGTTGCGCACACTTAAAAATCTTCATAGGCGACTCTTTAAAAATTTTTAACGGTTACAAGATTAGAGGTGCAGAGGAGGTCTTTTGCTAGAACTATTGTTCACACTCTGGTGATCACGGCGATACCGCACATGTGTGGTTGGAACACCGTTTTCATATGCGGGCACGACTTACGTATGGGGTTTCATTGCCGTTCGAGCTCGTGGGGACAGTGGCTCTTTTAAATTTATTTATTTTTATTTTTTTTAGCACTGTTCATTTAAACAAAAAATTTTGATCACTTTTATTGCTATAACAAGGAATTTAAACATCCCTTGTGATAGTAATATATGGTGACAGGTACTCTTTACAATTCACAGTATTCAGATCGCCAAAAACAGTGATTCTGAATACTGTCATTTTTTAAAAACCAGCACCGTTGGCCGCCAAGTAAACCGGAAGTGATGTCGCTTCCGGAATTTGACGAAGGAGACCCGATTAGGCTTCCTTCAGGTCTCTCTTTGGGTGAACTTTGACTAGTGAACACCTTACGGCTTATTCAACACACTGATTGATGTGGAACTGTTTCCTATCTTCCCTGCCTCTTTCTGGATCACGAGATTCAATATTATTTATGCTTTGACGTCAAATTTTTCACTGAACATTTGATATTCATTTTCATCAGCACATTTTGGGTTATCCATTGGGACATTTTCACGAATTTCTTAATGGTTTTTGATTCGTTGAGTTAAATCATTGTTCATTTATTTGTGTATATATTTTTTTGTTTTAAGCGCAACTGTTATGTTTTATATTGCATATATACAGTGATTCACGTTAAGTGGTTAAAAAAAAAAATGAACCTTTACAATCACTGTAATGTTTATACAGTCCCTGACAAAAGTCTTGTCGCTTATCTATTTTGTAGAAACACCTGCTGTTAACCTGACTTTTAATTAATCAATTGGTGTTAGAAATAGCTCATATGAAAAGCTAAAACCCTCCCAAATGATGTTTAATGCACTGAAATAAATTAGTTTCACTGAAAAAAGATTTATCATTTAATCAAGACAGAAAGGTCAAATTTTGGCAAGACAAAAGTTTTATACAGAAATTGAACAAATTTACTGCAAATACAAAAATATGTCAGCAAATTAAGTAGTGGTGCTGTGAGATCCAAATTTAATATCTTCTATGACGTCCATGAGCTTTAAGGACTGCATCCATGCAGTTTGGCAAGGATTCATACAATTTATTGATGAAGTCATCAAGAATAGCAAAGAAAGCAGTCTTGCATGCCTCCCAGAGTTCATCAATATTCTTTGGTTTCGTCTTCCATGCTTCCTCTTTCATCCTACCCCACATATGTTCAATGATGTTCATGTCTGGTGACTGGGCTGGCCAATCCTGGAGAATCTTGATCTTCTTTGCCTTGAGGAACTTTGATGTGGAGATGGAAGTATGCGATGGAGCACCATCCTGCTGCAGAATTTGGCCTCTTTTATGGTTGGGAATATAAGAGGTAGCTAATAGTGTTGCGCGAACCCGGACTGTAACGTTCGGGTCCGTACCAAACTTTGGGGTGTCCGGGACCCGGACATGGACGTTTCAGAAAACGTTCGGGTTCGGGTTCTGGGTTCTGGTAGTTGATCACGCATGTTGAATAGCTGCAGGGCAGCCAATCAACAAGCGTTTCACTGGTTTGCCCTTAGAAGCCATCACAGCCATGCCTACTAACGGCATGGCTGTGATTGGCCAGTACATCATGTGACCCAGCCTCTATATAAGCTGGAGTCACTTGATGCTGCAGTCACATGCTCTCTGAGACTCTGAATAGTGTAGGGAGAGGAAACTGCCAGCATTTTTGTGAGGGACAGATTGCAGACATTTTAACATCTGATCCTGCATCCTGAGATTACTACTACTGTTGCTCTGAGGGACAGATTGCAGAAATTTGAGAATCGAGATTTCACATACTGCTGCTTTGAGTGACAGATTGCAGATCAAACTCTGCCTAACACAACGATCGATTCGATCGTACACAACGATCAGATTGTGGGAGTAATTTGAGATTTCACATACTGCTGCTTTGAGTGATAGATTGCAGATCAAACCCTGCCTAACACAACAATGGTTACGATCGTACACAACGATCAGATTGTGGGATCATACACAACAATCAGATTGTGGGAGTAATTTGAGATTTCACATACTGCTGCTTTGAGTAACAGATTGCAGATCAAACCCTGCATTACACAACGAACTGACTGCACTAGGTAGAGCCTTCTGCTTAGAGGGACAGATTATTGTTCAAAAATCATTGTCTACTCCTATAGGGCCAGGTTCCAGCTGTTGCTTAGAGGGACAGATTATTGTTCAAAAATCATCTCCTAGTTCTAAAGGGAGAGCTTCCAGCTGTTGCTTAGAGGGACAGATTATTGTTCAAAAACCATTGCCTACTCCTATAAGGCCAGGTTCCAGCTGTTGCTGTAAGTGACACATTATTTATTGTTCAAAAATCATCTCCTAGTTCTAAACACTAATATGGCTCTATGCGGCTGAAACAGACTTTTCCCACACACTTTGAAGATGATTTTAATACACTAATATGGCTCTATGCGGTTGAAACAGGCTTTTCCCACACACTTTGAAGATGATTTTAGAACACTAATATGGCTGTATGCGGTTGAAACAGGCTTTTCCCACACACTTTGAAGATGATTTTAGAACACTAATATGGCTCTATGCGGCTGAAAAAGGCTTTTCCCACACACTTTGAAGATGATTTTAGAACAATACTATGGCTCTATGCGGCTGAAACAGGCTTTTCTCACACGCTTTGAAGATGATTTTAGAATACTAATATGGCTCTATGCGGCTGAAACAGGCTTTTCCCACACACTTTGAAGATGATTTTAATACACTAATATGGCTCTATGCGGTTGAAACAGGCTTTTCCCACACACTTTGAAGATGATTTTAGAACACTAATATGGCTGTATGCGGTTGAAACAGGCTTTTCCCACACACTTTGAAGATGATTTTAGAACACTAATATGGCTCTATGCGGCTGAAAAAGGCTTTTCCCACACACTTTGAAGATGATTTTAGAACAATACTATGGCTCTATGCGGCTGAAACAGGCTTTTCTCACACGCTTTGAAGATGATTTTAGAACACTAATATGGCTCTATGTGGCTGAAACAGGCTTTTCCCACATACTTTGAAGATGATTTTAGAACACTAATATGGCACTATGCGGCTGAAACAGGCTTTTCCCACACACTTTGAAGATGATTTTAGAACACTAATATGGCTCTATGCGGCAGAAACAGGCTTTTCCCACACACTTTGAAGATGATTTTAGAACACTAATATGGCTGTATGCGGCTGAAACAGGCTTTTCCCACACACTTTGAAGATGATTTTAGAACAGTAATATGGCTCTATGCGGCTGAAAAAGGCTTTTCCCACACACTTTGAAGATGATTTTAGAACACTAATATGGCTCTTTGCGGCTGAAACAGGCTTTTCCCACAAACTTTGAAGATGATTTTAGTACACTAATATGGCTCTATGCGGCTGAAACAGGCTTTTCCCACACACTTTAAAGATGATTTTAGAACACTAATATGGCTCTATGCGGCTGAAACAGGCTTTTCCCACACGCTTTTGAAGATGACTTTAGAACACTAATATGGCTCTATGCGGCTGAAACAGGCTTTTCCCACACACTTTGAAGATGATTTTAGATCAGTAATATGGCTCTATGCGGCTGAAAAAGGCTTTTCCCAAACACTTTGAAGATGATTTTAGAACACTAACATGGCTCTATGCGGCTGAAACAGGCTGTTCCCGCACACTTTGAAGATGTTTTTAGAACACTAATATGGCTCTATGCGGCTGAAACAGGCTTTTCCCACACACTTTGAAGATGATTTTAGAACAGTAATCTATGCGGCTGTACCAGGCTCTATGCGGCTGAATTAGGCTTTTCCCACACACTTTGAAGATGATTTTAGAACAGTAATATGGCTCTATGCGGCTGAAATAGGCTTTTCCCACACACTTTGAAGATGATTTTAGAACACTAATATGGCTCTATGCGGCTGAAACAGGCTTTTCCCACACACTTTGAAGATGATTTTAGAACACTAATATGACTCTATGCGGCTGAAACAGGCTTTTCCCCCACACTTTGAAGATGATTTTAGGACACTAATATGGCTGTATGCGGCTGAACCAGGCTTTTCCCACACACTTTGAAGATGATTTTAGAACAGTAATATGGCTCTATGCGGCTGAAAAAGGCTTTTCCCACACACTTTGAAGATGATTTTAGAACACTAATATGGCTGTATGCGGCTGAAACAGGCTTTTCCCACACACTTTGAAGATGATTTTAGATCAGTAATATGGCTCTATGCGGCTGAAAAAGGCTTTTCCCACACACTTTGAAGATGATTTTAGAACACTAACATGGCTCTATGCGGCTGAAACAGGCTGTTCCCGCACACTTTGAAGATGTTTTTAGAACACTAATATGGCTCTATGTGGCTGAAATAGGCTTTTCCCACACACTTTGAAGATGATTTTAGAACAGTAATATGGCTCTATGCGGCTGAAATAGGCTTTTCCCACACACTTTGAAGATCATTTTAGAACAGTAATATGGCTCTATGCCCCTGCAATAGGCTTTTCCCACACACTTTGAAGATCATTTTTGAACAATAATCTTTCCTTTACAGCAACAGCTAGAGGCTTTCCCTGTACAACTTGGAGATGATTTTAGAATCTAAAATCATCTCCTAGTTCTATAGGGAGAGGTTCCTACTGTTTCTTAAAGGGACAGATTATTGTTTCTTGCACAAAATTAAAATGTGCATCTACATTGCTGGTTTAAAAAAAAAAAAATTCCAAAAATTAAAAAAACAGTGTTAGCTACCTCTTCCTCCTCCTCCGCCACCACTTTCACCGCCTCCTCAACCTCCAACTCCACATCCACCTCCATTTTTTTATGTGATTTTAGCTTAAAAATTATTTTAAGTTATTTCCCTATCCCTATTTCTTTGTAGGGCACTTGTCCGACCCTTACCCCCATTTTCCTTCCTTTTGCAGACCTCTAGGACTTTCCAGGACTTTGTTACAGCCATTTTTATGCCTAAAAGTTCGGGTCCCCATTGATTTCAATGGGGTTTGGGGTCCGGGTCAAGTCCGAACCCGAACCCGAACCCGGACTTTGTCCAGAAGTTCGGGCGAACCTGCAGAACCCAGACTTCCAGAGGTTCGATCAACTCTAGTTACAGGACATCTATATACACAACCATATATACACTGTACTTCCTCCAGCACTTCTCTTGCAATGTAACATCAAAACAGTGAGACAGCTTTCTATATACTGTATTTCAGTATGTAAGCTCTGTACTGTTACAAATAAGTGTGAAATGCAAAAAGGTGGGTGTAAAAAGATGTCAGTTTGCCGCCTTCTCTCTGTATCCTTAGTGTGGAGGAGTGTGGGTGTAGCAACATGGCGGCAACGGAACGTCACTTCCAGTTTCCATTTGTATGGGGTTTCAAAAAACGACGCTACACCCCCATGGAATGCAGATCTCCGCGGGGGCACCTGATGAAGAGGAGGAGCCAGGAGCACCACCGGGACACCCCAGAAAAGGAGTATCAGGGCCACTATGTGCAAAACTCTTGCACAAAGCAGGTAAGTATAGCATGTTTGTTATTTTACCACTTACCCACTTTTTACATTTGTTGGTTACACGTTAAAAACAGTGTTTTTAATTACTTAGAACCCCCAAACATTATATATTTTTTTTCAAACACCCTAGAGAATAAAATGGAGATTGTTGCAATACCTTTTGTCATTTACACAGTGGTCTTTGAAGTGTGATTTTTTTTGGAAAAATTTCACTTTTTTGTGTTAAAAAATAAGACAACAGTAAAGTTAGCCCAATTTATGTATTGTGAAAGAGAATGTTATGTCGAGTAAATAGATACCATACATGTTAGGGTTGAAAGTTGCGCACACTTAAAAATCTTCATAGGCGACGCTTTAAAATTTTTTAACAGTTACAAGATTAGAGGTGCAGAGGAGGTATTTTGCTAGAATTATTGCTCACACTCTGGTGATCACGGTGATACCTCACATGTGTGGTTTGAACACTGTTTTCATATGCGGGCACGACTTACGTATGGGGTTTCGTTGCCGTTCGAGGTCGCGGGGACAGTGGCGCTTTTAAAATTTTTTTTTTTTTTTTTTTTTTTTTTTTTTAGCACTGTTCATTTAAACAAAAAATTCTGATCACTTTTATTGCTATCACAAGGAATTTAAACATCCCTTGTGATAGTAATATATGGTGACAGGTACTCTTTACAATTCACAGTATTCAGATCGCCAAAAACAGGGATTCTGAATGCTGTCATTTTTTAAAAACCAGCACCGTTGGCCGCCAAGTAAACCGGAAGTGATGTCGCTTCCGGAATTTGACGAAGGAAACCCGATTAGGGCTTCATTCAGGTCTCCTTCTAGCTGGTGGATGCGCCAGATCATAGCTCCGGTCTCCTGGTGGGACAGGAGGCCAGAGAAGAGCGTGTCTAGGGTTGACACCTCATCCCTTTAAACCCGAACACATATGAATTACACAGGTTCTGAGGCTAATTAAATGCAGATAAGTCACCAAGTGAGTTTAATTACCACCTTAATCAGTCACAGAACCTGTGAAATTCATATGTGTTTGGTTTTAAAGGGATGAGATGGCAACCCTAAGCGTGTCCCCTCCCACCCCCTGGGATAACGGCCGAGCAGCTCTCGGGCTGAATTGGCCATTATCGCTGGATACCCGACCGCCCGCTCTAAAAAACGGTACCGGAATATAGTCTGCAGCCGCAGGCTATATCCCGATACCTCCACTTAAAGGAGCCGCTGCATATATACAGTGATTCACGTTAAGTGGTTAAAAAAAAAAATGAACCTCTACAATCACTGTAATGTTTATACAGTCCCTGACAAAAGTCTTGTCGCTTATCTATTTTGTAGAAACACCTGCTGTTAACCTGACTTTTAATTAATCAATTGGTGTTAGAAATAGCTCATATGAAAAGCTAAAACCCTCCCAAATAATGTTTAATGCACTGAAATAAATTAGTTTCACTGAAAAAAGATTTATCATTTAATCAAGACAGAAAGGTCAAATTTTGGCAAGACAAAAGTTTTGTCGCCTATACAGAAATCGAACAAATTTACTGCAAATACAAAAATATGTCAGCAAATTAAGTAGTGGTGCTGTGAGATTCAAATTTAATATCTTGTATGACGTCCATGAGCTTTAAGGACTGCATCCATGTGGTTTGGCAAGGATTCATACAACTTATTGATGAAGTCTTTAAGAATAGCAAAGAAAGCAGTCTTGCATGCCTCCCAGAGTTCATCAATATTCTTTGGTTTCGTCTTCCATGATTCCTCTTTCATCCTACCCCATATATGCTCAGTGATGTTCATGTCTGGTCACTGGGCTGGCCAATCCTGGAGAATCTTGATCTTCATTGCCTTGAGGAACTTTGATGTGGAGATGGAAGTATGCGATGGAGCACCATCCTGCTGCAGAATTTGGCCTCTTTTATGGTTGGGAATATAAGAGGTAGCTAATAGTGTTGAACGAACCCGGACTGTAACGTTCGGGTCCGTACCGAACTTTGGGGTGTCCGGGACCCGGACCCGAACATGGACGTTTCAAAAAACATTTGGGTTCTTGTTCTGGGTTCTGGTAGTTGATCACGCATGTTGAATAGCTGCAGGGCAGCCAATCAACAAGCATTTCACTGGTTTGCCATAAGAAGCCATCACAGCCATGCCTACTAATGGCATGGCTGTGATTGGCCAGTGCATCATGTGACCCAGCCTCTATATAAGCTGGAGTCACTTGATGCTGCAGTCACATGCTCTCTGAGACTCTGAATAGTGTAGGGAGAGGAAGCTGCTAGCGTTTTTGTGAGGGACAGATTGCAGACATTTTAACATCTGATCCTGCATCCTGAGATTACTACTACTGTTGCTCTGAGGGACAGATTGCAGAAATTTGAGAATCGAGATTTCACATACTGCTGCTTTGAGTGACAGATTGCAGATCAAACCTTGCCTAACACAACGATCGATTCGATCGTACACAACGATCAGATTGTGGGAGTAATTTGAGATTTCACATACTGCTGCTTTGAGTGACAGATTGCAGATCAAACCCTGCCTAACACAACGATGGTTACGATCGTACACAATGATCAGATTGTGGGATCGTACACAACGATCAGATTGTGGGAGTAATTTGAGATTTCACATACTGCTGCTTTGAGTGACAGATTG
>BLSH010376046.1:65950-90802 GCA_018402905.1 Glandirana rugosa
GGATTCTAAGTGGGACTCTGATTTCAAAACTAATAGTTCTCCGACTTCTGGTCTAGGTGACGACTACACAGTCTGTGGAAGTTACACAGAGTCGCAGTTCATGTCTCCTATTTTTTTTTCTAAACTTCTCTGACCTCTGCAAAAACTGTTCGGGTCCAGTCCGTCTGGGGTGTTCTGTTGACGAGCTCTCCTGACAAACAACCGAGCTTTTAGGTTCCGGTCGGCTAAAAGGCGACGTCGTCTCGAGGTGTTCTGGACCAGTGGACTACAGGGAAACAGTTGGTCTTGTCAAACAGCCTAAGACAGAGTTTTACCGGAGGTACCAGTTTAGTCACGGGTCTTCGGTCGTGATTTGTTTTCAGTTGTCTTGTGGGGTCTGCCTGACCTGGGCTTGTCAAAAACGTCTCCAGTCTCTTCAAATCTTTTTTTTTATCCTCTGTACTTGACGCTGAGACACATTGAAGGTGTCTGACACATCAGCAGTGGATCTGGTCTTCAGCCTCTTGATAATCAAAACTTTAGTCTCAGGGTGAATCTTAGGCATGTTTGCAGAGGTATAGTTGCAGTTGAAGTGAAGGTCTAGTGTACTGGGGTTCTTTTTATACAGACCTGAGACCTAATTGATCCATTATTAGTCACAGGTGAAGCTCATATGACAAGGCGACAACACTTATGTCTTTGCAAAAATTGACTCAATGGGCTTTACCAAGCTGTGAATATTAGAATACTTTTTGATAGTTTCGTTTTGCACTGAAACATTATTACAAAAGCTGTTGGGATTAAAATGAGCCATTTCTTGTAAAAAAATCTTGATTAGAAATTAGATTTTTTTTTTTGATTTGTATTCTAGCAAAAAGTAAGAAATTTGGGTTTTTTTGCAAAATTGTCGCTCTTCTTTTGTTTATAGCGGCGATCAGAAATAACGCAGAGGGGATCAAATACCACCAAAAGAAAGCTCTGTTTGTGGAAAAAAAATACGCAAATTTCGTTTGGGTACAACAGCGCACGACCGCGCAATTTTCAGTTAAAGCGACGCAGTGCCGAATCGCAAAAAGGGCTCCGGTCCTAAAGCTGGAAATCCTTCCGGGGCTGAAGTGGTTAAAGAGCTACATTGACCAGCTGGGATAATCCAGCCTGGTCACCTGGCTTTTCCTCTTGGGATGACTGGTGTGTGGTTGCAGTGTACCAACAAACGCCATGATCATTTCTGCATAATTTTGAAACCGTTGATATTATTTAAAGACGTATGATTATCTATAGGTATCTTAAATCTAGCCTTAGCTAAACAAATATAAAGAAAAGCTCTTGCCAAGGATGATAGTAAATGAGAGCTCTAACTTTTCTGCCAGGCCCCCTGATTTTTTTTTATTTTTCCCTGAACTTTCTTACAATCCAGTGTAGAGCATGTGCAGTGCAGGTATTGTTCCACATTCAATGAGAAAAACAACTGTTTATAAGCTAGTGTAGAAAGGGCTGGGTGATATGTGTGTGTTGTATGCCCTGGGTACAGTCAGATGTGATGTGCTCTAAGAGTTTCAGCACAGCCAGGCAAAAGGTGGAAGGTGCTCAAGGTCAGCAATACCCATCCTGCACATTACTGCTATGCGTCAATCCCTGCAAAGCCACATACCTCCCAACTTTCTGAGACGGGAACAAGGGACACCTATTAGCAAAAGAATGTAGGCATAGGACACACCCCTGCCACGCCCCCTTAAAGGAGAATTATACAAAAAAAAATGATTAGTTAAACCCACAAGTGTTTTTTTTTACCACTATTATTCCTTTATATTAGCTTTTTAAATGTACAAATGCAGCAATTTAGAAATTGGATGAAAGGTTTAGCATTGTAAAACACTTTTTGATAGATAAATAGTGCATTTTATATATAGATACATGCATTAGACCAAAATAAGGGACAAATGAAGAGCAATGAGGGACAGAGAGACATTGTTCCAAATCAGGGACAGTCCCTCGAAATCAGGGACAGTTGGGAGCTATGAAGCCATAGGACTGTATTTATGCGGAAGCACCCAGATGGCAGTAATGTACCTGCCCTGTGCAGACCCAGGTGTAAAATCCATCCACAGCAGAGAAAAGGTCCTCAAGGATCCTTAGCTCTGACATAACACAAAGTCAATAGGAAGCCAGTGAGGCCTTCCCCCCACTCTTCGGCCAGGCATTGTTTTGGCAAGTTTTACAGGAGGAGGGAGATTTTTGATAAGGGGAGGATATTTTTGGGGGCATAAAAAAGGATGGGGGAAAGGAGAGAAATCTTTGCTGGGTGAGTTGCCCACGGTTGTACATACTGTATGTTATCTGCATATTATCAAATTAACCCACTACTCATGATTGCCTATTTGCTGTCTGCACATTATAACAGTTGACTGTCTGTTACTTATAATATTTTATATGATTACCCATTTGAAGCCCATGTATTGTGAGGACTGACACCTTTTTTCCATACATATTGTCAGGTCACCATATTACTATAATTTAATCCCCTGCAGGCTTGTTATTCTCACTCCAACTGTTGTAATAGTGACTTATCCCTTGCTGAGACCTCTATACCTGGGCTGTATAAGCAGATATAATCACCGCGGACAGTCTTTATCAGTTAGCTTGAACTCACCAGACACCGATTCTTCTATAAGCATCTATTTATTGGAAATAGCAGGCACAGCATACAACAAATGTGGCAGATGGTTGAAAGATGGTATCTGCATGTCAAAACATGGTAATGTGTCCTAGGATGCAAGTAGATTGTGCGAGGCCTACAGACATGTAGCCATATTCTTCCTCATGAGACAGAGTGAGGACACAGGAAGAGGAAGTACATCACAGAGTGAACTAGGAAGAGGAAATTACCTCACAAAGGATGGGAGGGGAACACAGATGATAACAGTATGGAAAGGTGCAATATCAAAACAACCACAAGATGGCAGTGTAGTAACCAACTATATAAACATTACCATAACTATGCATAAAATTACGTTTACATAATAATTACATGTAACAGCACACTCCCCGTCTGGTAATGTAAATAGCACTATGCTATATCATAACAATAGTTAGGCAATACAAATAAACGTTGTGCAATTTGCAGTTGTCTTGAAGACCTGAAAGACAAAAATAACAAGCATGTATATGCAATAACAACTAAAGAAGGCATCAAGAAGTGTCACTTAAAGTTCAAGGCACATTCTTCTTGTGGTAGAAACTGAATCCAACAGACCCAGGTAAACAAGTTCAGTCTCCAAATGGCAAGAGTAAAACAAGTTCTGTGCTGGGTATGAGGAAAGTCTTTACAGTTCCTTGTCTGGCAACCTTTATCTCTACTTTACATACCATACCATCATCACTGGGAATGGTCTTTACAATGAGTCCCATGGGCCATTCAATTCTTTCGGCTTGCTGGTCTTTGAGCAGAACGAGGTTAGGGTTTAGATGTTGCCATTTTCTGCATCCTTGCTGAAGAGAAAGATACTCTATCTTCCAACATTTCCAGAAGCAGTTGGCGAGGTGTTGCTTCTATTGTTCACGGTATAAGTTCCCTTCTTTAAAGTCCCCAGGTGGAACAGGAACAGACCCAAGCTTCTGGGTAAGGAGAGTAGCTGGAGTAAGGATGGTTGGGGACTCCGGATCTGTAGACACTGGAAAAAGTGGTCTTGAATTGATTATGGAAGACACTTCTGCCAGAAAGGTGGTTAAACGCTCGTGAGTAAGACTTGTGGCGTTCAAGTCCATTAACATAGAGTCCAGTATTCTACATGTAATGCCTATAATTCTCTCCCATGAGCCCCCCATATGGGTGGAATGAGGAGGATTGAAAGTCAGTGTACAGCCCTTTTCAGTTAAAAAATCTTGGATTGGCTTAGAGTCGAGCTGTAACTCTCGACAGGCTCCAGTAAAATTAGTTCCACAATCAGAGCTTAATGGCTTTACTGGCCCTCTGATGGCAATGAATCGCCTTAAGACATTAATAAAACTGGAAGCATCCATGGATTCTATGACTTTGATGTGTACCGCACGCACACTCATGCAGATGAATACCACTGCCCAACATTTGCTATTCGCTTGGCCACCTCGGGTACTGGGTGCTGTTACCATCCGTGGCCCAAAAACATCTAGACCGACGTGAGTGAAAGGTGGGTCAGCACTGAATCTGTCAGCTGGCAAATCTGACATTTGCTGTTGCTGATGTTTCCCTCTCAGCTTGCGGCATTGGACACAATTGTGCAGTATAGTTGAAATCTGTCTTTTTGCTCCAACAATCCACAGGCCTGCGGCTCTTATGGCACCCTCTGTGAAATGTCTACCTTGGTGCTTAACCTTTTCATGGATGTGCCGTATGAGCAAGGTGGAGAGATGATGATGACCAGGTATGATAATGGGATTTTGTTCTTTCTCTCTCAACTTGGCCTTGTTTAACCGGTTCCCCACCGCGCGCCGTCTTTTCACGGCGGCAGTGGGGGAGCCCTGCGCGAATCACCGTAAATAAGCGGCGATTCGCATTTGGCCACCAGGGGTGCGCGTGCGCACCCGCCGCACTCCTGGGGAGTGTGCCCGCGGCTTGGGCGGACCCGATGTCCGCCAGCGAGCCGCGATGAGCGGCTACAGAGAAAGAACGGGGAACCGCCGATGTAAACACGGTGGTTCCCCGCCCTGTCAGTGGGGCATGAGAGATCTACTGATCCCTGTCACTGGGATCAGTTAGATCTCTCATGCCCATGTTAGCCCAACCCCCCCACAGTAAGAACACACCCAGGGAACACAGTTAACCCCTAGCTCTCCCCCTGCAGGTTAACCCCTTCACTGCCAATGACATTTATACAGTAATCAGTGGACATTTAAATTTCTGATCGCTGAATAAATGTCATTGGTCCCAAAAAAGTGTCAAAATGTTCCGACATGTCCCCCCCAATATTGCATTACCGCTAAAAATCGCAGATCGCCGCCATTACTAGTAAAAAATAAAAAAAAAAATAAAAACCCCAGAAATTAATTCTCACCATCCGTAAACGCGGCCACTTTTGCGCAAACCAATCAATAAAGGCCGATTGTGATTTTTTTTATCGCAAATATGAGGAAGAATATAAATCGGCCAAAAACGGTGAAAAAAAATGTTTTTTTATATTTTTTTTTTGGATTTGAATTTTAGCAAAAAGTAAGAAATTTGGGTTTTTTTGCAAAATGGTCGCTCTTCTTTTGTTTATAGCGGCGATAAGAAATGACGCAGAGGCGATCAAATACCACCAAAAGAAAGCTCTATTTGTGGGAAAAAAAGGACGTACAACGTCGCACGACCGTGCAATTGTCAGTTAAAGCGACGCAGCGCCGAATCGCAAAAAGTGCTCTGGTCCTAAAGTGGGAAATTCTTCCGGGGCTGAAGTGGTTAAATGGCCACCAACCCTTAGCATGCCATGGCTGTCGATGAATGGATTCAGGTTGGCAATTGGACTGTTTTTTGGAATGTCCTGCTTGTCACGTATACATTTCATTTCTGAGCTAAAGACATTCTGTTGTTCACTGCTTATTATGATCAGTTCACTTTCAGCGATGTTCTTTGCAGAAAGAGTTTTTTTACATAAGTGCCAGCCTTGACAGTCAGCATCATTGGACTTAGTGTGATAGCAGTGAGCAATAGGGACTAACCTTGCAATAGTGCGTGCAAGCCTTGTCCACTTGGATAGACGCTCAAAGCGTTGGGAACCCAAGATGAATCTTTGTTCAGATCTGGTGACAAGAGTCTTAAAGAGGAAGTAAACTCAGATGGGGTTTACTTCCTCTATGTCCCCTTGTAAAGTAGAAACATAATGGTCTATTATGCATCGCATAGTAGCTCATTATGTGCCACTTACCTGCAAACTAAGCCAGCGATGTCCAGTGATGTCCCCTCTGCTGGCGGCGTCCATCTTCTGCCCCTCTTCCTTCCGGGGCCGCGACTCCAGCGCTGTGACTGGCAAGAGTCGCGTGACGTCACTCCCGCGCATGTGCGCAGGAGCACCAGTCGCAGCATGGTCTTAGTGGAAGAATGGCACGCAGGCATATCTCCTGAACCGTACAAATTTGGGAGATATGCAGTGCACCTATAGGTAAGCCTTATCATAGGCTTACCTGTAGGTTAAAGTGGTTGTCACAAGTTGACAACCACTTTAACTTCAGACGAAATCTCTGGATCATTGTCAGGATCTAGAAGACTGAAAACCTCCGGTGAAATTTCTTTGGAATGATCCAACAGGAATTCAGGACCTGTCAACCAAGAAGAGTTTGCAAAGACACATGCAGACATTGGTCTGGTGGCATGATCTGCAGGATTATGCTCCGATGGAACATGATGCCATTGTTCAGGCCTTGAGGATTTTATGATTCTTTCTAAACAGTTGCTGACATAGACATAGAAGCATTTTGTCCGATTGTATATGTAGCCCAAAACAACTTTGCTGTCTGTGTAGAATTTGATGTCATCTACTTGAACGTCTAGCTCATGCAGTATAAAATCTGCAATTTCTACGGCTAGTTCAGTCCCACAAAGCTCAAGCCTGGGAATTGTGTGCTCAGGCTTAGGCGCTAACTTAGCTTTGCCAAACAGAAACCCTACATGGGTTTGATTGTGAGATTCTCTTACCTTGAGGTAGGCAACAGCTGCTATGGCCTCGGTGGATGCATCTGAGAAGATGTGAAACTCTTTTCTCTGACTTGCAACAAGGGAAGCTGAATGTAGCAGCGTGGTATATCAATTCCATCTAAGTCATGTAGAGATTGTTTCCAGGACTTCCACTTTGAATATTTGTCTGTTGGTAGCGGAGCATCCCAATCTTGAATAGTTTCTGATAATTGTCTTAATAAGGATTTACCCTGTATGGTGATGGGAGCCGCAAATGGCAGTGGATCATATAGACTGTTCACCACTGACAGGACACCACGTTTGGTGAATGGCTTGTCTGCAGAGCTGACTTGAAAGCCAAAGGTGTCTTTAAATAAGTCTTACCATAAGCCCAGACTTCTCTGAACCAGAGGTGTGTCCATTCCCAGATTTAAATCTTTAAATCCTGTGGCATGATCACCAAGCTGGAAGGCTTTCATCACAGCAGCACTGTTTGAGGCAATTTTATGAAGTCTGAGGTTGGCCTCATAAAGCATACCTTGAGTCCTTTGGAGCAGGTGTATGGCTTCTTCATCTGTGGGTAAGGATTTGAGTCCATCATCCACGTAGAAGTCTCTCTCAGCGAAGTGTCAGGCATCTGCACCATATCCTTTTCTCCATCAAGGGCAGTTCTTCGTAGACCATATGTTGCAACAGCAGATGAGGCACTGTTTCCGAATACATGTACTTTCATGCGGTATTCAATCACTTCATTGTTTATGTTGTTGTCATGGTGCCACAGAAATCTTAGGAAGTTCCTATGGTCTTCTCTTACTATAAAGCAATGGAACATTTGTTCAATGTCAGCAGTTAAGGTAACTGGCTCTCTTCTGAACCTCATAATTACTCCTATAAGGTTGTTGGTTAGGTTAGGACCAGTAAGAAGAACATCGTTCAGGGATACACATTGATGCTTGGCACTGGAATCAAACACTACCCTGATTTGCTTTGGCTTACGTGGGTGATGCACTCCAAAGAAAGACAGATACCAGCACTCATCATGTTCAAGAAGAGGTGGAGCTGGCTCAGCGTGAACATTGTCAAAGATCCTTTTCATAAATGCAATGGCATGTTCCTTCATTTCAGGCGTGTTCTTTAGTGTTCGCTGAAGTGAGTTGAATCTGGTTAAAGCTTGTTCACGATAATTTGGAAGTCTGACACTTGTAGCACGAAGAGGTAATGGTGCAACACAACTGTTAGATTCATCTTTGTAGAGTTCACTGTCCATTATTGCGATGAACTCTCTATCTTCAACTGAGAAGGCTATTCTGTTGTCATCACAGGTAATGGGAGTAACATCAGATACCTGGATGTTGTCAAGAGGCTTCTCCTTTACCTCATAATGATGAGGGCATTGTCTGACGTAAGATGCACGCCCATTTCTTAGCACATGAGTCTTGAAGGAGTTAATCTCAGATGGCAGTCGCATTTTGTTTAAGCATACATCTTCCACTATTACCCAGCCTAGATCAACTCTTTGTGCGTATGAAGCATCGTCAGATCCATTGTACTGCTGGCACACTTTATGTACTCTGAGAATATCTCTTCCCAGCAAGACTAGTATTTCTGCATCCATGTCCATTGGTGGAATTTCAGTAATCAGGTGCCTTAAGTGGGGATGGTGATATGCAGCTTCTGGAGTAGGAATTTCTTCCCTGTTGTCTGGTATTGGTCACACTCAACTAATGTTGGAAAGGGTGTGCCCTTCTTTGCCTTGATATGGGAGACTGTGAACCCATCGGCCCTTCTGCCGGAAGTTTCTACACGACCAGAACAAGTTTTCAGAGTATATGGTGTTGATCCTTTGGATATATTTTAACTAGACATACCTTGGCACAGCATTTGTGGCTTGATCCTTCTCCCCAGACTTCAGTACATGAAGAAGAAATGTTTGTAATGGCTGGAGCATGGCTTTGTTACTCCCCGCCATGATCTGATGCAGGGTTCAATGAAAATGGCTGCTGTGGATTGTCTGGAAGTGGAGCAGGATGCATAGCTGTAACATGTTTGTCACTACTGCATTATGTGCACTTGATGTCAACTTTACAGTTTTTAGCAAAATGGTCATAGGAAGCGCAGCACCTATAGCATATTCCAAGTTTCTGGAGAATCTCCCTGTGTTCTTGGACAGTCTTTGCCCTAAACCCTCAACATTTCTTTAGAGGGTGAGGTTTTTTGTGAATAATGCACTGACGATTTGGATCTTTATCTCTATCACCCGAATCACTCTGGTGAGTGGGAGAGGATATGGGAGGTGAGATGTCTGTCTTTTTAGCAGATACTGCTCTATATAAGTCTCTATGTTTAGCTACTTTGTTATCATACCTTGATGACGATGATGATGATGACGCAGGCAAGCTAGACTCACTGAAGCTGAAGCTGGGATAATTTCTTGTCCGGGCTTGTTCACTGATGAACCTGCAAAAATATGAGAATGGAGGAAAGGATACGTTATAGTCTCTTTTATATCTTGAGCTCTGTTGTGCCCATTTCTCCTGCAGGTTGTATGGCAGTTTAGACACCATTGGGTTCACGCCATGGGCGGTGTCCAGGTAGCTTAGCACAGGTAGACGAGGGTCTGCCTTTGCCAATTGTAGCTCCATGAGGAGGTCACTTAGTTCTTGAAGCTTGCAATGATCTTTGTTTCCTATTTTTGGAAAATTTTGCAGTCTTTTGAATAGATCACTTTCTATAGCTTCAGAGTTACCATAGGTTTGTTCAAGTCTTGCCCATGCCGCAGCAAGACCAGCATCTGGGCAGTCAACATGCACTGCCCTCAGTCTTTTAACACAATCTGCAGATTCTGGCCCCAGCCACTTTATGAGGAAATCAAGTTCCTCCTTGGCAGTAAGGTTGAGATCAGTGATAGAAGCTTTGAAGGTTGATCTCCAAGCTCTGTAGTTCTCTGGACAGTCATCGAACCTTGAGAGGCTAATGTTAATGAGCTTGCGGCGAATCATATATCTGGCGAAGTCAGACAGGTCTGATTTCTCACTCTTTGGTGCCAAAGTAACTTGCGGGACCCCTTGGGTGTGAAAGTTCTCTGGTGAGTAAAGGTGGTGTTTACCAGGATAAAATGATGTTGCAAGAGCATCTAGCATAGTCTCTAAGGCTTCTGTTGGCTGTTGCCTGAACTGTGACTTGTCGCTTGCAGTTACCTTGTTGATAGGAGGTGATGTGGTTTGCTGTGTGAATACGCTTGCTTTGTGGACTTGTGTGTGTTAGAGGTCTCTGTGTTAAGAGTTCGAGCATTAATGTTAGTAGGTGGTACAGGAGAGGATTCTGTATCATTGCAAACACTATGCTTTAGCACATATTCACTGGTGCGTTCAATTGGATCTTCCTCTTCTGCTGGAATAGAACAGTCGGAGATAATACTTCCCCCCATTGCTTGTTCAAGGACCTTTAGTCTTGCTCGGGCAGCTGCTTCCTCCCTTTCCACTTGCAGAATCTTTATTTGGGATTCTGCCTTTGGTGAGCTGCCATCTCTGCTTGGCAAGCTTTGTTCTGAGCATCTATCTCTGCTTGGCAAACTTTATTCTGAGCTTCTATCTCTGCTTGGCGAGCTGTCATCCTTACTTGGCGAACTATCATCTCTGCTTGGTGAGCTTCATTCTGAGCTTCTATCTCTACTTAGCAAAATTTGTTCTGAGCTTCTATCTCTGCTTGGCGAGCTGTCATCTCTGCTTGGTGAGCTGCTATCTTAGCTTCCTTTCTGGCAAATGAGTTTCACACTTTATTTGCTTCCAGACTTGCACGGGCCTCTATTAACTTGTCACTTAATGTTGAGCTTCTAGAGGGAGAAGATCTAGAAGAACGCATTATGAGCTTAGTGGATGATTATTTATGAGATCTGGTCTCCTGCAGTTTGGTGATGCGGAGTTCCACCTTATCCTTGGCATCTTGCACTAAGAGATCTCTTTGTTGGTTTAGTTCATCAGTCTTAGACAGTTCTGCTAAAGAGTCCTTTAAGAAAGCTGTGTATTTTGTGGACAGCCGCTGGTAGCGCTCATACGCTGCAGATAGGCGATCTGTAGAATTTCCTAATTCAGCTTGCTGATTGCAGCATGGCAAGACTGACATGCAGTATGTAGTTTTGTCCCACAGTTCAGACAGATTGCTGGAGAACGCATCTCTAGTGGTTTCATAGTTTTCTCTAAGTTTCTGTGTTGGTATTATTGTGCGTTTGGGTCTTACACTTTGCTCTGCGATATGTACAGAATCTGCTCCCTGTACATCTGTACTGGCATGATGTATCTGTGTAGATTCAGGAATAAAAGACGGTTCAGAAGCTTGTCTAAGCATTTTTTCAAGTTTTGCAAAAAATGGTTACTGTCTCTTTAAGAAGACGTACAGCAGCTTAGACAGGTGGGATAACACAGTCCAATGCAGAGAAACAGTTTTTAACCACTTCAGCCCCGGAAGGATTTCACACTTTAGGACCAGAGCACTTTTTGCGATTCGGCACTGCGTCGCTTTAACTGACAATTGTGCGGTTCTGCGACGTTGTACCCAAACAAAATTTGCATCCTTTTTTCCCCACAAATAGAGCTTTCTTTTGGTGGTATTGGATCCCCTTTGCATCATTTCTGATCACCGCTATAAACAAAAAAAAACGACAATTTTGCAAAAAAACAAACAAATTTCTTACTTTTTGCTAAAATACAAATCCAAAAAAAATATATGAAAAAAACATTTTTTTTTCATTGGTTTTGGCCGATTTATATTCTTCCTCATATTTTTGGTTAAAAAAAATCACAATCGGCGTTTATTGATTGGTTTACGCAAAAGTTGCCATGTTTGCAAACCATGAGAAATCATTTATGGGGTTTTTATTTTTTTTACATTTTTTACTAGTAATGGCAGCGATCTGCGATTTTTATTGGTACTGCGATATTGCAGCGGACTTGTCGGACCATTTTGACACTTTTTTGGGACCATTGGCATTTATACAGCGATCAGTGCTATAAAAATGCACTGATTACTGTGTAAATGCTATTGGCAGTGAAGGGGTTAACCTGCAGGGGGGGCGCTCTAAGGGTTAACTGTGTTCCCTGGGTGTGTTCTAACTGTATGGGGGCTTGGCTGGCAGGGGGAGAGGAGTGATCACTGCTTCCATATACAGGAAGCTTGTGATCATAGCCCTTCCCCCTCTGTCAGAATGGAGATCCGTGTTTACTTACACGGACCTCCATCGCAGATAGCCGGCGGCGATCGAGTCCGCCTTACCTGCTCCCTGGCTCCCCCGAAACACAGTGAGCGCGCCTCCAGCGGAGCGCGCTCACAGTGCTGGATCTCGCAGCGATATCGTGCCATCTTGTCACCGTCGGACTGCGGTCGACAAGTGGTTAGCATTCACTGATGAAGTGCAGTAAGCTTGTGCGACCATGTGCTTTTAAAGGATGGTGGACGGCACTGAGCTTGATTGCAGATTAAACTTACACATATACGCACCAGAATTCTACCACATGTTTTGACTACCCATCCACGCAGCAGGCTGAAGGAATCATATCATGTTTTGACCTCACATCTGCACAGCAGGCTGCAGGAATTCCACCATGTTTTGACTATTCTGACTCCAACTGCTGTAATAGTGACTTATCCCTTGCTGAGACCTCTATGCCTGGCCTGTATAAGCAGATATAATCACAGCGGACAGTCTTTATCAGTTAGCTTGAACTTACCAGACACCTATTATTCCATAAGCATCTATTTATTGGAAATAGCAGGTACAGCATACAACAAATGTGGCAGATGGTTGAAAGATGGTATCTGCAGGTCAAAACATGGTAATGTGTCCTAGGATGCGAGTAGAATGTGTGAGGCCTACAGACATGTAGCCATATTCTTCCTCATGAGACAGAGTGAGGACACAGGAAGAGGAAGTACATCACAGAGTGAACTAGGAAGTGGAAATTAATAATTAATGTAATAACCTACTATACAAACATTACTATAACCAGGGCTGGCCCAAGACATTGTGCTGCCTGGGTCCAAGAATGAAATTCTGCTCCCCCCCCCCCAAAAAAAAAACACGCCCGCCAAAAGGCCCCACATCCATTATTTTATATCATGATAATTAAAACTAAAATTACATTTATCAGGAAGTCAGAATTACATGCAACAACACCTTGCCTATATGCAAAATTATATGACATACCATTATGTTCATTTCCAAGGGACTTGCTGGGGCAGTATAGGGGCAGGCTAGGGCTGTATATAGACAGGCTAGGGTAGTATAGGGGCAGGCTAGGGTAGTATATAGGCAGGCTAGAGTAATATAGGAGCAGGCTAGGGTAGTATATAGACAGGCTAGGGTAGTATAGGGGCAGGCTAAGGTAGTATATAGACAGGCTAGGGTAGTATATAGACAGGCTAGGGTAGTATAGGGGCAGGCTAGGGTAGTATAGGAGCAGGCTAGGGTAGCATATAGACAGGCTAGGGTAGTATAGGGGCAAGCTAGGGTAGTATATGGCCATACAGGCTAGGGTAGTATATAGACAGGCTATGGTAGTATATGGACAGGCTAGGGTAGTATATAGACAGGCTAGGGTAGTATAGGGACAGGCTAGGGTAGCATATAGACAGTCTAGGGTAGTATAGGTGCAGGCTAGGGTAGTATATGGCCGTACAGGCTAGGGTAGTATATATACAGGCTAGGGTAGTATAGTGGCAAGCTAGGGTAGTATATAGACAGGATAGGGCAGTATAGGGGCAGGCTAGGGTAGTATACAGACAGGCTAGGGTAGTATATAGCCAGGCTAGGGTAGTATATAGACAGGCTAGGGCACTATAGGGATGGGCTAGGGTAGTATAGGGCAGGCAGAGGAGCCCGGGGGGCAGTTGTTACTATGACACACAAAACTGCTGGAAAAAAAAAGTGGTCATCAATTTGCTGGGTAAATAGAAGAGAAGGAGAGGTGGTCATGGTTCAATTTGCTGCCCCTCTCAAAGTGCTGCCTGGGTCCAGTGGACCCACTGGTACCCATGGTAGGGCCGGCCCTGACTATAACTGTGCATAAAATTACATTTACATGATAATTACATGTAACAGCACACTTGTCACTATCAAAACATCCCACTATTAGGCCTCATGCATATAGGACATTTAAAAAAAGCTATAAAAACGTCAGTAATGCTTTTGAGCGATTTTGCGCTAGCGTTTATGAGCGTTCTTGAGCATCAGCATTTTTTTTTACCTTTTTTTTTCTTTTAAATGGAGCAAAAAACATTCAGAAACGTTGGTGAGCCACGTTTAGCAGTGTTTTTCCGCATTTTTTTCAGCGTTAGATCGTTTTTGCAGCTCAAAAACGTCTCTCAGAACCCACTGGTCTTGGTTTTTTTTTTACAGCTCAAAAACCCCACAGCCAAAAACAGTTCATAACAGCCTATGTGTGCATGGACATATAGGATAACATGATGGAGAGTATATTGACTGTACAAAAAAACTTCTCCAGCTAAAAACCTAAGCTGTAAAAATGTCCAAAAATGTCCTGTGTGCATGAGGCCTTACCATGATTATTTCCAGGGCCGGTGCTACCACTAGGCTGCTGCCTAGGGGCGCCTGACTGCTGGTTTCCTTCCACATCTGCATGATCTGTAGGCTGCAGCATGTAACTAACTCAGTCTCAGACAGCTGCTCCGTCCGAGCGGTAGTGTAATTACAGGCGCAGCGCAGCACTGGAGCCAGCGCTAGAGGAAGCAGAGCCGATGCTTCCAGTATAGCACTGCCTCCTGTCACATGGGCAGGGCAAAGGGGGTGGAGCCAATGAGGGCAGCAAAATGAGGTTTCGCCTAGGGTGTCAAAAATCCTTGCACCAGCCCTGATTATTTCTGTAATGTATTTGATATATAGAGGAGCGAGATAAAGAATAATCTGTCCTAGGTGTTAGATACACAAGGTAGACCATTTCAGATAGTATCCAACTTGTTGGAATATTTCTCTGCTTCAGTATGCTATTCAGTCTTGCTCTTCTGATTTTTTTCAGACGAATACTGTACTGATTAAATGAAAATTGTACAATCTGGTATCGTATGAGAAAGATTTTCATGTTTGTCCCTTCAGATAATTTCAGATGAACTGTCGTGATCGGCTCCCAAAAGCTGTGTACCAACGAGATTATCACACAATTGCTTTCTGATCGTGTGTACTAGGCATTAGTGCCCAGATATATACAGACATATAATGACCATACTACCTAACTAGAACTTGAGAATTTGAGAATGAAGGACTCTCTAAAGAGATAGGGGCCTGCAGCATGCATGGTACACCATAGCAAAATTTGGTTTGACTTAATAGAGTCACATTAGAAACCGAAAAAAAAACTACCTACGAACCAGTCAGAATTAAAGTCACTGACTGCATGCCCACACTGCCTACATTTACTCTTGTATACACTGCCCCCCATCATCCCCTCCTAAACATTGCCCTTCTTCCACTTGCACACTGCCCCTGGAAATCTCATACGCCTCGTAGCTGAGACATTGCACTAATTATTTTTCAGCACAGCAAGAGTTAAAGCTGATGCTGGCCCATTCACCTGTTGCAGAGGTACCACTTACCACTTACACTTGGCTGTGCCCTGGGGCTCCTTACATTTTTAAAGAGGCTCTAAGTCAGGGACTCTGCTCATACTCCAGAGACTGAGACTGACTTCCTGGCCTATCAAGCCACAGCTCCTCAGAGGCCAAACCTGGGCTGCCAGAGAAGCTGTGGCGCCATCTAGCCCGTGTGCTGGTTGCAGTGCACTATTGAAAAGTGCTGATTGGTGGCTTCCTAGAAAACAGGCTTGTGGTTACCTGAGACAGATGCCAGGCACAGCAGGAGTCTGATAGTCCCACAAAGCACTTGGAGCAGTCTGTTCATTGCACACAGTCACTCTATGGGAGTGGGGGACAAAGACTGGATGTGTATGACACTGACATTTTATTGAAATTCCAGGACAGTCAAAAAAATCCAGGATGGTTGGGAAGTACTCAAAAACTGTCACTCCATGAGATCAGTTTTAGGGCTTATTTACACCAGACAAATGGATTGATATATGTTGAAATGCATTATAGATGCAGTCAGGGGTGGCCCGTGCATTAAGCGCCGCCCCCCATCCCTGCCGCCACCTTCCTATCCATGTGCCCAGCCCCTTTCAGGACGCCGGACACATGGATTCCTATGGCGGGGCGGGGGAAGTGTTTTTATTTTAAGCACCTGACTAGAGCCCAAGGCTCTAACAGGCTTCAAAAAAGGGTGGGCTCGGTCACACCCAATTGTGTGACCATAGCGAATGAATTTTTGCTATTTTCTCACTGCAGCGCCTCCCCGCCAATCAGGAGGCAGGTCGGTGAGACCTGTTTCCCGACTGGCCAAAGCCCCAGGCAATCCTATTGGATGCCTAGGCGCTTTGGTAAGGAAGGGGAAACATGAGGAGCGGACACTTCCGTCCGCCCTCTCCACACACCGCCTCTGCCGCATGGAAGAAGAGACAGCACAGGATGATCCTCTCCAGGGTCCACACAGTAAGTGCCGGACCTCTGGGATGGGGGTGTGTGCTGTCAGTGATGTTTGCAGCATGCACGCGCGGGAGGGGGGGTGCGCAGTGTACTCTTGGGGCTCTGTATAGCCCTATCTGATGGCTCTGTATACTCCTATCTGGGGCTCTGTATACTCCTATCTGGGGCCCTGTATACTCCTATCTGATGTCTCTGTATACTCCTATCTGATGGCTCTGTATACTCCTATCTGGTGGCTCTGTATACCCCTGTCTGGTGACTGTATACCCTATCTGGTGACTCTGTATACCCCTATCTGGTGATGCTGGGCTGTATACTCCTGATACAATGGGTGGAAACTATAAGGGGTGGGGCTTATGAGAAGTGGGATGGGTCAAAAAGGAAGGGCGGGGTCTGGCGCCCCATCCTAAAATTTAACCAGCCGCCACTGGATGCAGTGCACCACATTTTTAAGAGCTCTCCCTTTGACTTGACTTGAGTGATAAAGTGTGGGTCAACACACTCAAAAATAGCATGCATGTCTGGTGCATCAACACATGATTATGGATAACATCAATATGCATGAACACCATTTAAGTCTGTAGAAAACTAAAGAGGCAAACAAAGCTTGTTTTAAAAAACTGGGACCTAAGGTAGGGGTACATGTGTCCGAACAACAGTATGTTTTTAAAACACTTATATTATACCTACCATTACCTCCTCCGTTGAATGGAATCTTCACTCTCTGCAAGAGTTTCTGGCACTGCTATGATCTTCAACATCTGACACAACCAGGTGTGTTGTGATTAGATGCATGTGTCTTTCTGATGTGGCTTCTCCTCGATCAAGATTGTTTTAAAAGCTGCAGAGATCCACTAGCTAGCTATGTAGTGGTCGAAGGTATTGGATGGTTAAATCTATCCCATAAATGTATTTCACTTGTGTATTTAGCTGACTGTCCGCCGTTCAGCTTTAAAGCATTTGTTACCCTAAAAAAAAATATATTGATCCTGTTCCTCTAAAGCATGTTATACAGCACAGTGCTTGTGCTGTGAAATTTGACCCCTTCTATTACCTAAAAAGCCTGGCTGATCCTGCCAGTTTCTGCCCTCCCCCTGTAAACTAGAAAAAATTGGGGGTAGGAGATAGTATCCCCAAAGACAACCTCATGGAGGCAATATATGGATATTAATAATTTTTATTAGAAATAGTAAAAATGCCCCAATGGGGCCACAGGACAATATTGATCAAAATTAATTAAAAAATAACACAAACCTCTACCACCTTATCATTAAAATTATCAACGTTGATGTACTACCCATTCATACCACCAATCTGATAGAAAAACATAACATTGCAAATCCCTTATCTAAATATTATATGCTGGGGGCGTGGCCTGAGGCAGCATGGCATAGGGAGTCTTGACCGAGAGCTCCTCCGTGCATTAATCCTGTACGACGATATCCTGAGAGAATCCTACCTAAATTTGGCTTTTGGGCTCACCCCTGTGACCCACTCGCTCTGCGGATTGAAATGTCCCCTTCGAAGCAGACATCTGAGGCACTCCAAAAGCTGGACAGATTCCGCCATGAGGAGAGAGAGCCGGCAAGGGATGATGGCGCCGAGGCTCCCGCAGCATCCGGATCCCGCGATGACAAGGCCAAGGTGCTGGAGGCTATATCCCACTGTCAATCCACTCTCACTTTGAAGATTGACAAGGTGAAAATAGACATCTCCCTGCTTCGCCAGGATCTGCAGAAGGTGCGGGAGCGTGTATCGGAGACGGAGCGCCGCATCAGCCAGGTGGAGGGCGATATCTCGCCATTACAACACTCTGCGGAAAGGCTCCAGCACCAGCTCCATAGTCTGGTACAGAAGCAGGACGATATGGAGAATAGGCTGCAATGCAGCAACCTTCGTCTGGTCGGTCTGCCTGAGGGGACAGAGGGTACGGATCCCCCCACGTTTTTGGAACAACTGCTGATTACTACCTACGGGAGAGAGGCCTTCTCTGCCATGTTTGTGGTGGAGCGCGTGTACCTCATGGCCGCCAAACCTCCCCCGAGCGGTGCTCCCCCGCGCACCTTTATTGCCAAGCTGTTGAGCTACAGGGACCGCGATGCGGTGCTTCGGCTTACTCGGTTGAAGGGCAACATACCATTCCGCAGTGGCCATGTGTCGGTGTATCCAGACTTTTCGGTGGAGGTCCAGCGCCGCCGAGCTCAGTTTACAGAGGCCAAACTACGCCTTCAGGTCAAGAATTTAAAATATGTGATGCTCTATCCAGCCAAGCTTAGAGTTGTGGGAGAAGACCGCGTGCATTTTTTCGAAGATCCCGAGTCGGTCATTGCCTGGCTGGAGCATAGCAATGCCCCTCATGGTAACCCAGCATGATCTGTACCTGCACCCGGGCAGTTTCAGCCGAGCTGCATTGCAAAGAATCTTTCTCTGGCTGACTTCCCCGTGCATTTAACTGTAAGTAAGATTACTCTTTTATATATATGGGCCACCCTCTTCTCATAGTACCAAAGACTGGATCGTTTACTGTACAAACTTATTGTTTATGAGTGTTATCCCCCTCCCCCGTCTCCTGTGTTCGATCGTGGGACTGGAGGGGACTCCTGCGGTGTTGCTGCGGTCGCCCCCGGACCCCCCGACTATCCCTTCATACACACTCTACATGGTATGTCACGGATGGACTGCTCTTCGGCGTTGAGCTTCCTTCGAGAACTCTTGTTTTACAGAGAATGATCGCCCCACATTGTGTTGCTGTAATATGGCAAGTTTGTGCAACTACTACTGTTTGCAACGTTCAACAAGTTGTGTTTTCCTTGGCAGCACCCCCCCAGGACTTGAACTATATGACTGTGGGGTGGTTGTTCTTTAGCTGGACCGGAGCCTGTTTAATATGGGTATCTATGCTGAACCTTGGTTTTCTTTTTTCCCTTTTTTTTCTTTCTTTAGTTATGTTTTATACTTTCTTTCGAACTGTTGTTCCGCTCTGGGTGTCCCTGGAGTGGCGTGGACTGCACCTGCAACTCAATCCACGGACAGAGGTTACTATACGACTAATATCATCTGTGTTCTATTTTTTGGTTGCGCCACGAGTATCTGGGAGATTAGAGGTTACTATGTTGCCAATGTCATGCTTGTCTATTTTTACCTGTGGGGGGATGCTGCCTGGGGGTGAGGGGCTACAGCTTGCCGGCGCCCTGCGCCCCCACGCTGGGATTACAGTTTTTGCCACTGTGCTCCTGGGTGTCTGTCCGCTTCTGTTTCCTACACACACTTTCCCATGGCTCCGCTTAGACTGGTGACATGGAATGTAAGGGGACTGCGCGCTAGACCCAAACGCACTGCTGTCCTATCCCATATAAAATCAATCTGGGCACATATAATTGTACTATTAGAGACACACCTGATGGGTCAATTGCAACTCACTTTAAAAAAACCCTAGGTGGGATAGGTGTATCAAGCCCCATGCAGCCCCCACTCTAATGGAGTGGTGGTCCTTATCGCCAAACATGTACAATTTCAACTATTAACATTGCGGATGGACCCTACGGGTAGATATATTTTTATGCACGCATTGATACATTGGTTAGAAGTTCTGATATTTGCTTATTATATACCTCCCCCTTTTCAATTCGCTCTCATCACTAAGGGGTTGGATTTTATGGCACAGCACCCTGTTGTCCCCGCCATCTGGCTGGGGGATTTTAACATGGTGGTAGATCCCAAAATGGACAAGCTGATCCGAGATGTCCCTGGTACTGCCCAGCTAGGCCTCACACGGTTTGGAAGGACCATGCGTGAGTTTGCACTGGTGGACGACATACTCGTGCTTTTCCGTGTCCCACTCCACCATGTCGCGTATAGACTATATTTTTGTTTCTTCTCTGTTACTACCGCGCTTGCTGGTGGTGGGATTCGGTGCTGTCAGATCACTCACCTTACTGGTTAACGCTTGACATCCAGACCCCCACCCCTACTCAAAATTGGAGGTTGTACCCCTTCTGGCTGTCGATATTACCTAACATGGACACAATTCAGGACAAATGGGCATTCTTTTTTCAGACTAATGAGGAGTCTGCATCACTAGAGATGATATGGGAGATGTTCAAGAAACATGTAAAACTAATTTTAGCCACACACATCTCCAGATACAAAAATTCTTCCAAACTTGCACTGCAGCAGGCAGAGGCCCATTTGGACTCCCTGGAACGGGCTTACCAACTAGATCCCTCCCCGGATAACATTTCCTCAATGAGAGTACAACATTGCTTGGTTAACCACTTACACTTTGAGAAAGCCAGACACCATATATTTTTTTCCAAGCAACGCACATACGAGCATGGGGAGCGGGCTGGCAGGCTATTAGCTTATCTTGCCACCTAGATCACAGACCACCTGTGGTGGTGTCCCTTTCGGATCCCTCGGGGCGACTGATCACCGACCCAACACAGGTGGCCGCTACATTTCGCACTTTCTTCGCAACTTTATATACTTCCAAGGCAAGCTACACGCAGGAGGATCTGGTCTCCTTTTTGCATCCTGTTCAATTTCCCTCCTTAACACAAGCCCAAATACAGGAATTGGAGGCACCACTCTCTTTAGACGACATAGAGGAGGCTACATCACAAATGGCTACGTCCAAGGCTCCTGGTACAGATGGCTTGCACTTGGAATTTTATGTTCACTTTAAATCCCTTCTAGCGCCAAAGCTTCACAAACTTTATAAACACATATTTGACGCATCCGCACTCCCTGATTCCATGAGGGAGGGGCTGATCGTTCTGGTCCCCAAACCGGGAAAAGACCCTTCTTTTCCTGAGTCATATCGGCCAATATCTCTGTTGCAACTAGATGTGAAAATCTTGTACTAGCGATTTGGTTAAATAAGGTAATTCTTTCCCTGATACATCCGGATCAGGTGGGCTTTATGCCCAATAAAAAGACAGCCTTTAATCTTAGGCGACTATTTTTCAATTTACAGGCCACCCATGAATCTGTGGGGTCGAGAGCAATGGTCAGCCTTGACGCGGCCAAGGCATTCGACTCGGTTGAATGGACATACCTTTGGGAATGCCTTCGTAGATACGGCTTTGGCCCTAATTTCATAAAATGGCTTCAACTCTTATATCAGTCTCCCACAGCTAGAGTTTTGGTAAATGGCAAGACATCTGATTCCTTCTCATTATCGAGGGGCACGCGCCAGGGATGCCCGCTACCCCCCCTGTTATACGCCCTTGCAGTTGAACCACTGGCAATAGCCATTAGGGCTCACCCACAGATTAAAGGTCTGCGTTCGGGCCCCTTGACGGAAATCATCAGCTTATATGCCGACGATATGTTGTTGTACCTAGAGGATGCTGGCCCTTCCCTCGTGGCGATTTTGGAGCTTATTCAGAGCTTCGGAGCATACTCGGGTTTACAGATTAACTGGGACAAGTCCCAAATATTGCCTCTAGACCCTGAGACTCCTAGTTATGCACAAGCATATCTCCCGTTGTCACGGGTGAGCCAGATTAAATACCTGGGTGTCCTCCTCACTTGCTCCCCCGACGATTATGGTAGATTAACTATTGAACCCCTCTACAGTTTAATTAAAATCAAAACACAGACATGGGCCCGTCTCCCCTTGGGGGTTATGGGACATGTTAATTTGGTTAAAATGATATTGCTCCCCAAAATTCTCGATGTCCTTTGGCACGCTCTGGTGTATTTGCCCCTCCGCACTTTTAAAATGATGGACTCTAGCCTTAATTCCTTTATATGGGGTAATTCTAGGCACAAACTAACCTGGCAGGCCTTGAAAAACCCAGCAGACATGGGGGGCGCTGCTCTTCCAGACTTGGCCTCCTACTACCTGGCCACACAATTGTCTCATTTGTTCCATCTAGACAAAACAGACAAATCTCGATACCTTGCCCTGGTCTGCTCCGGTATACCCACGCACATAACACATCCATTTCACATCCTATTCAATGGTACGCACACACTGGCAACACTTGGGGGCCGCAGGGGTATACTATACCATCATTGTCAAATCTGGGATCTGGTGTTGGCCAGGATGCGGGCATCCCCCATGCATGCACACTCACCATTATGGGGTAATGTGGACCTCCCAGAACTGCTTCTCTTACCTGATAAAGATCTATGGATAGAGAGGGGAATTGTTTACCTGCCGCAGGTGCTCGATCAAAGTGGTGTTAAGTTGTTTCAGGAGCTTAAGTCAACCTTTAAGCTACCTAATGGGATGCTGTTTCGCTTCCTTCTGCTCCGCCATGCACTCCAATGCCAGTTCCCTGGGCACACCCCAGACATGACACCCATGTACCAGGTTGAGGTCTGTACGGGGGCTGATTCCAAGAATCTCACCTCCATCTGTTATGCTGCTCTTACTAGGCCAGCGGACCTAGCTTATAGACTGAAAGACAAGTGGGTATCAGATGTGAGTGAGTTGGAGGAGGACGAATGGTCAGAAGTGCTGGAGTCCTGTACGAAGGTATCCCTGAAACTCTCTGACAGACTTACACAGCTGTATATATTACATAGGACATACCTTACCCCGACTCGCATAAGAAAATATAACCCTCATTATGATCCCTCCTGCCCCAGATGTGGTGACCAAGACAGTTCCTTTTACCATTTAATATGGTCATGCCCAACCCTACAGGACTATTGGACGCAAGTGATCAAATTTTTGCATGACAAAATGGGCTCCCCACTAACTGTATGCCCAAAACAATGTATCCTGGCATTGATTCCAGATCAGGAAATGATAAGAAAAGAGCATTTAAAAAAATATAAAAATGAGGGAACACTATCATCTTTTAAATGTTACAAAGAATATAACAGAATATGTAAAAAGGAAATCAAGGATGCAAAAATTCTCAAACGAACGACAGATTGCAAAAGATTGAAAGACAAACCCCAAAAAATTCTTCAAATATATTAATAGTAAAAAGGTCAGGTCTGAGCATGTAGGCCCTTTACAAAATAATCTAGAGTGCGTGACTGGGGACAATGAGAAGGCAAACTTATTAAATACTTTCTTCAGCTCTGTGTATACAAAGGAGCATGGGGGAGCTCATGTCCATAATGGGGGTGGTAGTGACACAGTCACAAATGATCCACAATGGCTCAAAAGTGAAATGGTCCAGAAGTATTTAGACAGAATAAAGGTAGATAAAGCACCTGGACCAGATGGCATCCATCCACGGACCTTAAAGGAATTGAGCTCTGTCATTTCATTGTATCTCATTTTTAGGGACTCCTTAATGACTGGAATAGTGCCACTGGATTGGCGTAGGGCCAATGTGGTGCCCATATTTAAAAAGGGATCAAAGTCTTTACCAAGTAACTATAGACCTGTTAGTTTAACTTCTATAGCTGGGAAGATACTGGAGAGTTTAATAAAAGACCATATAGATGAGTTCTTGTTGGATAAAAAGATTTTAAGCAACAGACAGCATGGATTCATGAAAGACAGAAGTTGTCAAACAAACCTGATTTCATTTTATGAGCAGGTAAGTAAAACCTTAGACAGAGGGGTGGCTGTGGACGTGGTATACTTGGATTTTGCAAAAGCGTTTGACACCATTCCCCACACACGGCTAATGTGTAAGGTAAAGTCTACAGGCTTGGGAAGATCAATTTGTAAATGGATAGAAAACTGGCTAAAAGACAGAATTCAGAGAGTAGTGGTTAATGATTCTTATTCTGAATGGTCTAAGGTTATCAGTGGTGTACCCCAAGGTTCAGTGTTGGGACCCTTACTTTTCAATATATTTATAAATGATATAGGGTCTGGGATTACAAGTACAATTTCAGTGTTTGCAGATGACACAAAGCTATGCAGTGGAATAACTTCCTTGCAGGATGTCTCCAACTTACAAGCCGACCTCAATGCGCTGTCTAATTGGGCAACTATGTGGCAAATGAGGTTTAATGTTGATAAATGTAAAGTTATGCACTTGGGGGCTAAGAATATGCATGCATCGTACATACTAGGGGGAGTACAACTGGGGGAATCCATATTGGAGAAGGATCTGGGGGTGTTGGTAGATCATAAGCTTAATAATGGCATGCAATGCCAAGCTGCGGTTTCCAAAGCAACCAAAATCCTTTCTTGTATTAAGAGAGGTATGGACTCCAGAGATAGAGACATTATTTTGCCCCTGTACAAATCATTAGTAAGACCTCATCTGGAATATGCAGTTCAGTTTTGGGCACCTGTTCTCAAAAAGGATATCAGGGAACTGGAGAAAGTGCAGAGAAGGGCAACCAAACTAATGAGAGGCATGGAGAAGCTCAGCTATGAGGAAAGATTAGAGGATCTGAATTTATTCTCACTTGAGAAGAGGAGATTAAGGGGGGATATGATCAACATGTACAAGTATATAAGTGGTCCATATAGTGAACTTGGTGTGGAGTTATTTACTTTAAGGTCATCACAAAGGACAAGGGGGCACTCTTTACGTCTAGAGGAAAAAAGATTTCATCTACAAATACGGAAAGGTTTCTTCACAGTAAGAGCTGTGAAAATGTGGAATAGACTCCCTCCAGAGGTGGTTTTGGCCAGCACAGTTGATTGCTTTAAAAAAGGCCTGGATTCTTTCCTTAATGTAAATAATATAACTGGGAACTAACATTTTTAGGTAAAGTTGATCCAGGGTGAATCCGATTGCCTCTCGGGGAATCAGGAAGGATTTTTTTCCCCC
>BLSH010376046.1:90812-109737 GCA_018402905.1 Glandirana rugosa
GTGTTGACGAGGGCGTTGTATCGTATTATTGTAGTATGTTTCTTCTTTTTTTTTTGTATCTCCAATGTATGACTACATTTTTTTTTTTTTTTTCCTTCTTTTCCTTTTTTGGGTATATCGTCCTTGGGTACCGACTATGTAACTTCGATGCGATGTATATATCGTAACCTATACGTAAAATATTTGTCTTAGTTGGTACAGGATGAGAACAAGATCAAGACTCTGCAGTCCCCATCGGCTCCTGAGGTCGGTAGACAAGGTATAAAACACTATAAACCTACCCGTCAAAGACACAAACATATCGTGGACGAATATCCCATTCCTAACTAACTGGTACCGATAGGTAAGTACATCTCACCCGCAAAGTCCAGACTCGGTAAAAGAAGGAATGTATCAATCAGTCCAACTTTTTTCTGTGTTCAGGTAGGTCAAGTTGTTTGCTGGGGTTTTTTGCCTTCCTCTGGATCAACTGTGGGTGAAGGATTGTATATGGGATTATTTGGTTGTGTATGTGTATGTGTGTATATATATATATATATATATATATGTATATAAATGTTTTTTTTTTGGTTGAACTGGATGGACTTGTGTCTTTTTTCAACCTGACTAACTATGTAAGGAAGAAAATGGCTCAGACCTGAAACGCCCACTCTACATGAATGGATAGCCATGGTCAATCAATCCTTACCCTATAAGCAGGTGCTATACAAACACAGAAACTGCCCATCCAAATATCACAAAATATGGAACAGATGGCTGGAGTCCTCGGCTACCCCTGACGTCTCAGAACTAGAACAAGAGTAGGACATGGTTGATTCTGTTTATAAAATGCATATCCAATGCTATATATGTAGCGTAGCTTCAATGTATCAGCCATGGGTTCCTGCTATATGGGTTTTTTCCTTTTCTTCCTTTTTTTTTTTTTTTTACATCAGTATGTAACCTCTATGTTTTTTTTTTCTTCTTTGTATGATGTTATTATGCTATGTTGCGGGAGCAGTTGTGTTACTCTCCGCTATGTATGCATCTGTGTTTTATTTTCTTTTACAATAAAGAGATATTGCAATTGAAAAAAAAATATATTATATGCTCATCTCCATAGGACAGAGTAAGAATAGATGTGTAGGGAATTTATGCAAACCATAGAAATATTGGTAAATATTGGGACTATATATACTGATCTTATTGAAATGATTGTTGCAGCCACATTGTGTATATATCGATAGTCTATGGAGGAATCACAGACAATTATTGGTCTAAAATTGTAGAAAAATTGGGCAGAACGGGATCAATGTGCTGTAATTACAAAATAAAGGATAGTCTTACCCACACAGTTCAATCAGTGCATAAATGGTAGTAACAGTTTGAGTTGTTGGGAAAAGAAAATCCCCGTAGCAGATATTTCCCACACTTCTCTCCTATTCGTATCCAAACGAGTGTCCAGGGAGAGGCAAGGGGATTCCTGTCTGGGGGGAGACAGGAATCCCCTTGCCTCTCCCTGGACACTCGTTTGGATACGAATAGGAGAGAAGTGTGGGAAATATCTGCTACGGGGATTTTCTTTTCCCAACAACTCAAACTGTTACTACCATTTATGCACCAATTGAATGTAGGTAAGACTATCCTTTATTTTGTAATTACAGCACATTGATCCCGTTCTGCCCAATTTTTCTTCAATTCTGGACCAATAATTGTCTGAGATTCCTCCATAGACTATCGATACATACACAATGTGGCTGCAACAATCTTTTCAATAAGATCAGTATATATAGTCCCAATATTTACCAATATTTCTATGGTTTGCATAAATTTCCTACACATCTATTCTTACTCTGTCCTATGGAGATGAGCATATAATATTTAGATAAGGGGTTTGCAATGTTATGTTTTTCTATCAGATTGGTGATATTAATGGGTAATACATCAACGTTGATAATTTTAATGATAAGATGGTGGAGGTTTGTGTTATTTTTTCATTAATTTTGATCAATATTGTCCTGTGGCCCCATTGGGGCATTTTTACTATTTCTAATAAAAATTATTAATATCCATATATTGCCTCCATGACGTTGTCTTTGGGGATACTATCTCCTACCCCCAATTTTTTCTTATATATATTTACACTAGAGGTTTTTTGCACTATTCTAATTTTTGAGTAAGTGAAGGGTTAAAATTATTTACCCAGCGTTATTTATTTATGGTACTATAGAGAACTGGTTTATTCATCAAATTTGTTACTCCCCCTGTAAACTGACCATGGTTTATCATGGCTGCTGAGCCCTTACACCGTGGTCAGTTTACATGCCTCCTTCATCCTCTGCTATCTGCAGCTCTACTGTGTCTCCCTCTGTCCTCTTCCCCCTCCCCAGGGCCAGTGCAAGGATTTTTCTCTATACAGGCGAAGGTGCATTTTGGTGCCCCCCCCAATCTCGCTCCGCCCCCCCCACATGGCATATACTCTATTTTTTTCTCCATAAAGCTAAAGTGGTTCTAGTGCTTAGAGTGTTTAACTTACAGAAAAAAATAAAAGAAACACATCTAAAAATCTCAAAATCGTCAGAGACTGCATACATGGCACAAGAGACAATCAGAGACTCCAGGCATGGCAAAAAAGACAATCAGAGACTGCAGACATGGCACAAAAGACAATCAGAGACAGCAGACATGGCACCAGGGACTCTCAGAGAGTGCATACATGGCACAAGGGACTGTCAGAGACTGCATACATGGCACAAGGGATGGTCAGAGACTGCATACATGGCACAAGAGACAGTCAGAGACTGGGGGCATGGCACAAGAGACAGTCAGAGACTGGGGGCATGGCAAAAGAGACAGTCAGAGACTGGGGGCATGGCACAAGCAGCAGTCAGAGACTGGGAGCATGGCATAAGGGATGGTCAGAGACTGCATACATGGCACAAGAGACAGTCAGAGACTGCGGACATAGCACAAGAGACAGTCAGAGACTGGGGGCATGGCACAAGAGACAGTCAGAGACTGGGGGCATGGCACAAGAGACAGTCAGAAACTGGGGGCATGGTACCAGGGATGGTCAGAGACTGCATACATGGCACAAGAGACAGTCAGAGACTGCGGACATAGCACAAGAGACAGTCAGAGACTGGGGCATGGCACAAGAGACAGTCAGAGACTGGGGGCATGGCACAAGAGACAGTCAGAAACTGGGGGCATGGTACAAGGGATGGTCAGAGACTGTATACATGGCACAAGAGACAGTCAGAGACTGCGGGCATGGCACAAGAGACAGTCAGAGACTGTGGGCATGGCTCAAGAGATGATCAGAGACTGCATACATGGCACAAGAGACATTCACAGACTGTGAGCATGGCACAAGAGATGATCAGAGACTGCATACATGGCACAAGAGACATTCAGAGACTGGGCATGGCACAAGAGATGATCAGAGACTATATACATGGCACAATAGACGGTCAAAGACTGCGGGCATGGCATAAGAGATGGTCAGAGACTGCAGGCATGGCACAAGAGACATTCAGAGACTGTGGGCATGGCGCAAGAGATGGTCAGAGACTGCGTGCATGGCACAAGAGATGATCAGAGACTACATACATGGCACAAGAGATGGTCAGAGACTGCGGGCATGGCACAAGAGACAGTCAGAGACTGCGGGCATGGCACAAGAGACATTCAGAGACTGCGTGCAAGGCACAAGAGATGATCAGAGACTGCATACATGGCATAAGAGACATTCAGAGACTGCGGGCCTGGCACAAGAGACAGTCAGAGACTGCGGGCACGGCACAAGAGACATTCAGAGACTGCGGGCATGGCAGAAGAGATGATCAGAGACTGCATACATGGCATAAGAGACAGTCAGAGACTGTGGGCATGGCACAAGTGATGGTCATGATGGCACATGGGGTTGTCAGAGACTGCGAGAATGATGGCACATGGGGTTGTCAGAATGAGACTGCATACATAAAATATGCAATCTGACAATTCCATGTGCCATCATGTCTGCGGTCTCTGACAACCCCATGTGCCATGTATCATATATGATACATGATAACATCATGGCACATCACATGAGATTATCAGACCCAGACTGCACCATAACATGGCACATGGGCAGGGCTGGTACACTTTTCTTGCCCTACCTTTCACATAGATGGGATAGGAGAGAAAAATCTTCATGTGCACAGTGCACTTCCATTCGTGCTTCTCCCAGGCCTTCTGATGGTCTTGGCCCCTCCCCCTGGCTTCACTCGGCTCTAGGCTTCTCCCTGGGCTCCCTCTCTTCTCACACGCACAATTTTGATCAATATTGTCCTGTGGCCCCATTGGGGCATTTTTACTATTTCTAATAAAAATTATTAATATCCATATATTGCCTCCATGACGTTGTCTTTGGGGATACTATCTCCTACCCCCAATTTTTTCTTATATATATTTACACTAGAGGTTTTTTGCACTATTCTCATTTTTGAGTAAGTGAAGGGTCAAAATTATTTACCCAGCGTTATTTATTTATGGTACTATAGAGAACTGGTTTATTCCTCAAATTTGTTACTCCCCCTGTAAACTGAGCACGGTTTATCATGGCTGGTGAGCCCTTACACCGTGGTCAGTTTACATGCCTCCTTCATCCGCTGCTATCTGCAGCTCTACTGTGTCTCCCTCTGTGCTCTTCCCCCTCCCCAGGGCCGGTGCAAGGATTTTTCTCTACGCAGGCGAAGGTGCATTTTGGTGCCCCCCCCAATCTCGCTCCATCCCCCCCCCCCATATGGCATATACTCTATTTTTTTTCTCCATAAAGCTATAGTGGTTCTAGTGCTTAGAGTGTTTAACTTACAGAAAAACATACATACTGCATACATGGCATAAGAGACAGTCAGAGACTGCGGGCCTGGCACAAGAGACAGTCAGAGACTGCGGGTATGGCACAAGAGATGATCAGAGACTACATACATGGCACAAGAGATGATCAGAGACTGCGGGCATGGCACAAGAGATGATCAGAGACTGCATACATGCCATAAGAGACAGTCAGAGACTGCGGGCATGGCACAAGTGATGGTCATGATGGCACGTGGGGTTGTCAGAGACTGTGAGAATGATGGCACATGGGGTTGTCAGAATGAGACTGCATACATAAAATATGCAATCTGACAATCCCATGTGCCATCATGCCCGCAGTCTCTGACAACCCCATGTGCCATGTATCATGTACGATACATGATAACATCATGGCACATCACATGAGATTATCAGACCCAGACTGCACCATAACATGGCACATGGGCAGGGCTGGTACAATACACTTTTCTTGCCCTACCTTTCACATAGATGGGATAGGAGAGAAAAATCTTCATGTGCACAGTGCATCTCCATTCGTGCTTCTCCCAGGCCTTCTGATGGTCTTGGCCGCTCCCCCTGGCCTCACTCGGCTCTAGGCTCCTCCCTGGGCTCCCTCTCTTCTCACACGCTCTGTGTGTGTGTGTGTGTTTAGTGATCCTAGCTGCAGCCTCCCAGGTGGGAGGATTTTCTTTTCCTAATCCAGCGCCCAGCGGCAGCGATCCTGAAAGGATCTGAAGCTGGGAAAACAGAGAGGTGGTGCGATGGGGGTATTTGTCTGTCACTCGCAGTCTCTCTCTGCGCTGCAGCTGGCAAAGGAGGAGGAGTGCAGACAGTAGGCAGGGCCAGCCCACAAATCGATTCTTTAGTGAGCAGAGAAGAGAGCAGGCGAAGTAAACCGTACCCGACCGGGGCTGTGCTTCCTACGCCGCCTGTGGCAGTGTGTGTGTGCAGGTGCAAGCAAGGACGGCCATCCGCCAGCGCCAGCATAAGCACATCTTGGGGTCGGGGAACCCCTGGTTTTGGCGCCCCCTCTCCTGACACCCTAAGGCGGCCGCTTTGCCTGCCTTATGCTGGCGCTGGCCCTGCCCCCCCCTGCCTGTCAGCTCCTGTGTCAGTGCCCACCCCCCCCCCCCTCTGCTGAAGTTACTTTAAACATTTTATACCATTCTCTTTGTTTAATAATCCTTTGTGCCCCTGTGTCTGTGTCTGTGGGGAGGATAGAGAGGTGGCTGGGCACATGAGCGCCAAGCGGCGCTCCGAAAACAGGTAAAGAACGGCTTATTTTTACAAAACACAGACACAGAGGCACAAAGGATTATTAGTCACTTTACAACTGAGCCATAGCCGATTGATGGCTATAGAGCGGTTTGTTAATTCTGGGAGGACGTACAGTGACGTCCTCTCAGAACTGAGGGCACACACGGGACTGTCTGTGCTCGCCGAGTTCATGGGACACCGCGCGTCATGGATCGCAGTAAAGGGCCAATGACAGCGGCCCTTTACCACGTGATTGCTCCATCCAATGATGGAGCAATCAAAATGTAAACAATACGTAGTTAGCCAGGGTTCAACTCTCTCCTCTCCTCACACCAACGCAGCGTGTGAGGAGAGGAGAGAGATCGAGTGTTCCCAAGTAAGTCTGACATTTTTACAGCGCCCAGAACTGCCCAGCAGTGCCACATCTGTGTCTTACTGAGCCACCTGTGCCACTACAGTGCCATATCAGTGCCACATCAGTGCCATCAGTGCCTCTACAGAGCCACATCAGTGCCACTACAGTGCTCATCTGTGCCACTACAGTGCCCATCAGTGCCACTACAGTGCTCATCTGTGCCACTACATTGCCCATCAGTGCCACCTGTGCCCATCGCTGCCACCTATGCCCATCGGTGCCATTAAAGTGCTCATCTGTGCTATCAGTGCCACTACAGTGCTCATCTGTGCCTCAGTGCCACAGCAGTGCCACCAGTTCCCATCAGTGCCATCTGTGCCCATTGGTCCCACCTGTGCCCATTGGTGCCACCTGTGCCACTACAGTGCTCATCCGTGCCACTACACTCCTCATCAGTGCCACATCAGTTCCATTTGTGCCCATCAGAGCCCATCTGTGGCACCTGTGCCCATCAGTGCCACTACAGTGCTCATTTGTGCCATCAGTGCCACTACAGTGATCAGCTGTACTATCAGTGCCACTACAGTGCTCATCTGTGCTATCAGTGCCACTACAGTGCCACACAAGTGCCAATCATTTGTGCCATCAATGCCACTACAGTGCTTATCTGAGCCATCAGTGCCACTACAGTGCCCAATAGTGCACATCAGTGCCCCTAAGCGAATAATCATCAGTGCCACCCTATCAGTTGATCCTCATCAGTGCCACCTAATCAGTGCAGCCGCAGTGCATTAGTACACATCAGTGCAACCTCATCAGTGCACATAAGTGCACCCTCATCAGCGCACATAAGTGCACCCTCATCAGCACGCAGCAGTGCAACCTCATCAATGCACATAAGTGCACCCTCATCACCACACATCAGTGCACCCTGATCAGTGCACATAAGTGCACCCTCATCAGCACCCAGCAGTGCAACCTCATCAGTGCACATAAGTGCACCCTCATCAGCGCACATCAGTGCACCCTCATCAGTGCACCCTCATCAGCACTCAGCAGTGCAACCTCATCAATGCACATAAGTGCATCCTCACCAGTGCACATCAGTGCACCCTCATCATAACCCAGCAGTGCATCCTCATCAGTGCACATAAGTGCACCCTCATCAGCGTACATCAGTGCACCCTCATCAACGCTCAGTGTACTCTCATCAGCACCCAACAGTGCACCCTCATCAGCCCCCATCAGTGCATCCACATCTGTTCTATTGCCCCTATCCACCACAGTCACTAGTATGGCAAAAAGAAAAAATCTTCACAGAGGAGGCATACCAGCTCCTTAGCCTAAGCGACGAGAGCAGTGAGGCGCTCTCTGAGTCTGGGTCTGCAAGCATTGGTCCTGCTACAAAATCAGATGAAGAGGAAAATGTGCCCATGAAAAGAAAGCGTTCTGGCGAGCAGCAGCAGGCTACTACAAGTACAGCATTTCCATCCACCTCTTGAGCAGTGCCATCCACCTCTAGAGCAGTGCCATCCACTTCTAGAGCAGTGCCATCCACTTCTAAAGTAGTGACATCCACCTCTAGAGCAGTGACATCCACCTCTAGTGCAGTGTCATCCACCTCTAGAGCAGTGCCATCATCCTCTAGTGCAGTGCCATCCACAAGACCACTGCCAAGAACTAGTGGGGTGTCATCTTAGCCCCAAAGGGCCCATGCCAGCCTTCTCTATGCCATTCAGAACCCCCTGTGGCTTCCCTCTAATACAGGAGCAGCAATCCTCTCCCCTTTCACCACCCAGCCAGGTGTCCAAGTGAACACAGAAGATTTTGCCCTGATTGATTTCTTTAATTTAATTTTTACCGAGGACTTACCATTGTGGCCCAGTGCAACCTCTATGCACAGCAGTTTATTGCAAGCAACCCTAGTTCAAGCTATGCCCGTCCCTTTGAGTGGAGAGAGCCAGGGCCAGTGCCAGCATAAGGCAAGTAAGGCAGCCGCCTGAGAGCGGTAGGACAGGAGAGGGCGCTAAAGTCACAAGTCCCTCAAGTGTTTATGTCGGTGCCACCCTACTAGGACATAAGATGGCAGATCTGAGTCAGGCAGCACAGCGCCGAGCGCTGTGAACTTCAGTTGCTTTATCACACTTTCACAGACAGCCCCCCTCCCTCCCTCCTCGCTCTCTCTGTTGAAAGGCTCCCCTCCCATGTGGGCAGCAGGACCGCCTCCAGCCCAGCACACTCATCTGTGAACTGAAGGTGAGTGAGACTCGAGAGGAGGGGAGGAGCTGAGGGAGACCAGGGGGAGGCGCCCTGCAGGCACAGTAGCAGGAACGGCATGGATCCTCAGTCGAAGGTAGGGGCAAGGGACTGATCATGTCTTCAACAGTCTGCTGCATGTACAGTCTACTGAGGTACATCATGGGATCCATCTAGAGACAGAGGAGTGATAGGGACAGAGAAGAGGACATAAGGACAAGGCAAGGGAAAAAGAGAGATGGTGACAGTTAGACAGTACATGGGGACAAACAGAGCAGAGGTGATGGGACAAAGCAAGACAATCAACAAAAAAGGCCCTTTTTACATGGGACAGACTCTGATTTGCTCAGCAGGAGATCCATCTGCTGATCCCCAGTGAGCAGAGCAGAAGGATAACCAGTCTGTGCCCTCTATATATATATGCAGAGCAGACACAGCCAGTCCAATCAGGTCTGCTTGAATAAGGGAAAAGTGGAACTGACTGTACCATTCATGGGAAAATGCCTAATGTGCAATGTGATATATATTAACCACTTGCCGACCGTCAACCGCAGGCAGAGTGGCTCTCCCAGGCAAAACGCCGTCATCTGACGGCGGCTGCCAGATCGCGCACTGTGAGCGCGTGCGCGCCGCCGGAGGCGCGCCCGCGCGCTCACTGTGTCCAGGGAGGGCCAGGGAACGGGTGCGGCGGAGTCAATCTCCTCTGGCTACCCGCGATGCCCCCCCCCGGAGTGAAAGAACGGAGGTCCGTGTGAGTAAACACGGACCTCCGTTCTGTGAGGGGGGAAGGGCTGTGATCACAGCCTTCCTCTACATGGAAGCTGTGATCACTTCCCTTCCCCAGCCAGGGCAGCCCAAATAACACGCCCAGGGAACACAGTTAACCCTTAGAGCGCCCCCTACAGGTTAACCCCTTCACTGCCAATGGCATTTACACAGTAATCAGTGCATTTTTATAGCACTGATTGCTGTATAAATGCCAATGGTCCCAAAAAAGTGTCAAAATGGTCCGACATGCCCGTTGCAATATCGCAGTACCGCTAAAAATCGCAGATCATCATCATTACTAGTAAAAAATAAAAAAAAATAAAAACCCCAGAAATGAATTCTCATCATCCGTAAACGCGGCAACTTTTGCGCAAACCAATCAATAAACGCCGATTGCGATTTTTTTTATCACAAATATGAGGAAGAATATAAATCGTCTAAAACCGATGAAAAAAAATGTTTTTTTATATATTTTTTTTGGATTTGTATTTTAGCAAAAAGTAAGAAATTTGGTTTTTTTTGCAAAATTGTCGCTCTTCTTTTGTTTATAGCGGGGATCAGAAATGACGCAGCGGTGATCAAATACCACCAAAAGAAAGCTCTATTTGTGGGAAAAAAAAGGATGTAATATTAGTTTGGGTACAACGTCGCACGACTGCGCAATTTTCAGTTAAAGCGACGCAGTGCCGAATCGCAAAAAGGGCTCTGGTCAGGAAGGGGGCAAATCCCTCCGGGGCTGAAGTGGTTAAGAAAGATTTATATATATATATACATTACAATTGTGCTTGGATACATTTGTGCAAGCTGTTTCCTTTGACTTCAGTGTGCCATCGCCAAGACAAAGTACACACTATCTGCTTACCTCTTAAACATGCACTCGTCATCTGCTAGAGATTTGCAGTCACTTCACAATGCGTGTATGGCAGCTTTCTCCCAAGAGCGGCATTGCACCACTCTGCCTGTTCAGGTACCAACCACAGCAACCCCTAGTATGCAAAGAATAAAGCACACTATAGTGCATTACCAGGACATACTGCACTGCTTTAATAAAGTCATGTACTTACAGCAAACTTTACTGGGATAAAGCAACAAATTGTTTACTTGTCCTGGTATTGCACTATAGTGTGCTTTATTTTTTGCATATATGGGGTTCTCTGTGGTTGGTACCGGACCAAGTTACTATAACCATAGTGTTGCTTTTTTAGAAAAGTTGTTGTAAATATCCAGCAGACAACAAGCACATGTGGCCTCATAAGTTTAAGAGGTCAAATTTTATGATACGTAAATGGTATGTGCTTAGTCTTGGTGATGGTACACTGAAATTGGTGTTTTGTACTTATTTATTGTACTAGCACTTTGGAATATATATATATATATATATATATATATATATATATATATATATATATATATATATTAATTATTAATAATATCTATCACACTATACCATGTTATTGTGGTACACACTGTAGATAAAAATCCTTGCACTGGCCCTGGAGAGAGCTTACTATGGTGGAATTTAAAACATTTTTAGGCCTGACTTTTGATATGGGACTCACAAAAAAAAAAAATTTATACTCCTACTGGTCCACCAACCTCATCCACCACATGCCAATCTTTTTCCTCCATTTTGCCAAGGTCAAGATACCTTATGATTATGCGGTTCCTCCACTACAATGACAACACTTAGTGCCCTCCCAGAAATGACCCATCTTATGACAAACTATTTAAAATTCGCCCCCTTCTTGTCTTATGTATCTGAATGTGGAACTCTTATTGTTCATACTTATCTATGTTTGTAACTGGCAAAAACTCAATAAAAACTATGGAAAAAAAAAAAAATTTGCCCCCTTCTAAACTATTTCTCAGAAAAATGTCCCTATTTATATACCCCCTAGGAAAATATCTCCATCAACGAGTCACTTGTAACATTCACAGGCAGGCTGGCCTTCAAACAGTTTATACCCAGCAAAAGGGCCAATGGGGTTAAACTGTACAAGCTTTGTGACCGAGCCACAGGCTACATCTATGCCTTCTTGGTCTATGAAGGGAAGGACACCCCCCTGCACCCACGTGAATGCCCAGAGTACATTGGAGCCAGCGGAAAAGTTGTCTGGGAGCTTATCTATCCACTCCTTGGGAAGGGTTACCATCTTTATATGGATAACTTCTACTCAAGCTTGCCCCTCTTCCGCAATACTAACTGCAAAAAGACTCCAGCATGTGGTACAGTCAGAACCAATAGAAAGGGGTTCCCACAAAGGCTCCTCAATAAAAGGCTAAGAAGAGGGAGACGGCCCCTTTGCGGAACGAGGAGCTATTGGCTGTCAAGTGGAGGGACAGACGAAATGTACACATGCTATAAACAATTCATGATGACACCTACGTGGAAATCCCCAGAAGACACGGCCCAATCCAGACACCAGCTTGTGTCCATGACTATAATCTGTTCATGAGGGGAGTCCACTTCAGTGATCAGATGATCGAACCCTATCTTCCCACAAGAAAATACCGGCATTGGTACAAAAATGTATCTATTTATTTTTTCAGTTTGGCCATGTACAACTCTTATGTCATTTACCAAAAATCTACAGAGACCCCCGTATCTTTTCTTCAATACCAACAACAAGTCATCACTGCCCAATTGTACCCTGAAGGCCCACCAAAAAATATTCAATCTGATGCAGTGGGCAGACTCCATGAACGACACTTTCCTGAGAAACCCTCCCCCCATGAAACAGGCCAAAGACATCAGAAGAAATGCCGGGTGTGCTCCAGAGGAGGAGTTATAAGAGACAGTGCGTATTTTTGTCCCCAATGTCCTTCCTAACCAGACCTTTATATAGGTGACTGTTTCCGCCATTACCATACTTCTCTACATTATTAGTGAAGTATGGTAAACTTAGCTCTGGTCCAACAGCCTTCTCTTCATATCCCTCCCAATCTCCTCACAGTGGCCACATTTTGTGGAGAAGCTTGGGAGGGCTTAATGACAGAATTAGAGGATAATCAAAGCAGTTCAGAAATCTCAGATGATGATTTAGACAAAGCATTTAAAAGGTTACAACGTATTTTGGAGAAAAAAGTCAGAATTTTTTGGCACAAAAAATTTTTTGAAAAATACAAGGAATATAAAATTATCCCTTGGGGATTGAGGATTCAAATTTTTCCCAATTTACTGAAAATTGAGAATCCGTTGAAATTAGCCTGGGAACATAACTTACAAATATGTTCCACTGGTATGCTTTCCATTCTCTGTGATCAATATGATCAGGAAATTGCAAACGTTGACCAATTGGTTACAAAATGGTATAGTGAATTTCAAACCATACAGTCAAGTACTAAGTTTATTAACAGAGAAGACAAGATCAGGGAACATATTACTAAATATGCCCTGGACATTATCAAAAGTAAAGAAAAAAAGTTCACCAGAGATTTACATGCTTATGAGAATGGTTATGCATACAAATGGAATTCATTCAGGTCTAAACCATTTAGGAGATCCACAACTCCCTCTAAAAATACAAAAACTGAGAATACTCCTAATTTGTCTTCTACCTCATCCTTATCATCTAGCCAATCAACCATTTACCACGATCTATCAGAGGATAGACTCCCCAAATGAAGAAAAGGTGATTCAGACCATCACTTTACGGATGCACTACAACGACACTTGGGCACAACCCTCACGCAACGTTCCAAATTTGGGCACTCTAAACCTTCACCAGCACGTTCAAAAGCTACTATGCGCGTCACCTCCACTATCGCACCCGGTAATTCGACATTTAGTCCACAGCTCACCTCGGCACTGATGCTTGGCGCTATGTCGGCACCTGATGTTTCGACTGGCACCACTCTTAAGGTAAGTGATAATATTACCAATGATATGTCACCCATTCGTTCACATGTTGTCGACACAAAAGTAGCACCCATTTTTTTACCCAAGAATGCAGATCTGAACACCAATCCCACTCAAACCAATACCATGACACCAGAAACACAACACACACAGAATTAGAGCTTATCAACCTTTCCCATTATAAATTATCGGATGCTGAATCCCAAGTTCTCAAGCTGGGGCTAACATTCTGCCCCGATACAAACATGGATACCTTTCTCCTTATCAAAGACATCCACCTATTTGCTAGAAAGCTTACCTATAAAGTCATTTACAATCAATCTTCCCCAAATGAACTAAGTAGCGAGCTAGTGCCACAAACTGAAATAGATGAACATCAAGCCTTGTCAGACTTAATGGAGTTATGGGAGGAAGGCTATGTTGGGGAGGAACAGCCATGGCCCGCAACATCGCCCTTTATATCAATAACTGGGATACAATTTCCTCCACCAAGCTCATTTACACCAAAATCTAGGGCCTTTCCTATGCTTAACACCAACCCAAACATATGGGCGGTTGTAAAACAAACTACCAAAGAGATTGAAAAAATTAACAACAAAACTTCTAATTCACAGAACCTATCAAAAGCCCAAAGAGCTGCCATTATCTCATTAAGATCCAATACTTACATTACCATCAAAATGGCCGATAAAGGGGGCAACATTGTTATTATGAATACATCTGATTATGAAATCATGTGTAAAAATATTCTGTCCAACAAGGAATGGTATCGTCCGATTTCAACATTAATTGTTACAAATTTTGAAAGGGAATACCAAGGTATCATTTTGAAAGCTTTTCACAAAGGAATTATTAACCACTTCAGCCCCGGAAGGATTTCCAGCTTTAGGACCGGAGCCCTTTTTGCGATTCGGCACTGCGTCGCTTTAACTGAAAATTGCGCGGTCGTGCGACATTGTACCCAAACGAAATTTGCGTCCTTTTTTTCCCACAAATAGAGCTTTCTTTTGGTGGTATTTGATCACCTCTGCGTCATTTCTGATCGCCGCTATAAACAAAAGAAGAGCGACAATTTTGCAAAAAAACCCAAATTTCTTACTTTTTGCTAGAATACAAATCCAAAAAAAAAATATAAAAAAACATTTTTTTTCACCGTTTTTGGCCGATTTATATTCTTCCTCATATTTGCGATAAAAAAAATCGCAATCGGCGTTTATTGATTGGTTTGCGCAAAAGTGGTCGCGTTTACGGATGGTGAGAATTCATTTCTGGGGTTTTTATTTTTTTTTTATTTTTTACTAAAAATGGCGGCGATCTGCGATTTTTTGCGGTACTGCGATATTGGGGCGGACATGTCGGAACGTTTTGACACTTTTTTGGGACCATTGGCATTTATACAGCGATCAGTGCTATAAAAATGCACTGATTACTGTGTAAATGCCATTGGCAGTGAAGGGGTTAACCTGCAGGGGGCGCGCTAAGGGTTAACTATGTTCCCTGGGCGTGTTCTAACTGTATTGGGGACTGCCTATCTGGGGAAAGGAAGTTATCACAGCCTTCATGTACGAGAAGGCTGTGATCACTTCCCTTCCCCCTCACACAGAGCGGAGGTCCGTGTTTACATACACGGACCCCGCTCATTCGCTCCGGGGGGGCCATCGCGGGTAGCCGGCGGCAATCGAAGCCGCCGCACCCGCTCCCTGGACCCCCCCGGACACAGTGAGCGCGCGGGCGCGCCTCCGGCGGCGCGCGCGCGCTCACAGTGCGCGTTATCGCAGCCGCCGTCGTATGACGGCGTTTTGCGATAACGAACCACTTTGTCGCCGTCAGATGCCGATCGGCGGTCGGCAAGTGGTTAATAAAGATACATGGTCCTTCTTAAATACAAAAGAATCAAAAATACCAACTTTCTACGCTCTACCTAAAGTCCATAAATCCTTGACAAAACCACCTGGCCATCCTATCATTTCTGGCTGTGCCGGAATGACAGAAAATGCTAGTTTACTCGTGGATACGTACCTTAGGCCCCATGTAACAGCCCTCTTTTCATATGTACAAGACACAATTGACCTCCTTAAGAAGGTTGATGGTGTCCACCTACCCCCCAATGTGTGGCTTATAGCATTGGATATCAAAAGTCTCTACAACTCTATTCCCCATTATAAGGGATTAGAAGTTGTGGAGCGACATCTAAAAGAAAGAGGCCCTCTGGCAGAGGAATACAATGGATTCGTATTGGATCTTTTGAAATTTATTCTAACTAGAAATGCCTTTTTGTTTGGCTCCTCCCACTACCTCCAGGTGCAGGGGGTGGTGATGGGGACACGTTGTGCCCCATCGTATGCCAACCTGTACCTGGGGGGGTGGGAGAGAGAACTGTTTGCCGATGATACTTTGTCATCTCTCTTATCACATGTAGCGGCATGGTACCGCTACATTAATGACGTGTTAATTTTCTGGACGGGTACCAAACAAGAATTCTTACAATTTTTTCAACAACTTTCAACAAATGACTTCAATTTAAAATTTACTTTTGAGATGAGTCAAGATACAATTAGTTTTCTAGACATACGTCTATCCATTGACGGTGATGGATACCTCTTCTCGTCATTATATAGAAATCCATCGGCAGGTAACACCCTACTTCATGCCACTAGTGCACACCCTGAACCGCTTCTACGGAGTATCCCCTACAGTCAATATTTGCGGGTAAAACGCAACTGCACCAAACAACAAGACTTCGAAACTGAAGCCAAAAAACTATATAACAGACTAAAACAGCGGGGCTACAGTCACTCGTGCCTAAAGAAAGCTTATAATAAGGTCAAAAAGAAGGACAGATCATTAATGATTTACCAAAAAACAAAGAAATCAGGGAAACAGCCGGTGAGGCTAATTACACAATATTCAGCTCAACACGAAAAATTAAGATAGAAAAGTACCGCGCTCATACAGCAGCTACCATACCCATAGAGATGGGAAATCTCTTATGTGTACTTTTAATCTCTTTGGAACAAAGGTAACTTCAGAGATGATTATGCTGCGTTAATGAATCATAGCGCTTTCACAAACTATAATCTTGTCTTTTAGACCTCATAGAGTGTTATTGCTAAAAACCATGTAAACCATAAAGATATTTTGGATTAACTAAATGTTCATAAGTAAGTCCTAGGGATAAAGAAACTCCTTTGGTGATATTTAGAGGGGTGTTGCAGTAAACTCAATATTTTCCGGATGGAAGCTTTTTCTGTTTCCAAATTGCTTTACATCCACTTGCTTCCCCACTTACCAGATGAATCTGACCACAAAGGGTCAAAATTGGCGTTGTAAATTACTTCTCTAGGCTTGCAAAACAACAAATAAGTTCATTGCTTCACTCTGGATATCCTCCACTAGGAAACCCAATGGTACCCCACTTACCAGATCACGATGTGGTGCAAAGCGATTCTCAGTGGGGAAGATCATACCAGAGGAATGGTGTAAGGTGTCCGCCTCTCCACAGCACTTCCTGTCGTCCTTAGGATAACTCCAAAAGCGAGGAAGGGAAGGAAGGGAAAGGAACTTCCAATAGTGAAGCCAGTTTTTTATTCAAATTAAAAACAAGTAAAATCGAAAATAAAAACAAAACAAACAAAATATAACCACCCATATGCGGGTATTCGCATGCAATAGGGCTTTAAATTTTGTATAAATGAATGGAGTAGGGGATGCCAAACAGCGCTCCACCTGCGTTCCTCAGACCGGAAGTGATGTACACGTCCCTTGTCACCCTCTGTGTAAAAGCCTCACACATGTGGTACTGCCATACTCAGGGGGAGTAGCAGAATGTATTTTGGGGTGTTATTTTTGCTATGTATATGCTATGTGTTGGAAATTTCTTATAAGTTTATAATTACAACTTTGTGTAAAAAAAAATGCGTTTTCATTTTTTTCTACATTTTCCAAAAACATCCAAAACTTCCAAAAAAGACTCATTTAGCCTCATATACATAGGGGTGTTTACTTTCCATAATGGGGTAATTTTGTGGGCATTTTCATTGTCCTGGTGCTCTATTGCCTTCAAAATTGTGATAGGTGGTTGAGTTGAGATGTGTAATTTATGCTCCTAGAACGCTTGAAGGTGCAGAGTAGCAGAATGTAAATTGGGGTGTAATTTGTGGTGTGCACATGACTTGTGAGAGAAATAACCTCTTAATATGAAAATTTTGTGAAAAAATAATAATCTTCATTTTGCAAAGAATTGTGGGAAAAAATGCCAACTTCAAAAGACTAACCATGCTTTTATTTTTTGCGCTATAAATGAAAAAAGACCAAAAATTTTGTAAAAAAAAATTATTTTTCTTTGTTTCTCTAATAACATTTTGCAAATTACTAATTTTTCTTCATAAATTTTGATCAAAATGTATACTGCTACATATCTTTGGTAAAAATAACCTAAATTAGTGGATATTATTTGGTCCTTGTGAAAGTTATAGAGTCTACAAGCTACGGTGCCAATCACTGAAAAATGATCACACCTGATATACTGAAGGCCTATCTGATTTCTTGAGACACTAAAGCCTCGTACACACGGGATGAGGATCGCACGTACGATCGTCTCAGATCGTATGTTGGCTATTGTATCTAGCATACTGACGTGTACCTGACGGTCGTACAAGCAACGTGCAGCCGCCCAAACGTAATGACGTGAACGAGCGTATAAAGAGGAAGTGCTGTTATCGTGGCGCCATCCTTTGGGCTCCTTCATCTAATTTCGTGTTAGTTGAAGTTTGGTGTGTGTTGATTTGCGACTTTCAGATCGTTCTTCAGTTCGTTCTTTGGATCGTTCTTAGGCTCGTTTCTGGACATTCGTTCATCAACGATGTTGCCTTCTAGAGATAGAAATCTCGCTACTGTTGGCCTAGGAGTCCTGGCTTGGACCCAAAACCAATGTAGGAAAAGGAGGGAGAGGAGTTGTTGGACCAAAAATTGGTTACTTAACCGTGATTAGTGTTGAGCGAACCCGGACTGTAACGTTCGGGTCCGTACCGAACTTTCGGGTGTCCGTGGCACGGACCCGGACCCGGACATTTCAAAAATCGTTCGGGTTCGGTCCAGGGTTCTGCTATTTTACTCCACGTGTTGAGAAGCTGCAGGGCAGCCAATCAACAAGTGTTTCACTGGTTTGCCCTTAGAAGCCATCACAGCCATGCCTACTAATGGCATGGCTGTGATTGGCCGGCGCATCATGTGACCCAGCCTCTTTATAAGCTGGAGTCACAGTGCTGCAGTCACATGCTCCTTGGGTTAGTGTAGGGAAAGGTAGCTGACTGCGTGAGGGACAGATTTGAGACATTTTAAGACCTGATCCTGCATCCTGAGATAGATTACTTTACTACTGCTGTCTGTGCTGTTGCTCTGAGGATAGATAGCAGAAATTAGAGATTTCACATACCGCTGCTTTGAGTTGCAGATCAAGCTCTGCATAGAACAACGATCGCTACGATCGTGCTCTATGATCAGATTGTTGGGGGAATTTGAGATTTCAAATACCGCTGCTTAGAGTTGGAGATTTGCAGATTAAACTCTGTCCAACGAAACAATTGTACGTT
>BLSH010376046.1:111290-136587 GCA_018402905.1 Glandirana rugosa
GACTCACACATACCTGTGACCTGTTGTACGGACCCTCCACACATCTCCTTTTTTTTATTACTGAGGTTCTCGGACCCCCTCTACGGACACCACTTGAAGTCCAGGACCTCCGAAGAAGGACAACGGTCCATCGCGTTCCACCGTTACTCGGAAACGAGTCACCACTATCGTTCCGTGTACATACACAGGAGGAAGACCTATATCCCCCTGTGGTTACGGTTCTCCACCGATTTCGTCCCCAGGCAGCTTCTATTAAGGACTTTAGTAGTCCTAATAAGAGGACCTCGAGGGACTGGTTTCGGTATACTGGTTTAACTAGTGCCAATCTCAACTCGCTTGTGGACCTGCAAGCCCAAGACGACCAGGCAGGCTTGAAGCCCTGTTTCAGGCCCATGTCCGTGCGAGCGTTCGGGTTCCGTCCGGACCCGGACCCGGACTTTGTCCCGAAGTTCGGACGGACCAGCAGAACCCGAACGTCCAGGTGTTCGCTCAACTCTAACCGTGATCAATTTGGTCATATGGCTTTGGTCAGGGAGCTCCAGGAGAATAATCCTGATGATTTCAGGAATTATCTTCGACGGACCCCTGCTTTAGCCACCTCTTGGCATTGGTGTCCCCCTATATCCAGAAGGAGGACACATACATGTGCCTTGCTATCACCACTGAGCAAAGGCTCATTGCCACCTTGCGCTACCTGGCAACAGGAAGAAGCCTCCAGGACCTGAAGTTCACCACAGGCATCTCCCCCAGGCTCTTGGAGTCATTATTTTTTTTCCTCTACACACCTCCCAGGCATGTTGTCCAGTGTCCATACACACTCAGAGGGTAGGGTTGCCACATCATCCCTTTAATCCAGGACACATATGAATTACACAGGTTCTGAGGCTGATTTAATGCAGATAAAGCACCAAGTTAGTTTAATTTCCACCTTAATCAGCCACAGAACCTGTGTAATTAGTATGTGTCCTGGATTAAAGGGATGATGTGGCAACCCTACCCTCTGAGTGTGTATGGACACTGGACAACATGCTGGGGAGGCGTGTAGAGGAAAAAGGGCCGCCATCAGGGGGTACAGACAGTACTGTTGTAAGAGTGTCTCAAGGGGCCCTTACAACAAAGACTTTAGCAGTCTTTAACATTGGAGTCTATGGGAGGGGGGCATCCAGTTTGGGGAGACGATTCTCCTGAACCCTAGGCAACAAAAAATAACAAACTTTGCCCACAAGGAGAGGACCCCCTGGACCACAACTGGTTCAAGTTTGGGACCTGCAGCACCTATGCTTTGGCACAAGGTCTTATTGCAAGCATTGAGTGAGGCTGTGTTGCCTGTGCACTGCTTTTTGAAGCCCTTGTATTTCACACTAGCATGCATTGAACACTTCACTGGGTCATGCTTGGCACACTACATCTCTCAAGTGTGACAGGGTGTATTGTTCCTACTGGGGCTGCAACATGTGTACACCCCTGGCTAGTGGGCAGATGTGGTGGAATGGCCCAGTGTGAATGTCCTGGGTAAGGTTGGTGGTCAGAAGGGGGAGCAGGTTTAAAGATGTGTAAGGGGCTCCCAAATTTCTGATGGCTGCAGTGCCCACTCAGCCTGGTAATGCCACAGTTATTTATGTCAGATGCAGTTTAGGCGCCCCCCTCCCAAAACACACACTTTAGCCACATTATTTTTGGCTTTCCAACCAGGCAGAGTGCTTGATGTGTTCTTATTATGTGAAACCTAAGCCCCATGCTCATAAAAATTTACATCAATTAAAACTACTGTATCTCCAGAAATGTAATCTCCTATACACACTCTCCATCTTTTGCTGGTGACATTTCCCTACTATTTCCCCAAAACATGTAGTGCAAGGGCCTGCTTTATTTGCTACTAATTTTACCTCATGTGATCTCTTTTGTTTGAATATGGTTTGAAAAGTGTAATTAGCAGGTCTATTTTCTGTAGGTTGTGCTTCTCTCATGTCTTACATCTTGACTGAGCTGGGAATGGAAGTGTAGCCTTATGTTGCCCTTGCATTTATATGTTGCATAACATTTTTATGTTTGTTGGCAAAGTCAAATTTTTTTTTTTATCCACAGTTTCCTTCAAATCCCCAGCAGTGGCAGGAAGTTGCTGCCCAGTTTATGCAGCAATGGGATTTTCCTAACTGCAGGGGTGCCATTGATGGCAAGCATGTTCGGATAGTACCACCACCCAACTCGGGCTCCTATTATTTCAATTATAAGGGGTTTTTGCAGCATTGTGATGCTTGCCATAGTGTCTGCAAGCTATGAGTTCTTGTACCTGAAAGTGGGGAAGAATGGCTGCAACTCCGATGGAGGCATCATCATGCAGACGGAGTTTTATAGGCGGCTTCAGAATGGCACCCTCAACCTGCCACCTGCAGACCAAAACATGGAGGGTCTGAACTTTGTGTTCGTTGCAGATGAGGCGTTTGGGCTTGGTGAACATGTCATGAAGCCGTTTCCGCAACTAAACCTGACCCCTGACCAGCGGATTTTTAACTACAGACTTTCACGTGCTCGAAGAGTGGTGGAAAATGCGTTTGGCATTTTGGCCAACAGGTTCCGTCTGTTTTTGACACCTATAAACCTGGCCTTATACAAAATAAACCACGTGGTACTGTGCTGCTGCATTCTGCATAATTTTTTGCGCAGGAATGCAACAAATTATATCCAAACTGGGCCCACTGACACTGATGGAGCCCTGCCAGGCCCAAGTACATCCACTGAAGGTCGTCCGTCGTTGGATGCAATGGCAGACCTTCAAAGTAGACGTGCTACCTTGGCCACCCAGAACGCAAGGGATTTACGGAACAAATACATGGACTATTTTGTGGGGAGAGGGGCTGTGTCCTGGCAAAACGTGATTCTAGATCTTTAATGTTACACTTATAAATTCATTCTTCAGTTTAACTACTCTTGTCTGTGGTTTTTCGATGTGTAAAAGAGATGTTCTATATGTGCTTTATTTTTACTCTTGCTCCAAGAGGGAAATCTAACCTTCATTTCTCCATGAGATCCAAATTTCACCTTCAGAAATTTATTTTGGTGTGCAGGGGTTGTGCTACATATACACAAACACAAAATGTTGTTGGTGTTCATGCATTACATGCATGAAGAACAAAAACATGATGCATTAACAACTGTTTTAAATGTTTTGAGATGAACTACATCTGTGTTGACCACATAGAAGAGCACATTTGCTGTGTGAAGACCTAAACTTTATGGAACTCACAGGCATACATAAAGTAAAGAAGAAGCCACACACTGTTAGTATCAAATATATATTTATATTGTTTGCACATTCTGAGGTGCTTTGCAACATTTTAAAAACAGATCTAAAACATATAAAAAAATGTTAGGCTACAAACAAAAGCATGTAAACATGTACTCCATCTCATCAGGGGTTCTCAAGTGTCATCTTGCTGTGTGGGCTAACCTCCCTTCCTCCAAACTGGAGTTTCTTGGAGAAAGGAGTGTTTCATGTGAGAAATGTGTGAGTTGATCCCATCATGGGTTCTGAGCTGACACGTTTTGGGGGTGGCCACCTTTAAACAAACTCCACTATCTTGGATAAAGGGGGCAACCCCGAAACGTGTCAGCTTGGAACCCTTGATGTGATGAACTCACACATTTTGCAGATGCAACACCCCTTTCTCCAAGAAACTCCAGTTTGGAGGAAGGGGGGTTAGCCCACACAGAAAGATGACACTTGACAACCCCTGATGAGATGGAGTACATGTTTACACGCTTTTTCAGGAGTCCCTTTAAACTGGGCAACATGCCCTAAAATGGGGTCCACAAAACCAGCCCAATTGCAAGAAGAATTGCCTTAAAATATGGCAGGAGGAGTGTGCCCGCGGCTCAGGCGGACCCGGTGTCCGCCGTCGAGCCGTGACGAGCGGCCACAGGCAAAGAACGGGGAACCGCCGATGTAAACACCGTGTCACTGGGATCAGTTAGATCTCTCATGCCCATGGTAGCCCAGCCCCCCCACAGTAAGAACACACCCAGGGAGCACACTTAACCCCTAGCTCTCCCCCCCAGGTTAACCCCTTCACTGCCAATGACATTTATACAGTAATCAGTGGACATTTACATTTCTGATCGCTGAATAAATGTCACTGGTCCCAAAAAAGTGTCAAAAATGTCCAACATGTCCGCTGCAATATTGCAGTACTGCTAAAAATCGCAGATCGCCACCATTTCTAGTAACAAATAAAAAAAAAAAAAACCCCAGAAATGAATTCTCACCATCCGTAAATGCAGCCACTTTTGCGCAAACCAATCAATAAACGGCAATTGCGATTTTTTTTTACACACAAATATGAGGAAGAATATAAATCGGCCAAAACCGGTGCGAAAAAAATGTTTTATTTTTATTTTTGTTTTGGATTGGAATTTTAGCAAAAATTAAGAAATTTGGGTTTTTTGCAAAATGGTCGCTCTTCTTTTGTTTATAGCGGTGATCAGAAATGACGCAGAGGTGATCAAATACCACCAAAAGAAAGCTCTATTTGTGGGAAAAAAAGGATGCAAATTTTGTTTGGGTACAACGTCGCACGACCGCGCAATTGTCAGTTAAAGCGACGCAGTGCCAAATCGCAAAAAGTGCACTGGTCCTAAAGCTGGAAAACCTTCCGGTTGGTAAGTGGTTAAAGGCAACAATAATAAAGGCTATGGCCATACTTTAGGAAAAAGTAAAAAAGGTGTGTTGGTTATTAACTGCTGTCTGCTGTCCCATGTACCAATAGGCATGTCAATACACAAGAAACAATAATAGAACAGTACTTACAAGGGCAAACAACAGGTTCCCTCAGGGACTCAGGATGTTGTGGCAGCTCCTGGCAATCCGGTTCTCCTAAAAAACAAAAATGCATTCATTGAGCATCCCAAAGTCCCTACAGGTTCAACACATACATTGCGGGATATGTTTCAAGTGTACCAACCTTGCAATTGGGCTGGGCTGGGCACATCTGGTGGACTTGCACCACCGGCTTGGGGGGCCTCTGGAGTCGTTTCGGAAACAAAACAACAACAAACGGACAATGATGCCATTTGCCAGGGACAAAATGCTTGACAAGTGGCAACATTCGTCAACTCCTACAGCTGCTCCCCCCCCCCTCGCTCCTATGGGATGTGGGCTGTCTGCTATCCATCATATGCATTTGTGTGCCTTCCAGCACTGGGGGATATCCTCTCACCATATCTGCACTAGCAAGGCTGGATTAATGGGCACTGATAAAACAGTCAGCAGCCAGTAAAGTGATACTTATCCTTTAATTTAGGCCTGACACCCCCGCCCCCCCCCCCCTTTTGGCCACCTAGCAGCACCCCTGTCTGTGGCACAATTTGTCTAATTCTCATTTAGCACTTACCTTCTGAGCATGAAGGTGAGCTTGCCGTCACCTCTGCTGATGGGCCAGGGGTGGGATCATCTGTTGGTCCCTGAGGGGGGTGGGTCCTTTGCTTTTTTAGTTTTCCTGTTGCAAAATACAAAAAGAACATAAGTGCAAAAGCTAAAGGAATGTCTGAAAACAGTCTGAAATGGTATTTTTCATATACAGAATGCTTGATTTGGAAATTAAATTTGGGAACCCCAAGGCATACAAAGAGTTAAAAAAATTCACAGATAATTCTCTCTAGCTACTTTGACCAAGAACAGATCCACACACTGAATTTACACATCTACATACTGGTTACCAAAAAAAATTGCTTACTTTTTTCCAGGATCCGATGGATCCAGTACAGCTGGTCGGGCTCCCTGTGCTTCAGATCGGACCAGCACTTGCGCAGCTGATGCTTAGCCTGCTGGACTCCATATTTGGAAGGCAGGTGCTCTATGACCCTCTCCAGAATATAGTCTTTATGACTGTTGGGCCTCTCATACTCCCCCCTCCTACAGTCATAATCCCTAGCCTCCAGGATGGCAACCATGTCAACCATTTCTGGCCTGGTCATGGGGGTGGCCTTCATTTTCCTGTGGCTCCTGCGGGAATCCGCCATGATTGCTGCTCGTTTGGACGATCGTGGAGTTGTGATCGTTCGTTCGTTCCGTGGAGGCGTTGGTACGGGTCACGCCCCAGCGTCACAACGCACCTGAGAGCGGTACGCATGCGCAATGTAAAGCAAGGTATAAAAGGCGAACGAATGGTTACGGAAACTGCCGTAGGTAGGAACGCTCTGTGGGAACGACCTCTGTGGAGGAACGAACGCGTGCGCTCACTGTTCAACCGAAGGTTCACCTGGAATTTCTGATATAGGTGGGTAGAGGCCTATACAGTTATGCTTGGATTGCATTGGGAAGAATGGCTTATACTGCTTAGGGTTGCTACATCATCCCTTTAATTCAGGACAGATATTAATTACTCAGGTTCTGTGGCTGATTAAGGTGGTAATTAAACTCACTTGGTGCCTTATCTGCATTAAATTAGCCTCTGAACCTGTGTAATCCATATGTGTCCTGGATTAAAGGGATGATGCAGCAAGCCTACTGCTTGGCTTGGGGCCTAGATTTGGTGGGGCTTTTATAGGGGTATGCTGGGTGAAGTTGCATGATGCTTTGTCTTGTGTCTTGCAGGCATAATGAGCGACCACTTTTTTTTTGCAGGACTTCCTGCCACAGTTTATTGAGCTATACCATCAGCTACCCTGCCTGTGGAATGTCCAGCTGAAGGGTTATTATAATAGGAACCGCACGCAGGCAGCTCTAAGCCAGCTGGTGGAGCTCTGTAAACAAATACATCTAGAGGCAACCACAAAATATGCGAGGACAAAAATTGCAAACCTTCGCACAACCTTTGGGAGGGAGGTGAAGAAAGTAGAGCAATCCAAAAGGTCTGGAGCTGCAGCATCTGCGGTGTATGTACCTAAACTGTGGTACTTTCACAGCCTGCAGTTCCTACAGAATGTAACTGAGGCTAGGCCATCCATTTCCACCCTTCCCTCAACTTCTGGTGAGGTCATGTCTCCTAGACCTGAGGATGAGGAGGAGGCCGTCTTGACCCAGGTATAGTGTTGGTGAACATATTGTAAAGATAAAATACAATGATAAGAACTAAACATTATTGTCCAAATATTTGAGTCTTAACACATTTGTTTCTAGATCCAAACCCACTTGTGGCCTAAAGTCATTTTAAGGCTAAATCAAAATGCTGTGTTATTTCTAATTATTCAATAAGCAACAGTCATGAAATGTAAATTTGTTTGGATTCATCACCCACACAAACAAACATATTCTAATAATGTTCAATCAATACAAGGAGCACAAAGTGCGTGCTCCTACAGCAGCGCTTGCAAATCACCATATAAGCACTCAAAGAGAAGTGTGCTTCTTTAATTAAAGTTCTGTTCTCTTGAGAATGTCCGACCCTCCACCAAACTGATAGCACCACGTGTGAGTAGTCAAGATTCCCCTTATGGGGATGCACTCACCAGAACCTGGTAAGCTGATCGCATTATAATCACAACATTCTACAGGTATCCGTATGAGGTGATCTCTCCATCCACTTCTAGGACAATCCGGTCCTTCCCTCTGGTATACTCCTCATTGGATCAGATGGATATAAGCAAACAAGGAGGGAGTGGGGACACTCTCATAGCGTAAAACCGTTTTTATTAATATGTCTGATTAAAATACTAAAATCACACTCACATGGTAGAAGGAATCAACTCGCACATCTCCAATGCCGCCTCACACTACTTGTCCCTAGCAGCAGTTCGGTGCCCGCCCGTTCCACTGCCAAGAGCTTTCGTGTAAGGAACGGCAAGTAACATCCGCTGTTGCGTCGCTCGGCCCGGCCCTGACGCGTTTCGTCACTTCCGACTTCGTCTGAGGGCGTGGCCGAGCGGCACGACGCAGCCTTATTTATAGCGGAAACTAGAAAATAAAGAAACCGCCCCTGATCTCCGCGTACACCCGTCTCCAGGCAACACATTACCCCATATAGAGCGGCTACTATCTGTAAGCGTACTAGTCAATCACATAGTATAACTATAACAACTTTTTATATTTCACCTCAAAATAGCTTTAAAATTTAAAGTGCCCATATTTAATTAACTATATTGGGCATACGGCCAATATTAACTGTCTTTTGAATTGCCCATCACGAATTAAAATTCACATAGACGTAAATGCCGCATGACAGAATGTATGGGATCAATTCAAACCACTGCCTAGAGTCGGATGACAGCCTCATAGACGGTATCTTTTGTACAACATGCATGCACGACCTATACAAGGGACATATATCACCAGAGGTAGTTCCTATGATTACATAATAGTCCATCCATGGCAATACCCCTAAGTGCATCCAGATTGGTGCATTACCTATCTAAAAAGGTTATTTTGAAAATCACATAAAATGTACATTAAATTAACTTCTCAATAATGATCACCTAACAACCTTGGTGATTGTACCAGGAATTTACACATGAATGTAGAATTCTAGAAATTTCTCAATCTTTATACTCGTGTCTATTCACATATTAATAATCATTAATGAAACAATTAATGTCAAGTTCGACATTTAGGCCTTTGGGCGTAAGTGAATCGGTCAAAAATATCCAGCGGGTCTCGCGCTTGGAGAGATCCCTTACTCGGTTGGAACCCCTCCAGGGCGAGACAACGTGTTCAACACCCCAAAATTTCAGTCCCAAAGGGTCACGATTATGCTCCTGTAAAAAGTGTAAGGATACATTGTGGTCCCTAAAACCCAATTTGATATTTGCAATATGTTCTGCTATCCTTACCCTAAGGGGGCGCTTGGTTCTACCTATGTACAGGAGCCCACAGGGACACGTTAGTGCATATACCACATGCGTTGTATTGCATGTGATGAAGTCTTTGATCTTAAATTCAACTCCATTCACCCCAGACACAAAAGACTTCAAACCTCTCATGGGGGTCCCCACTTCTCTGCATGCCCTGCATTTCCGACAGGAAAAAAATCCTGTTTGGTCCCAGAAAGTACCCGGCTTTGTGGGGGGGTCCAGCACCTTCCGTACAACTCTGTCCCCTATATTTGTGCCCTTACGATATATAAATTTAGGTCTTTGTGGTAGGGCGGGGCCCAAAACAGTGTCCAACTGCAGCACATGCCAATGTTTTTTGAATATGGCCTCAACCTGTTGGTGTTGTTCATGATATCCAGTGATGAAGCCATATTCATGCGAATTAATTCGAGATGGATTATTAGTGCGCTCAGACAGTAAAGATTCCCTTGGGACCTCAGCAACCTCCTGTATCACTACCTCCAGGTGTTCTCTTTTATAGCCCTTCTCCTCAAAGCGATCCCTCAGTATCTGTGCTTTTTCTCTATAACTGTTCAGATCTGAGCAGTTCCTCCTGATTCGAGACATTTGTCCCTTAGGGATATTTTTTAACCACATAGGGTGGTGTCCACTAAACCAGGGTAAGAAACTATTTCTATCGGTAGGCTTGAAGTATACACTGGTGGTCAAATTGTCTCCAGACCTACCGATAGTGACATCCAAAAAATGGATCTCGTTTCTACTGTACTGACTGGTAAGGACAATGTGGTTGGTGTTGTTGTTCAAAAATTGGATGTAGTCTGTGAGGAACATCTCAGAGCCACTCCAAATGAAGAACAGATCGTCTATGTAACGAACATAGAACAACAGTTCCTTTCTTCGGTTCGCATAGACGAATCTGTCCTCCCATTCGCCCATAAAGAGGTTTGCGATGCTCGGGGCGAATTTCGCCCCCATTGCAACGCACCCTCCATATTCTAATAATGTTACTTTTTTAGACACAGGAAAGTGTCACTGACACGGTGACTGAGGAGGAGGCAGCTGGCTCTTCCCAACAATGCCAGTCCCACATTCCTCCACTGGATGTTGGGAGGAGAAGGAAGAGGAAGGCCCAGAATGTGGACGAAGTTGCTGCTGCCTTCTTCCAGCAGGCAACGCTAGTCCTCCAAAGAGAGCCAGAGCAGGAGGAGTCCTTTGCTGCTTATGCAGCAGCAAAGCTGAAAAAAAATGGAGGAGATTCAGAGGATTAAGCCTGAGGAGCTCATGAGCCAAGTGCTCTTTAGGGGGCGCTGGGGCTCCTTACACACCATACCACCATAAAGGAAGATGTTCCTCCACCTCCACCACCTCCACCACCTACCCCATCTCAGCGCCCAACCCAACTGCCACACCAACAAGCTGCCCAGTGGCAGTTTTATCCCCATGGCCCCCAACAACCCTGGTCTGGGGATTATGGGCAGTACCCCCATTGAGGGATTTATTTTTTTTCAGTTTTTTTGTTGTTTTTTTCGTTGGTTTAATTTTTACCATGTTTTGTTGTGCTTATAAATTTTTTTTCTGTTATATTTTCTTTGCAGAAAAATTGCTGCCATAATTTAATTTGTATTCTTTATGATTCAAAAATAAAGAATATTTAAAATAACAATACTTGCCTAAGTTTATTAAAGAAAATGACAGGTTTGAAGTAGGCAGTTACATTAAAAATAAAAGTTAGAACAAATAGCAAGGGACCACAAACACGTTCAATTCAAGGAATTCTTATATTTCAGAGATTATAAATATTGGGGAAATGGTAAATAGCATAAAAGAGATTAAAAATAATGCAAATTATATTAATATCACTACAGAACAGCTGTCTTTTATGACATTCGTAACATGTGTATCACTAGCAATGTGCATCTTCATTATTATCCCATTGAAAAAGATGCTAATGTGCGCTGCATTTCGCTATTTGAATTGAAAATAAATGAACGAATATGCGTTGTGAAACAGAAACCTAGGTTTACACGAACTGACACTTCCGGCCGTTCCTGACTTGGAGCATGCGTGTTTTGCACATTACAACTTGTTGTACCAACTGCTCTGTACACACGATACAACGGTCGCATGAGCGCTTGTTGGTATGACCAAGTTTTATAGTCTGCTCATACAACTCCCGTTGTATGTTCAGCTGTTCAAATCGCGCATACGAACGATCGATTACATATACGACGGTCGTTAGTACGATCGTCATCCTGTGTGTACGAGGCTTTAGGCCCCTTTCACACTGGGGCGGGGGGTGGTAGCAGTAAATCGCCGCTAGTTTCAGTGGCGATTCACCGCGGTTATAGCGGCGCTATGGCGCTGCTATGCAGGCGGGAGCGCTGCGCTTTTAACCCCCCCCACAAGCGTATAACGAGGAAGTTCAGGTGCATGTGATTTGTGAATTAGGAGCATAGGTTTCCAGAATGGACACTTCTGGGCGTTCCTGACTTCTGAGCATGCCTGTTTTGCACGTACAACTGTTGTACAATCGCTTGTTGTACAACCAAAGTTTTCTAGTCTGCTCATCCACCTTCTGTTGTACAGACGTTGTACGATGGCTGTTGTAATCGCACGTACTAACAGTCAGACGATCGTACAACAAGCTGGTTGTACGACCGTTGTTGTACAACTATTATACCGTGTGTACGGGGCTTAAGTGTCTCAAGAAATCAGATAGGCCTTCAGTACATCAGGTGTGATAATTTTTCAGTGATTGGCACCATAGCTTGTAGACTCTATAACTTTCACAAAGACCAAATATACACTAATTTGGGTTATTTTTACCAAAGATATGTAGCAGTATAAATTTTGGTAAAAATTTACTAATTTGCAAAATTAGTAAAAACAAAGAAAAATGCATTTTTTAAACAAAATTTTCGGTCTTTCATTTATAGCGCAAAAAATAAAAAACCCGGTGATGATTAAATACCACCAAAAGAAAGCTCCATTTGTGTGGAAAAAAAGACAAAAAATTCATATGAGTACGGTGTTGCATGACTGAGTAATTGTCATTCAAAATGTGAGAGCACTGAAAGCTGAAAATTGGTCTGGTTGTTAAAGGGGTCCAGTGGTCAAGTGGTTAAACACAGAGAATGGTATAAATTGCATAAAGCGGCTTAACAACCACTTTAACATAGGAAACGTTACTGCATTGCCCGGATGTTCCCAGAACTTCTCTTTTGATCATTTTGTTTTAAAAGTATTAACAGTTTTAACTGAGTTTTTCTTCTGGATCAGTGGCGGCTGGTGAAGTATTAGGATGGGGGGGGTGCCAGGCCCCGCCCTTCCTTTTTTACCCCTCCTAATTCTCATAAGCCCCACCCCTTATAGAATCTTCCCACTCCGTCCCCTGTATTCCACATATTGTGTCAGGAGTATACAGCTTAGCATCACAGGTGGGGTATATATCATCCAGTAACACAGTATGCAGTCAGTACTGTGTATTGCAGCCACAGCCAGTACACAGGTATTTCAGCCAGCCCAGCACACAGGTATTACAGCCAGCTCACAGGTAGTACAGCCCAGTACACAGGTATTGCAGCCAGCAAGCACACAGGTATTGCAGCCAGCCAGTACACAGGTATTGCAGCCAGTACACAGGCATTGTAGCCAGCCAGTACACAGGTATTGCAGCCATAGCCAGTACGCAGGTATTGCAGCCACAGCCAGTACACAGGTATTGCAGCCAGCCAGTACACAGGTATTGCAGCCAGCCAGTACACAGGTATTACAGCCCAGTACACGGGTATTACAGCCAGCCAGTACACAGGTATTATAGCCAGCCAGTACACAGGTATTACAGCTCAGTACACAGGTATTACAGGCAGCTCAGTGCACAGTTATTACAGCCCAGTACACAGGTATAACAGCCAGCCAGTACACAGGTATTGCAGCCAGCCAGTACACAGGTATTGCAGCCCAGTACACAGATATTACAGACCAGTACACAGGTATTACATCCAGCCAGTACACAGGTATTACACACCAGTACACAGGTATTACAGCCCAGCACACAGGTATTACAGCCCAGCAGTCAGGTATTACAGCCCAGTACACAGGTATTACAGCCGAGCACACAGGTATTACAGTCCATTAAACAGGTATTACAGCCCAGTACACAGGTATTAAAGTCCAGCACACAGGTATTACAGACCAGTACACAGGTATTACAGACCAGTACACAGGTATTACAGCCAGCCAGTACACAGGTATTACAGCCCAGTACATAGGTATTACAGCCCAGTACACAGGTATTACAGCCAGCCAGTACACAGGTATTACAGCCAGCCAGTGCACAGGTATTGCAGCCAGCCAGTGCACAGGTATTACAGTCCAGTACACAGGTATTGCAGCCCAGTACACAGGTATTACAGCTCAGCACACAGGTATTACAGACCAGTACACAGGTATTACAGACCAGTACACAGGTATTACAGACCAGTACACAGGTATTACAGCCAGCCAGTACACAGGTATTACAGCCCAGTACATAGGTATTACAGCCCAGTACACAGGTATTACAGCCAGCCAGTACACAGGTATTACAGCCAGCCAGTGCACAGGTATTGCAGCCAGCCAGTGCACAGGTATTACAGTCCAGTACACAGGTATTGCAGCCCAGTACACAGGTATTACAGCTCAGCACACAGGTATTACAGACCAGTACACAGGTATTACAGACCAGTACACAGGTATTACAGACCAGTACACAGGTATTACAGCCAGCCAGTACACAGGTATTACAGCCCAGTACATAGGTATTACAGCCCAGTACACAGGTATTACAGCCAGCCAGTACACAGGTATTACAGCCAGCCAGTGCACAGGTATTGCAGCCAGCCAGTGCACAGGTATTACAGTCCAGTACACAGGTATTGCAGCCCAGTACACAGGTATTACAGCTCAGCACACAGGTATTACAGACCAGTACACAGGTATTACAGACCAGTACACAGGTATTACAGCCAGCCAGTACACAGGTATTACAGCCAGCCCAGTACACAGGTATTACAGCCCAGTACGCAGGTATTATAGCCAGCCAGTACACAGGTATTGCAGCCCAGTACACAGGTATTACAGACCAGTACACAGGTATTACAGTCTAGTACACAGGTATTACAGACCAGTACAAAGGTATTACAGCCAGCCAGTACACATGTATTACAAACCAGTACACGGCTATTACAGACCAGTACACAGATATTACAACCCAATACACAGATAATACAGCCCAGTACACAGGTATTACAACCCAGTACACAGGTATTACAGACCAGTACACAGGTATAACAGCCCAGCACACAGGTATTACAGATCAGCACGCAGGTATTACAGCTCAGTACACAGGTATTACAGACCAGTACACAGGTATTACAGCCAGGCACACAGGTATTAAAGCCCACTGCCCAGAACACATTTATAGTCCTGTACACAGCAGTACCTCCTCAAGGAACTCATCTGGCCACTCTCTCTCTCCCTTGGTCAGCGACTCGCCGGGGATCATAGACGCGCGTGCAGTCCCAGCACGTCTGCCAGTCCCGTCCCCGCTCCTGACCAATTAGTCACTGTCTGGAGGACAGTGACTGAGGCCAGAGCCAATCAATGTATAGATGTGTGACTGGCTGGCACACATTTTAATGGCTGACCAATGGGCTTTGGGAATTTCTGTCAGCTGACAGCAAATCTCCCAAAAAAGCCGGGACAGCCCATATACCGTCGGCCCATATATATATTTTTTTAGAGAAGTTAGTGGGGGAATCAGCAGGGGGGTTTGGTGGGGGCGGCGCCCTAGCGCCCTCTATGGAGGAGCCGCCTGTCAGAGGCACCTGAGGTCAGGTGACAGATGCACACTGCAGAACTACAAAGCACATGCTAAGGTTGCAAAGTGCACTGCAAGGTTGTGGATCTATGGCTGACTGCTGCTAATGAGTTCCGGCTGAAGCGGCAAGAGGGGCCCCTGGAGCACGGACACTGAAACACAGGGAGCTAGTGCATCGGTTTCCCCAGGGCGCGGAATCTAAGAGCCAGTGGGTATTCACCAGAGCCTCTGGTGGTGAGGATGGATTTGGCTGCAACTGGATCGAGGTTGCAGCCCTCGGAGTCCCCTAGCTCACACTCGGCGGGCTACAGGTCCAAGAGGGGATGCAGCAGCACAGGAAGCAAGAATAGTCAGAGGAATAGAAAAGGGTCAGGGCTACAAGCAGACAGGAGAAACCGAGAACAAGCCGAAGATCGAGGTATCAGGCAGGAAGAGATCGTCAGACAAGCCAAAGATCAGAACATGGAAAAGACTCAAAGCAAATGAAGGAGACAACCACACACAAGCCAAACACGGACAAACGTTGATCAGCCATGCAGACCTGCACTGCCAGGTGTTATATCATGTTACCAATTAAGGCCTGGGGCAGAGACCAGCTGAGGAGGGCCTACTAAAGCACACAGGTGAGGGAGGCCCAGCCTTTAACTAGACACATGGAGCAAAGGTAGGCAACAGATAGGACATGAACGTTTGCTGTGGTTTCAAGACAGAATGTTTATTGTGGTTTCATGACAGTATCCCCCCTCTTATGAGGCCTCCCCCTCCCCCGCTTGGGCCCAGGCTTGGAGGTAAACATCATATGAAATCTTTTCACAAGATGAGGCGCAAATACCTCAGATGCAGGAATCCACGACCTCTCCTCAGTACCAAACCCTCTCCAATGCACGAGGTACTGAAGGATACCTTTACAGAGGCGAGAATCCAGAATGTGGCTAGCCTCGTAGTTCTGATTATCCTCAGATACCAGAATAGAGGTAGGGGGAGGACAAGAGGAGTTCTTGAGGACTAATGGTTTCTTAGAAGTGGGCAAGGGCAAGCAAAGACCAGCAGAAGCTTGCATGGAGGAGTCCGACCGGGTACAAACATGACAAGCACTCTTGGAATCATGTCCCCAACAGAAAATCTTAGCACTTAACTCAGTGGGGACGATGGTCTTGCCCAGAGGAGTTTATCAACCTGACTGTTGCTGGGCACATCCTAGAATTTGCTACACGCAGCGGGAAGAAAAGGAGATACTGAGGTGGTGGCAACAGGAAGTTCCACTTTTGGGGCAACCTTGAGTAGGCAAGACGAAGAAAAGGAGGGACCCCAAGCTACAATTTGCCCAGAAGTCCAGTCCACGTGTGGACAATGGAGCCATAACCAAGGAAGGCCCAGTATGATGGGGGTTGAGGCCTTAGGCAAAGTAAAGAAGATCATCTACTCCTGGTGGATTGTCTCTGTTACAGAGTATGATTGCTGGGTGCAGCGGAGTCGATTCAGATCAGACATTGTGGAGTAACAGGAACTGGCTTCTTTATTGGAACATAACCACAACAGCAAAGATGTCACCTCACATGGTGACCTAAGCCTCGTACACACGGGTCGACGATCGTACGACCGAACGGACCAAACCGTATGTTGACTGTTGTATCTAGCATACTGACATGCACTACACGATCGTATGACCAAGCTGAACATAGTGTCGTGTTATGAATGTATAAAGAGAAAGTTCAGGTGCATGTAATTAGTGTCTGGCTGTTCCTGACTTCTGAGCATGTGTGTTTTGCACAATACAACTTGTTGGACCAACTTCTCTGTACTCACGATACAACGGTCGCTTGTTGGTACTACCAAGTTTTCTAGTTTGCTCATACAACTCCTGTTGTACAACCATCGTACGTCGGCAGTTCTAATCGCGGGTACTAACGATCGATTTCGCAATACAACGGTCGTTCGTACGACCTGTTGTATACGACCGTCGAACCGTGTGTATGAGGCATAACACAGACAGGAAAAGGAAAACCAACAAGTACAGCAGAATGTACAGGAAATACAACACATCATAAAAGAAATGCATAGCATATCACTGAGCATTATCGACATCTAGTGTCCTAATTGTGAACTGCAGTCAATAGGCTAAGCTGAAAGTTGTTGTAAGCTAAAGGCTTAGTCTGTTAAACCCATCTTCTTTGTAAGCCTTGAGTGTCTTTCAGCGGTCAGGGACTTTGTAAGGATATCTGCTGTCATATCCTCGGTTGGGCAATAAAGTAACCCAAGAAGACCTTGCTCTTGAAGATCCTTAAGAAAGTGGAACTTCACATCAATGTGCTTGGTTCTTGAATTAACTCCTTCCATGTGCGCAAGTACAAGGCATCCTTGATTGTCCTCATAGATTTCTGTTGGTCCCAACTGTGGTTGACCCAAGTCTGTTAATAGCTGTCAAAACCATACAACTTCTTGGCTTGCCTGCGCTGCTGCAACGTATTCTGCTTCAGTAGACGACAGTGTAATGGAGAGTTGCTTTTTACTAGTCCAACTGATGGCACCTCCTGACAGAAAAAATAAGTAGATACTGGTAGATTTTCTGTCGCTGGTGTTTCCTGCCCAGTCTGCATCCACATATCCTATTAAGGTACTTTCATCACTTGCTGGTAACATTAACTTGAAGTGTCAGGTCCCATTAAGATAGCCAATGACTCGCTTTACAACATTCCAGTCCTTTTGACTTGGCATCAAAACCTTTCTGCATAGCATTATAACAGTTGCTGCAATGTCCGGCCTTGTAGTAGTGGTGAGGTACAGCAATTTCCCTATTGCTTTCCTGTATTGAGTATTAGCTGGTAATGGGTTATCTTGGCAATTCCTTTAGGTTGTTGGTTCCCATGGGAGACTTTATTGGTTTGGCGTGTTCCATTCCAAATGTTTCAATTACTTCTTGTATTTGATGTCTTTGGTTCAGGAGAAAGCTGCCATTTTCCTCTCTCTCGATCTGGATGCCGAGGTAATTATTTATGTTACCAAGGTCTTTGGTGTCAAAGTACTGATTTCGTTTTTCCAGTATTTCTGCTTCATCCCTTTCTTGCTCGAAGCAAATCAGGATATCGTCCACATAAATAAGCATATAGATCCATCTGTTTGCCAATTTCTTTGTGTATAAGCAAGGGTCTGCTTTACTCCTTAGAAAGTTTTGATGTGTAACCACTTCATTTATTTTTATATTCCACACTCTGGCTGCTTGCTTTAGACCATATATACTTCTGCGAAGTTTACACACTAAGTTCTGGCCTTTGTTCATCTTTGAACCCTGGCAGCTGTTCCATGTAAATTTCTTCTGTTAACTCGCCATGTAGAAACGTGGTTTTCACATCAAAATGTTTCACTTGCATTTTCCTTGTGACGGCTACTGTCAGTAGAGTCTGTATTGTAGTGTGCTTTACTACTGGTGCAAACGTCTTATGATAGTCCTCTCCAGATTTTTTAGAATAACCCTTGGCTACTGGTCTTGCTTTGTATCGTTCAATTGTGCCATCTGCATTGTATTTCACTTTAAACGTCCATTTACAGCCTATGGCTTTCCTTCCGGATGGTAGTTCTGTAAGTGTCCATGTTTTAGTGTCATGCATGGATTTTATCTCTTCCTCAGCAACCTTTATCCATTTACTTGCTTCTTGTTCTGAAAGCTGAGATATGTCTTCCCAGGTTGCAGGTTCGTTGATACTGGCAGTACTTGCTTTGTATGAGAGACGTAGAGGTAGTTTACCCTTGTTTTCTGTTGTTGAACGTCTCGGTTTTGTGTCTGAGCCTTCTTGTGTCTGCTTTTCAGTACTGATAGAGTCTGCGCTCACTTCAACTGTTTGTTCAGAAGTTACAGAGATGGGCTGGTCAATGCTATTTTTCTCTTCTGTTCTTGCTTCTACTGTTGTCATTACATTGTCTCTTAAATCTTCAACAAAAGTTATGCTGTTGCTAATGGTAACCTTGTTTGTTTTGGGATTTAGGATTCTGTAACCCTTGACATTGTCACTGTATCCAACGAAGATACCTTCAAATGCTCTGTTTTGGAGTTTGGTGCGTTTTTCTTCAGGTATGTAGATGAATGCTTTGCATCCAAAAACTCTTAGGTGTTTTACACTTGGCGTCTTATTCTGCCATATTTCATATGGAGTTTTCTCCACTGTTCTGGAAAGAAGTCTGTTCTGCAAATATGTAGCTGTCATAGCTGCCTCACCCCAGTATTTTTGTGGTAGTCCACAGTCTGTCAGCATACATCTGATCATTTCAGTCAGAGTTCTGTTCTTTCTTTCAGCTACTCCATTTTGTTCTGGTGTGTATGGGACTGCCTTTTGATGTTCTATTCCATTCTGCTTTAAGTACTCTTGTGTCTTACATCCTGTGAATTCACCTCCATTATCGCTCCGAAGTATGAGAGGCTTCCTCTGAAACTTGTTACTGGTCTTTTTTATATAGTCTTGTAATTTGTCAAAAACTTCACTCTTGTGTTGCATTAGGTAGGTGACTGTGTATCTTGAATAGTCGTCTATGAAAGTCACTATGTACCTGTTGCCTCCAGGTGTAGGTGGGTTTAGGGGCCTTTCTTTATGTGTCCCTATTTGTGCCATCTGAAACACACTCTGGTCTCTTTCCTGTATAACCTCTGTAACTTTAAGAGTGGTTCTGGTGTCAGTTTCTGTGGAGTCATGCACTAATTCCTTTCTTCTCTGATACTCATCTATGAGCCTGGTTTTTATGAATGCTAGCGTCAGATCTGTCTCAGGTCGTGTCTCCAGTGCAGTATATGTATCGGGCAAACTGCATAACAACATGGCTGCAGCGTGACTGTCTGTTATATCCCCCCCGATTGATCTGAGTTGTGCAATCATTTCCAGCATTGCGTTTTTATGCTCCTGCATGTCCTGTTCTCTGCTAAGTCTCATTTTATAAAGTTTCCGCAGCAGACACAGCTTGCTGTTTAAACTGGATCTTTCATGCAGTCTTTTCAGTACATCCCACATGCCTTTCGCTGTATCCTCATGTCGTATATGAATGAGCTGATCATCCTCCACTAGTAAGCTTATGGTGGCCCGTGCCTGTCTGGTTTTTCTTGTCCCAGTCCTGATTATTATCCTGTGGCCTCTCTGTGGTGGTGATCTCCCACAAGTCATCTCTAGATAATAGCATTTCCACTTTAAACTTCCATAGCTGATAATTGTCATTGTTCAGCTTGGCCACTGAGAGTTTAAGCTCTGAGTTTCAGGCCATTTTCCCCTCCTTTATATATGAAAAGCCTTACTTGTCTATAGGAGATATCACTGGAAAACTTCCTTATATTGATCTCCGCATCAGCCACACTGTCTCCCGTTCTGCCTGGGCCGCACCTGGTCATAAGACTTTATCCGGAATCTGGGCCCATAACCTGTTGCAGAGTATGATTGCTGGGTGCAGTGGAGCCGATTCAAATCAGACGTTGTGGTATAACAGGAACTGGCTTCTTTATTGGAACATAACCACAACGGTTTAGATGTCACCTCACAGGGTAACTATGGGGGGGGGGGGGGGGATGCAGAGAAAACACTGAAACGCCATTTTGTCTTCTGGATTCCATTTTAAAATATCCTTTTCTCCTCTGTCTCTTGATGTTCCCCACCCCCCTTCTTCCATTTCAGAATTCACAGTTTACACGTACAGAGATGATCTCATCTACCATCCCAATTACTAAATTCCATGTACTTGGTACTACCAGTCACAATTAGGATTATTTTAGCACAACCCCATTGCTTCAGGGCTCTGGATAAAGACCCCCTCCTTTCTTAAGGAGGAGTTTTTCTTATCTATGATAATTACTAAATCTATAGTCTCATATTATTTGGAATATTATTAACTTTGTATAATTGTTAACCTATAAGGTGATGTGTTGCAGAATATCATTAACTTTGTAACGCCCTTTATAATGACTATAAGATGTTTGACGCAAACAATACAAGTCAGAATGATCTTGGCATCCAAACTGTCTGTCTGTGTGTTTTTCTTATAACGCTAAGATTAGTCTCTCTGGATCCTTAAAAGACATAGGGTCGATCCAAGCCAGTCAGAACAGCAGGCCTCACTGGTACCCCAACAGTGACTAACACAGACAGGAAAAGGAAAACCAACAAGTATAGCAGAATGTACAGGAAATACAATACATCATAAAAGAAATGCATAGCATATCACTGAGCATTAGCGACATCTAGTGTCCTAATTGTGAACTGCAGTCAATGGGCTAAGCTGAAAGTTGTTGTATCTCCAACAGTCCCTACAGATATCTTAACGGGGAGGGTCTGGAAGCGGATAGGGCCCCCTGGGAGAACAGTGCCATCAATCGCCGATACAGTCACTGGTGTGGTGAGGGGTGAAAGGGTAAGTCCCAACGAAGATGCAGTTCTCCAGTCCATGAAATTTCCGGCAGCCCCGGAATCCAGATATGCCATGACCGGATGAGAGGAAGCGCCAACATGGAGGGACACAGAAACAAGAAGACGAGGAGGTGAAGGTGATACTTCTGAATCCAATACTCCACCTTCCAGATGTATTGGACCTGAGCGGGTGAAGTGAACAAGTGTCACGAAAATTACCTTTGCCTCCACAATAGAGGCACAGGCCCAGAGTTCTGCGCCTAGCACATTCCTCGGAAGATACCCTGGTCTGGCCCAGCGGCATGGGTTCCTCAGCTGGCAGGGGATGCTCCTCGATACAAAGGTGAGGGAGGCCCAGCCTATTTGTGTGCAAAAAAAAAATTAATTTGCACACTGTGTTACATGACTGCAGAATTATAGGAAATAGTAAAAAGGAAATAGGAAAACTAGTGCAGTGCTGAATAGCAAAAAATGGTCTGGTCATGAAGGGGGTAAAACCTTCCAGAGGTAAAGTGGTTAAACAATGATTTGTTTGGATTTAGGCTGGCCATACACTAGCAGATTTTCGAATTAACAAATGTATAAATGAATGTATCAACATTTGTTCAAATTTTTTTGCAGTACAGTAAATTCAATGACTTGACAAATGTTGCTTTGAAAGTACTTCAGTGAAAAATTTGAAAATAAACCCTTGCACTGCTAAGCCCTCAAAAACCACAATTTTTTAATCCCAATAGCTGCTCGCACTAAATGCTATTCTCTTACATATATAAACGTAAAAAAACAGTGCAATGATAGATTGTATAAAGCAATAAAGTAGTGTCAAAAAGAAAACTGCTTTGTAGGTCCCTTTCACACAGCCGTGTCCGTGTGTGGGTCAGTTTTTGCTCAGCAGGGAAGCCAACGGATGACAGATCCGTCTCCGCTCACTGTGCAGAGATGGATCTGTCAGCGCGCCGCTCTCCTCTATGGGAAATCGGATGACAACGGACCGTCTGTCCGTTGTCATCCGATCCGATCCCCAGGTGGATTGAAAAAGAGGGTTTCCATCCGTCGGACTTTACGGACCACAGATCAGATCGGAGAGCGGTGGATGTCAGCAGACATGTCACCGCTGACATCCATTGCTCCATAGAGGAGAATGGGGCATCCATTCAGGTCTGCCTGAAAAACAGACAGGCGGACCTGAACAGAACGCCTGTGTGAAAGGGGCCTAACAACATATAAATAATTAATCTTTACCTCCCACACACACAGAATACAGAAAGTAAAAATATATTAAAATGAAAAACAAGTCTTTTCTATTTCTACTTAAACTTTAACCCTTCACACAGTCTTGTGTATCCAATATCATTACAATGCTCAAATCCACCTTCCTTCATCTCCGTGCTGAACACTAAGGATGGGATTGGGCTTGTTCGGAACCGAATGTGCTCGAGCCTGCCAGGAAGTGAACCCTGCACTGGCTAATCACAGGCAGTGAGACATTTCCCCGATGCGCAGCGATGGGGGAATGTCTCACTGCCTGTGATTAGCGCAGTGCAGGGTTCACCCCCTGGTGGGCTCGGGCACGTTCAGTTCTAAACAAGCCTGAGCCCATCCTTACTGAACACCACATGTGCTCTCACCTTCTCTCCAAGACCCATCAGTGGTGGCCCATCCGTACAGGGTGCACGGGCACCGCCCCTTTCTATCCATGCATCCTATAGATTCCAATGGGGGGTGTGGTTTTTTTTTTAAGCACCTGATTAGAGCCAGAGGCTCTAATAGGTTTCAAAAAAGGGTGGGCTCGGAGTGCAGTACTTAATTTTTGCTATTTTCACACTAAAGTTCCTCCCTGTGTGGTAGTGTGGTACCGCACCAGGGAAAGGAGACAGGATTCTCAATCACGTGGGTTGAGAGGCTGCAGGAAGTTAGCATATTGGGGAGGAAACTGTTTTTTCAGTTTCCTATTTGTATAGGGAAATTGGTTTTGGGACTTGATCCGGGTGGGATGAAATCCACAGTCCTGGGTCCACATTTTGTGATCCACCAGCACACTGACTGATCAGGTGTGTGCTGGGCTATTTGTAGACACCTGACCATGGTTCTGGGCTCCACCCTCCCGAGGAGTCCAGGCTTGCAAGGGAGAAGCCAAGGTGTGCAGGTGTGCACTGGAGAAGCCAGAGTGCTTGTGTGCACTGCAAAAGCCTGAGAGTGCAGGTCTGCACTGAAAACCAGAGACCCAAACTTAATTTTGCTGACATGAGTCAGGAGGGCTCCAGGTGGGAGCCGGAGCAGTGATTCTGCTACTAAAGAGAGCCAGGTGGCTTGGTATTTTTTCTTATTTGCTATACTGCATGTGTAAGCCAGGAGGCAGAATGTACAACTATTTTTGCTGATGGTGAAAACCCCCTGCGAGGGAAACCGTGATGTTTTGTTTTCTGAACTTTCTTTATTAAAAGCGGGCCAACAAGCCCTGAAAAGGAATTATTTGGTGTGGACTGTACTCAATAACAGGCACTACACTTGAGCTAAACAACCCCCAACATTACACCTGCCAATCAGGAGGCAGGTTGTGAGGCCCGTTTCCCGATTGGCCAAAGCGTTACACGATCCTATTGGATGCCTAGCACTTTGAAGGAAGAGACAGAGAGAAGACACATGGCCACGGGAGGAGCAGACACCGGAGCTGCTGCCTGCACCATGGGAATGGAGGAGAGGACACCAGAAGAAAGGACAGCCTGCCAGTCCTAGATCAGGTAGACGCCGCAATGCCGGCCTCTCAGAGGGGGCGGGGGGATGTGGTGGTGTTACGCCACGGTCCCCTAGGGGGAGATGTGCTGTCAGTGCCACACCACGGTCTGCGGGGGGTTGGGTGATTGAGCTGTCAGTGCCGCGCCGCCTGGAGGCGGGTGCTTGTTTGCCGCCCCCCAAAGGAAAAAAACACCAGACGCCACTGGGACTCATATATGATAATAGGTCATAAATTGCTTGTTTACCCTTTTTTATTAGGGTCCCCAGGTTTCAATTCCAGACTGTGTTCCTTTTCCTCTCCAATTCCCAGGATGTGGCATTCTTGCTGAAAAGGACCAAAAGCTTTGTAGATACTTTGTAAAAGCTTGCTGTATATACTTCTCTTCGGAGTAGCATTTCAAGTGAGGCAGCCATCTTTAAACAGACCACTTTGTATTGCTCGGTTATGGAGTGTCTCCAGGGCAGGGGGCAGCCAACTTGTCTGGATCTGGATTGAGCCTGGAGGAGGACTGTGATTGGCTGATGCAACAGAGCAAGGGAACAGGGAGCTAGACTGCTAGAAAAAGGAAGGAATGTTGTGCCACCAGCCTGGTGGACAGGACTATGTGCCAAACAGCTGAGAGAGCATCACCACCAGGTTGAATTGAGAGGGGAACAATGGTGTGTGGCCAGAATTTGCTGAAACTATCTGATGCTGTGCTGCCCATTAGAAGAGTGCTGATCAGAGACCACTGCTGCTATCATGCTCAGTGTAATGGTGCATGTGCGGGGACCTGGATCCTGAGAGCCTGCACTAGAAATCAGTGTTCCACTTGCTGGATGTGCGCATGATTGTGACCATCAACAGTGGGGTCACTAGGGTTGGTGTCACCCGGTGAGGAAAAATATGGTGTCACCCCCCACTATAGTCTACCCTCAGTACAGACCCCCCTCCCACAGTATAGATTCCCCCTCACTCAGTACAGACCCCCCTCACTAACTACAGACTCCCCTCCCACAGTATAGATTCCCCTCACTGAGTACAGACCCACCTCCCGCAGTATAGATCCCCCTCCCTCAGTGCAGACCCCCTCCCACAGTATAGATCCCCCTCACTAAGTACAAACCTCCCTCCCGCAGTATAGGTTTCCCTCCCTCAGTGCAGACCCCCCTCTGCAGTATAGGTCCCCCTCCCTCAGTGCAGATCCCCTTCCTGCAGTATAGATCCCCCTCACTAAGTACAGACCCCCTCACTAAGTACAGACCCCCCTGCAATATAGATCCCACTCCCTCAGTGCAGACCCCCTCCTGCAGTATAGATCCCCCTCACTAAGTACAGATACCCCTCACTAAGTACAGACCCCCCTCCCGCAAAATATAGATCCCCTCCCTCAGTGTAGACCCCCCTCCCACAGTATAGATTCCCCTCACTAAGTACAAACCCCCTCCTGCAATATAGATCCCCCTCACTAAGTACAGACCCACCTCCTGCAATATAGATTCCACTCCCTCAGTGCAGACTCCCCTCACACAGTATAGAGCCCCCTCCCTCAGTGCAGATACCCCTCCCACAGTATAGATCCCC
>BLSH010376046.1:140910-163392 GCA_018402905.1 Glandirana rugosa
GAGAAATGTAACGTCGTTTCACAGTAAAGAAGTCACAACAATGTACTTTTCTATATTATTTTATAAGGGTTTTGAAAACACTCTATAACATACAACCCCATTCGTCTCGCTAAAATAAATTTTACTAAAATGGTGACGTCGTGATGGGGGTCTCCTCGGTTAAGTAACAAAACAATAAAGAGACGTGTGGAGCGAGTGGGTCGTCAATGTCTGGGTGGAACTCCATAAAGTTTCTTAAATAATCCGGTTCGTATCGGATTTTCTTCTTTACTAATCGTTCACATTAATTACGTTTGTTAGTTTTCCCGTTATGAGAATGCGACTCTCTATACCAATTTGTGGCCGTGCGATCGTTCGGGTTCCGTCCGGACCCGGACCCGGACTTTGTCCCGAAGTTCGGACGGACCAGCAGAACCCGAACTTCCAGGTGTTCGCTCAACTCTAGTGTTAACAAACTGGGACTGTTATAGCAAGTTAGGACTGTCTTTAAATACTGTTGCTAGGTAAATGCAGTTTGTTTCTGGTAACTATTGTTAGTCAGAATATGGCAGGTGTTTAACCATATCTCTCAGCGTAAGAGTATTGCCCTTTTGATTGTTTGCATTAATTACACTTGCTAATCATTTCTTCTTTTAGGCTATGCTTGGCCTAATAAATTCTTTGAAATACCTCAAGGTGGGTCTGTAACTGCTGGGTGAGCGAGGTGTGCAGAGAAATAACAAAACAATGAATTGGCTCCTCTGGGGGTAGTGCTGCAGTGGTAAAATCATTTTAAATAAAATCGCTCTGCTTACCCCAACATACAATATCTCACAAAAGTTTTGGGAATATTTTATTATATCTTTTCATGTAACAACACTGAAGAAATGACACTTTGCTACAATGTAAAGTAGTGAGTGTACAGCTTGTATAACAGTGTAAATGAGTACACCCCCAAGTGAAAATGTCTAAATTGGGCCCAAAGTGTCAATATTTTGTATGGCCACCATTATTTTCCAGCATTGCCTTAAACCTCTTGGGCATGGAGTTCACCAGAGCTTCACAGGTTACCTGTCACGTACATGATGGTAGAGTCTGACTTATGTAGTAGGCAACCTCTCTTATGGCCCTGGTTCCAGAACCCCTGGTAGAGCAGACAGGGAGTGCTGGAGCACAGGGGGACACGAGGGATGGATCGGACACAGATGGTGGTAAGATGTTGTCCAGAGGTTTGTGCGAGACTGAAGAGTAGTGGTGCAGGCCGGGTAAATAGCATGCGGGCGGAGCAGTACAGGAGGAGCAGGCAGTCGGGTGGTCGGGTGTAGGCAGGTTCGGTAACAGGCGGGCAACTGAAGCACAAAGGGGCCAGGCAGGAGAATGGTCGTAGGCAAGCTGGGGGTCGGTGCAGGCAGAGCTCAAGCAGATACAGGGTCAAGCCAGGTCACAGGTAAACAGGAAATCTCAGAACGGATTGCTACGGAACACTGTAACGCTGTAGAATGGACAGCACTGGTTACTGGGTGTTATCTGCTTAAATGGGCTGTTTTGTCGCCAATGCCGGCTCATACACGTCCACACACGCGCACATGCGCACAGGCGTGTGTACGCGCACACGGGCGCGCGCACACACTACGTGCGCCCGCGCACAGGCATTCCAATAGCCACAGATGTTTTCTTACATTGCCACTGGAGTCCTCTTCCACTCCTCCATAATGACATCATGGAGCTGGTGGATGTTAGAGACCTTGCACTCCTCCACTTTCCATTTGAGGATGCCCCACAGATGCTCAATAGGGTTTAGGTCTGGATACATGGTTGGCCAGTCCATCACCTTTACCCTCAGCTTCTTTAGCAAGGCAGTGGCCGTCTTGGAGGTGTGTTTGGGTTTGTTATCATGTTGGCATACTGCCCTGCGGCCCAGTCTCTAAAGGGAGGGGATCATGCTGTGCTTCAGTATGTCACAGTACATGTTGGCATTTATGGTTCCAATGAACTGTAGCTCCCCAGTGCCGGCAGTACTCATGCAGCCCCAGACCATTACACACCCACCATCATACATGACTGTAGACAAGACACACTTGTCTTTGTACTCCTCACCTGGTTACCGCCACACACGATTGACACCATCTGAACCAAATAAGTTTATCTTGTTCTCATCAGATCTGCTTTTCTTCAGCAAACTGTTTGCGAGCTATCTTGTGCATCATTTTAGAAGAGGCTTCTTCTGGGATGACAGCCATGCAGACCAATTTGATGCAGTGTGCGGTGTATGGTCTGAGCACTGACAGGCTGACCCCCCCACCCCTTCAACCTCTGCAGCAATGCTGGCAGCAGTCATATGTCTATTTCCCAACCTCTGGATATGAGGCTGAGCATGTGCACTCAACTTCTTTGGTCGACCATGGCGAGGCCTGTTCTGAGTGGAACCTGTCCTGTTAAACTGCTCTTGGCTACCATGCTGCACCTCAGTTTCAGGGTCTTGGCAATCTTTTTATAGCCTAGGTCATCTTTATGTAGAGCAACAATTCTTTTTTCAGATCCTCAGAGAGCTCTTTGCCATGTTGAAATTGCAGTGACCAGTATGAGAGAGTGAGAGTAATAACACAAAATTTAACACATCTGCTCCCATTCACACCTGAGACCTTGTAACACTAACAAGTCACATGACACCGGGGAGGGAAAATGACTAATTGGACCCAATTTGGACATTTTCACCTAGGGGTGTACTCACTTTTTTGCCAGCGGTTTAGACATTAATGGCTGTGTGTTGAGTTATTTTGAGGGGACAGCAAATTTACAATGTTATACAAGCTGTACACTCACTACTTTACATTGTAGCAAAGTGTCATTTCTTCTGTGTTGTCACATGAAAAGATATAATAAAATATTTACAACAATGTGAGGGGTGTACCCACTTTTGTGAGATACTGTATATAAGAGTCTGCACGGAGACCTGTATTGCTCATAGCATAACCCTCATATCACGTCTCAGTGAGCGGATGCAAATGTGGCCTTTCCTGGGGACACAAATTCACACTCAACAGTACCCCTCCTAAGGGTTTACTTATTATCTAAGGCTGGATTCACACCTATGCATTTTTAGTGCTCTTTGCATTTTAGCAGATTTGCACTACAGAAAGTGTTTCATAGGAAACCATGTTAAATGGACTGTAGTGCAAATCTGAAAAATGTAAAAAGCACTAAAAGTGCTTAGGTGTGAAACCAGCCTAAAAAGGGATCTTCAGCAATGCAAAGCTGGAAACATGCTTGTGGCATCGTTAATCTGTGCAGTGAGGGCACAGCAACCATGTTAGATGTGGCAGAGATAATAGATTGTACTTGTGGGGCAGTAGAGCCATTTAACAAATCAAAAAGAAGCTGTGCCTAACAGGAAATATCTATCACATAACTACAAACAAAGCAGGAAAGTATTTCTAATATTCTTGAGAAGTTTCTGAGACCTTCTAGGAGAGATCAGGAACTTCTTGACCAATCACATTGTGTGAGCTGGTAGCTGCTGACAGCTCTCCGGGTTCAGGTCTAAAGGTGGCTGTCCCCAATCCATCTTTAGCCAGCCAAGGTTATTTGTGGCAATGGCACTAACCTGCTGGCCACACTTCACCTGGAGAAAATCAAACATGTACATTCGCACATGTCTGCTTTATTTTCACAAATTGAACCAGTCTTGGAATAACAATGGCAACAAAACCCTGCTACTGATGCTACAGACTAATCTTTTGTCATTCTGCCGTCCCCCTTCCTCAAAAAATATCTGCCAACATTGCAAATGCCTGCCACCTATCCTGGCCACTTTAATTTACCGATGACTATTGCATCTCAAATAATACAATATAATATTTACAGTGCCTTGAAAAAGTATTCATATCCCTGGAAATTTTCCACATTTTGTCATGTTACAACCAAAAACGTAAATGTATTTTATTGGGATTTTATGCCAACACAAAGTAGCACATAATTCTGAAGTGGAAGGAAAATGATAAATGTTTTTTGTTAGGTAAGTACCCCTTGGTAGGTACACTTCTGCTGGCCAGCCTCCCTTCCACATGTAAAGAATGCACGAGCACTCGGAAATAAGACATTAAGACTTGTGTGGTCTTTCAGTTTGTATTCAACTGGATTCAAGTCAGGACAGCTTATATACAGTTCAGAAAGGGAATGTGACATTAGTCCCCCAGATCAACTAAAATATACATATAATATGATCAATACATACCTTTGTCAAAGGAAACAGTAGTACAGTAATAATTACAATCAAAAATGGTAAACAAAGCATATTTACATTAAAGGAAACAGATGTATATAAAAAGAAAACTAAGTCTGCGTTCACACAGGGGCGATCCAACTTTGACGGACTTTGCAAGGCGACTTTCAGCACGACTTCAGATGACTTACAACACGACTTCATGCCAGGCGACTCTGCCTGTGGCCAATCAGAGAAGGGAGGGAGAGGGTTGCCCTGGATAAATTCTTTTCTTTTCACTTCGACTTGGAGGCAACTTCTATTGAATTCTATGGGCACAAGTTGGATAGAAGTCACCTTGAAGTCGTGCAGGAACCTTTTCTGAAGTCGGAGCGACTTCAATAGTGTACATTAAGACTGCTCCCACTCACTTCAATGGGATTTCAGAAGTCAAGACTTCAGGTGACTTGAGGCAACTCAAGTCTGAGCGCAAGTCACCCCTGTGTGAACGGGCACTTACTCAGGAAAGAAAGATCCAATAATAGCCGAAACATCTTGTAAACAAAAATGTTCTCAGGGTTTAGATAACAATGGGAGGAAGCCTACACCCTCGACACCAGAAATGTCTAAGTTGCAAAGAAAGAGAATTTCAGTGGAATTAGAAGTTAAAGTATAACTCCAATAATCAATTAATCATGAGTATATAAAATTTAAATAAAGCATAATTCTTACATTCCCTCTCATTTGTCACAAAATGACAATTATAAATCTTGTCTCCAATATGCATCATCTTGTGTTGCCTTTCTATAAATGCATTGGCCTATCTTTACGAGCAAATATTTAAAGAGAAGAAGCATTAAACACATTAAAATTAACATTCCAGCTTGTCTAAACCATGATAATTCAGATCCAAATAAATCTCCAAAACTTCCCAATCCCTTAAAAGGATTTCACTCATCATTAACAATTTTCCTGGCTTCTGCCTGAAGTTGTGCATTCTCCTTTCGATGTTGATCAATTACTTCATAATAATCAGGCACTTCCATGCTTGTATTATGAATCCATGTACAACCCCCATAATCTTCTGTTACTTCACAAAGACCAGTAAGTGCAGCTCCTATGGATTCAAATGCTAGCTCATGTAACATTAATTGTTTCCGTAAGGCCCTTTGTTTCCAGTTAAGCAGAGCAATGTCATCTGACGTTTTATTTAATACCTCATCCATTATAATTGAATACTTGTTTAATCTTTTCATTAACTCACTTCTCCATCCTGTCCCTGATGGAAACCATGCCCATGTCTCCTTTATTAAAGAGTTCCCTCCTATTTACATTTTTAAGGGAATATTTTGGGTGTTTACTTGCTTGTAAAACATGGCGAGAACCCCCACTCCCAATTATCTCCATGTAAAAGGGCGCAAGCCTAGCACCTATTTTACTAGGTAATAGTAACTAGATAGAGAAAGTACTGACGATTCTTTACCAGTTGAATTAAGTAGTGGGCGTGTTTCATTCATTATGGACCAAATTGTGGCATTTAAATCTTTGCTAGAAATGTTAAACATATAAGATAGGTCTGGGCTTACAGATATGTTGAACTGTGATTTCTGCCACATTTCCTCTCTCCTATTTGACTCATTTCCTAGTCTAAAACAACAGCTTGGTAGGTACATTTACGTGATTATAGGGAAGGAAATTGATTAATTTCCCTGGACTCCTGATATGTCTTGTAAACTTACTGCGTGGGTGCCATTCAAAAAAGAAGTGATGTTCACCGGCACAGCCAGTAAAGGAATCCTCATTGTACTTGGTTGTAATTTACTACAAATCCAACATTTATCATACCCTGATTTTTGTGCATAGCTATATTTGAATTGTAACAACAACATCTCATCAGTAAGAGATGTGATATCTACTGAAGTTAAGTCTCTTGCTTGTCAATATTGAGTCCCATAGTGTTGCACAGAACTTGGACAGAAGGGTGAGTCCTGAGGATGATATTAACTGGTACTAATCACCCATACTGGCAAAAAACTGTCAGTGAGAGAAAGCCTAACAATAGGAAGAATGTCCAAGATGTCTGAGGACTGAGAATAGACATCTTGCCCTGTGTCTTCAGATTTGTCTATTTCAGAGACTTGTGCACCTGGTTCACTCTCTTTCTCAACTACTTCAGGGATTCCTACACCTACTTCACCCCCTTTACCTGTGCCTTGTATCCTAGAATCCATGCTTCAAGGATCCTATGATCCTTGAAGCATGGATCCAGGCTTGAGAATCGGCTGTTAAGATTGTTACAGCAGTCACCACAGTTGGCTCCCCATATGGTGGCTCTGTAACCCTGTGCTTGTGGAGTGCTTTAACCACTACTCGGTCTCCTGGTTTAAATGGATTTGTCGGTTCCTGTGAAGGAATGGGAAAAGAAAGAGACACATCACCGTAGATGCCATTCAAAAGCCGCATAAGATTTACAACATATTTTTCCTGAATCAGTTCCAAATCACCTGGCTTTAATACCATTGGACCGCTTGTCCAAGGAGTGGGAAAGGGTATTCACATCAAAATTTCAAAAGGAGACATTTTAGTATTTGTTAGGAGTCATCCTTATTTCTTCCAGTACTGCTGGCAAGCATGCCTCCCACCTAACATAAGTGCCTCCTGTAGCTTTTCGCAATTTTTCTTTAATTGTACAGTTCATTCTTTCTACCACCCTCGAACTCTGGGGATGGTATGGAATATGAAACTTCCAATGAATCACCATTAATTTAGCAATATATTGCGAAATTTTAGAATTAAATGCGGGACCTTGGTCCGAAATCAATGGTTAATGGGCAACCGCACCTTGGGATTATTTCTTTACACAAAATTTTGGCTACTGTAAGTGCGTCTTCCTTATGAATTTCAAAAGCTTCTGGTCACTTACTAAACTTATCTACTCTACCCAGCAGATATTTTGTTCTATTTCTGCTTCCTTTAGGCATGTGTGTAAAATCAATCAGCAATTCTTTAAATGGACCTTGGGATGATGGTAAATTATCATGTTTCCCATGTTGAACGCTCTGTGTATTGTTCCTAATACATGTTATGCATCTACTCAACTGGTCCTGGACTCTATGTTTGGTATTTTTAATGCAAAACCTTTTCTTTAATTCCTGTATTGTTAACTGTTGTCCTCTGTGTCCTATACCACGAAACTGCGCTATAAGGCTCCATCTAGTTGTTGGTCACTCCGATCATATTCAGCCTGGTCACTCTCAGGTAGGTCTGGGAGGGCCCCTTTTTAGGGCCTACCCAGACCTACTAGACCTACCTGAGAGTGACCAGGCTGAAGATGATCGGAGTGACCAACAACTAGATGGAGCCTAGGCCAGAAAAAGAATGCTATTTGCTGTATATGAAACTGTGAAGCTGATCCTTTTCAAGCCCTGGTTCCATTCTGCAGCTCCGAAAAATAATACTCCCCTCCTCTGAAATAGTGGGAACCCAACCTCTGGAGAGTCGCTAAGATGACCGATGCCATCTAATCATATATTGAAAGGGCACCGCGATCCACCCAGTGAGGTCCTCTCCAGGCCAAAGGCTTTCATGCTGGTTTCTTACCAGCTTCTGGTAAGCACATAAATCATTTGATGGAGGATTGCCCCTATTTTTGGCACTCGTCACTTTATTTGCTGTTATTCACTTAGACACTTTTCAATAAATTACACCTATTAGCCTAATCCACATTGCAGGCTGGACCCAATTGTTTGCATTTTGACCACTATCTATAATATAGGTCTATATTATTGGGACTTATTATTTTGTATCACATATATTGGTGTATGTTAGACACACACTTCAAACTTTTATATTTATGTTTATATCATACAATGTATTTTGAAGCTTTATCCACTTATGTTCACTACTCCTATTAGTTTTAATTACTGGAACATTTTTAGGCTACCCCTATTGGGCCATTTGCACTTTTTGTGATATAGTTTTTATTGATTATTTTAGTATTTTAAGTAGTGCTGCACCCTATATCCTATAAGCAACTCTGCTGCATGTGCTGCTGAACAATGGGGAATGGCTTTGGCTTCCCACACATTGTCTGGGAGTTGTACTACAGCATACCCAGTTAAGTATGTGTTGTCATTTGGTCTAGTACATGAGCCATCTACAAAAATGTTTATACTACTTGCACGGTGGATTTGATTTAAATCAAGTCGATTTAAATCACAATTTAAACCAGGTTTTAAATCACTAGTAAAAAGGCTTAAATCAACTCAATTTAAATCATAATTTTTGAAGAGCAGGTGTTATCTCTGTCCCGCAGTGGCTCCTCCTCTGACCCGCTGTTGACTTGCCGACAGTCCCATTCACTTTAATGGGATGATTGGTGATGCGGCAGTGACACAACAAGGTGAGGGACGTGGTGGCAGCAGGTGAGTGGATGCCCGCTAACAGGCGCTGCCATGATGGATCTGAAATGACAGGTGCTCTTTAGATGCCCGCTAACAGGCGCTGCCATGATGTATCTGAAATGACAAGTGCTCTTTAAATGTAAGGACTTATTCTTGCTGGTAGTTAGAATCTTTAATACTTGCAAACATAAAGAAGGTTTCCTATTCAGAATAATAAGCTGTCAGGTTAGTAAAACAGCGATATCAGAACAGATTCAATCATACAGTTTGTAGTGTACAAAGATTTGCAAAACAATGGGATAAAGGAATATTCCTGAACTTGGTTTTATCTCATGGTTATGTGAAATTGTGTGAATGCATCAATGCATCAATGCAGTGCATGTTATCTCAATTTGCAGAGCTTGGATTCATTGAATGAGTAAAAATGTAAATATTTCAGAATATACAGCCTCATGCTACATAACTAAAGTAGACCTTCAGTCATTTTTTCAACTTTCCATCTATTAAATCTTCTGTCCTTGTTATTTTAACTTTGGATAGTGAAACCTGTTTTTCTGCCAGTAAATACCTTATACAGCCCACTTCCTCTTTCTTGTCTGGTCATTAGCCTAGGCTTATGACATCATGCACAGCTCTCTCGCTCACTCTCTCTCACTCATAAGAGGGCCAATGAAAGCTGCAGGACTGCAGAGCTAATGCAAGTATAGGGCGCAAATATCAACAGGCCTACAAGGAAATAAAACAGAAGGGGTATAAATGACATGAATCAACTGCTTACAGTATCTTAGAAACTTGTGTAGTCAAAGGTGGTAGTCCAAGGAAATAGCACCAGAGGCAGCCTTCAGAGGATGAACCGGAACCCAGGTTCATAAACAAACTGAAAGAGAGGCAAAGAACAAAGAGGCGCCTCTAAGTGCAATCAACAAGGTACAATAATTTATTGAAACGGTTAAAAACACTCACAAGATCCCAGGTAAATATAGGCACAATCACAGTCCAAAGACATGGAGAAGGGGCAGGTGTAGGACGCCAATCCAGCTAGGGGAGATGATCAGCAGTGTGGCTGCAGCGTCTCCAGTCGTTCACTACCGAAGGATGGTAAACAGCCGGCTGAAGCGGTGTGGGAAAGAGGCTGGGAGCGCAGGAGCGATCGTCTCAGGCGGATGACGTCACAGATGTGATGCGTTTCCTTGACAGCAGGCTCCAATGATGTGGGTAGCCAGCGTCACTTCTTCAGGCGAAGGGGAAGGAATAGCAGGTCCAGACCTTCGCTGTCAAGGAAACGCGTGCAAATACACTGTATATCTCCTAAATCGTGCAGGTTTAGGACATATGCAGGGTACCTACACGTAAGCCTTAATATAGCTTTAAGTGGTTGTAATGCCTTTACAACCACTTTAAGCTCCATTTCATGCTAAATTATTAATGTATCCTAAATAGAAAACAGATTTTTTCTCCAAAAGCATTTTATTAAAATAAATTTGATAAAAATCAAATAAATCTATTTAAATCAAAAAAATCTGATTTAAATTTTTAAAAAAATCAGATTTTTAGATTTTTAAAAAAAAATCATTATTTTTTATCCACCCTGATTACCTGGTTGGGGATCTTGCATCATGTCTGCTCTGGGTGTGGTATTCTCATGAATAACCTGTACACAGTCATGCTCTTCTGGTGGGGAATCTTCGTCACCCTTAACACCTAGCATTCCATTAAGAATGGCTATGGGGCCTAAAGTTGGGGAAGCATATTTAATAGACAAGTTACTGGTCGAAGTCAAAATAACTTCATAACCAGATGCCCGTTGGGCCGTCATGTGTTGGGTAGTCAAATTTTTTCTTTCAAATCGTTTTTATTAGTTTTCATGAATGCAATACAGAGGTTTACATTTGCCATTTAGAAAATATGAGTTTGATAGCACAAAGTTACATGTATAACAAACACTTTATCTTTACCCCTCAAAGAGGGGACCTGATCTTGTTGAACCTTTAAGTTGGTAAGGTATCATATTATCATTGTCTGTTACTGTGGTCTTCTCCCAGTGGCACCCCCTTGGGAACATACTGTGCACTCCAGTATCCGAACCCACTGAATTACAAATGACAATCACATTCAGGTGTACTAGGTTCCAGTGTATGATTACTGCGCATATTCTTTTCTATTTAACATGAAAACATTTAGCTGAAGAGAAAACCAGCTAACTTATGGTTTAACAACAAAAGAAAAGCGATAAAAGATGAAAGGGAAAGAAAAAGGAAAGGAAGTAAGAGGAAAAAAAAAAAAAACTTAGCACCAGGATTCGTGACATTGGTTTATTTTCAGAGCTTTTGCACAGTTCAATTCATATGTTAATCAGCTGGGTAAGATAAGGTCCAAAGAATCTTTCAAAGGTATATTGTGATTTGACTCTATAAATCACTTCTGAAATGTTCGGTGAAATGGTGGTGTTCCACTTAGAGGTTATTGTCAGCCTTGCAGCAATTAAAACGTGAGTAGCCACTGCTCTGAGTTGGGGGGGGCAATGTCATGTATTCCCACATTCAGTATAGCTAGTTTAGGGGAAGGACAAATAATACGTTCTGTTGTTTTAGCTAAGAGGGAGAAGACCCCTCTCCAAAAGCTTTTAACTCCTCTACATCCCCACAAAATATGTAATATCCCTCCTGCCCCTCCACACCCTCTCCAGCAGGCTTGGGAAGCTGTTGGGAATATTGGCGTTTATTGATTGGTTTGCGTAAAAGTTGCCGCGTTTACAGATGATGAGAATTCATTTCTGCGGTTTTTATTTTTTAAAATTTTTTACTAGTAATGGCGGCGATCTGCAATTTTTAGCGGTACTGTGATATTGGGGCAGACATGTTGGACCATTTTGACACTTTTTTGGGACCAATGACATTTATACAGCGATCAGAAATTTAAATATCCATTGATTACAGTATAAATGTATGTCACTGGCATTGAAGGGGTTAACCAGCAGGGGGCGATCTAGGGTTAACTGTGTTCCCTGGGTGTATTCTAACTGTGGGGGGGGGGGGGGCTGGGCTACCATGAGCATAAGAGATCTAACTGATCCCAGTGACAGGGATCAGTAGATCTCCTATGCCCCCACTAACAGAGCGGAGGACCGCCCTGTTTACATCGGCGGTTCCCTGTTCTTTTGCTGTGGACGCTCATCGCGGCTCACCGACGGACATCGGGTTCTCAGGAGTACAGCGGGGCGCGCGTGTGCGTGCACCACCTAGCGGCCACCTGCAGATCGCCGCTTATTTACAGCGATTCGTGGGACGCATCCACACTGCCGCCGTGAATATACGGTAGGCAGTGTGGAAGTGTTTTAGTTGAGCTTGGGAATATATCAGTTCTGTTATGTGGCTTAATTGAGCTGCTTTATACATTGTGATGTTGTGATTTAGCCATGGTTGTGCTTTCCAATTGGGTATTAGTTACTCATATAGTTGTAAAGAAAGCACTTTCTGCTCCGTTAAGTCTGTGTGTGAAGCTAAGCTATGGAGTTTCTCCCAGGCGCGTAATGTAGAGACTATTGATGGGATTTTATTGTAGTACATTTTCGCTCCTGTCAGCCATGCCATGAGCACAGCCGACAGGTTTCTGTTTGCTAGGCAAAATTTCTCTAATAATACCCATTGTTTATCCGTATGAGGATCAAGCCACGCCTTGACCTAATCTAGTAATGCTGCATAGTGGTAGTGTCTTAACCACCTCGCTCTGACGCCATAGCCGAATGACGGCTACAGCGCAGCGCTAAAATGCTGGGAGGAGGTCTATAGACGTCCACCCATTTGGCTCCGCGCATGCTGCGGGAGCGTGCCCGCGGGTCGGGCGGACCCGATGTCCGCCGGAGACCCGCGATCTCCTTCCAGAGAGCCGGAACGGGGAACCGCCGATGTAAACACAGCGGTTCCCCGTTCTGTGAGGGGGGGCATGCCAGATCTACTGATGCCGGTCACCCCTGCCAACCCCACCCCCCACAATTAGAACACACCCAGGGAACATAGTTAACCCCTTCACTGCCCCCTGCAGGTTAACCCCTTCACTGCCAATGACATTTACACAGTAATCAGTGGATATTTACATTTCTGATCGCTGTATAAATGTCATTGGTCCCAAAAAAGTGTCAAAAACATCTGACATGTCCGCCACAATATCGCAGTCCCGATAAAAATCGCAGATCGCCGCCATTACTAGTAAAAATATAAAAATAAATAAAAACGCCATAAACCAATGTCCATAGTTTGTAAACGCTATAACTTTTGCGCAACCCAATCAATATACGCCGATTTCAATTTTTTTTACCAAAAATATGTAGAAGAATATATATCGGTCTAAACTGATGAATACATTTGTTTTTTTATTTTTGGATATTTATTATAGCAAAAAGTAAAAAATATTGTTCTTTTTTCAAAATTGTCGCTCCTTTTTTGTTTATAGCGCAAAAAATAAAAACGCAGAGGCGATCAAATACCACCAAAAGAAAGCTCTATTTGTGGGAAAAAAAGGACGCCAAGTTTGTTTGGGTACAACATCGCACGACCGCGCAATTGTCATTCAAAGAGTGACAGCGCTGAAAACTGAAAATTGGTCCGGGCAGGAGGGGGGTTTAAGTGCCCAGTAAGGAAGTGGTTAAATTTGGAAAGCCAACTCCTCCGTTTTGTTTATGTTTAAGAAAGATTGAGTATGGGATTTTGGCCTTCTTGAACTTCCATAGGAACTGTCAAAACATTCTTTCTATTGTATTGAAAAAATGTTCCGGGAGTTTTATTGGAATGGTCCTAAAATAATAGAGAATTTTGGGTAGTGTCATCATTTTTACAGCTGCTATTTTACCCATCCATGATAATTCAAACTTCGAGATATGTTGTAGATCCGTTCTAACCCTATTTAGTAATGTTGGAAAATTCAGGCCATATGTAGCAGTAGATGGGGAAATTATTGTAACCCATAAGTATGACAAACTCTTGGATTCCCATTGAAAAGGGAATTTCAATTTCAGACGTGCAAGAACTGATCTTGAAATTCCTATAGGCAGTATACAGGATTTGGTAACATTCAACTTATAATACGAGACTGTTCCAAAAGTCTCCAACGACCACATCGTCTGCAAATAGCCCTATTTTATGGTCTATAACCCCAGTGACTATTCCAGAGATGTCGTTGTTGTTGAGATGGGGTAACCTTGGCGGGTGCCATTAGTAATGTTAAATTTATCTGAGAGGGCGTTAGAAGTGTAAACCTTGTCAGAAGGCTTTGTATACAGGGCCATGATTGCGTTGAGGATAGGACCTTGTATGCCAAATGTTATCAAGGTGGCTTTAAGATACCCCCAGTGCACCCTACCAAATGCTTTTTCAGCATCTAAAGTCAGTATGAATGTGGGTGCACTGTGGGTCTCTGTAAGTTTGATCATGTTATAAAGTCGTCTAGTGCCGTCTGGTGTCTGCCTTCCCTGAACGAATCCCACCTGGTCTGATTTAATCAGTAGGGGGGTAATTTTAGCTAGTCGATTGGCTATAATTTTTGCATACAATTTTAGGTCTGTATTCAGTAATGAGATTGGCCTAAAATTTTGAGGACGATCCGGTGTCTTCCCAGGTTTTGGTAATGCGATAATAGCTTGGAGCATTTCCTCAAGAAAAGAAGCCGTTAATGCCGCCTGATCAAATAACGCTTTTAATTGGGAAGATAGTATTTGTGCAAATGCCTGATAATATTCGGCAGAGAAGCCGTCTATGCCTGGGGATTTGTTTTTAGGTAGTGTGCGTATCATGCCTAGGTTTTCTCCTTCTGTTATAGGGGAATTGAGGCTTGTGAGTTTCTTCTGTTGCTTTAGGGAGTTTTAATGAGCTTAGGAATTGTGTAATTGTGTAATGGATATATCAGTAGGTTGTGTAGTGCCTGGATCATCTTTAAGGTTGTATAAATCTTTGTAGTATTTTTGAAAAAAATTGGCTATTGCTGTTGGGTGGGAAACCATGTTGTTGCTATGTGGGTCGATCATAGATCATATTAGCTAAAAGCTTACCAGCTGTATTCCCATGTGCATAGTAGGTTGCTTTGATGCGTTTAAGGTATGTTTCATGTTCTGAGATAAGATGGAGGCATAACAACTGTCTACAGTTGGATAGATCTGTATGGTGTTTGGGTGATGGGTTCTGTTCGTTTTGTGATTCGGCTTGGTTTAAATTTGTAATCAGCGTATTTAATTGTGCGGCTTTTTGCTTCTTTTCCCGTGCAGCTATTTAGATTAGTAAACCTCTACTAAATGCTTTATGAGCATACCAAAGTGTCGTAGCTTTCATCTCCGAGGGAGTTTTTTTGTGTGCCAGGTTGGATAGAATTTGGGTATTATTTCTCCACAAATAAGCTGGGTTGAAGGAATGTTGTTCTGTAACCGACATAGAAATTGGTGCATGGTCTGACCATGTTATTGGATGAATTTTAACCATAAGAGTTTTCTGTATGAGGTTGATATCCATCAGGAACAAGTCTATCCTCGAATAAGTGTTGTGGGGGGCCGAATGGTACGTGTAGTCAATTTCTGTGGAATTAAGACATCTCCAAGCATCATATAAATTTTACTCCACGAGAAAAGATTTTAGTTCATGTCTGTGTAGGTTGTTTGATGCTGAGCAATCCATGCATCTGTCTACTATGCTATCAAAATCCCCACATATAAGTAGGGATCCCTTTTTAATTTTATTTATTTTGCTGTATAATTTCCGTAGGAAAGTGATCTATCCTGTGTTGGGGGCATACACGTTCACAATGGTGTATGTAATATTATTAATATCACATATCAAATAAGATACCTGCCCTTTAGGTCCGGGATGACTTGATGTGAATGAAAGGCTACCAATTTGTTAATAGCTAATAATACTCCACATTTCTTCACAGGGGCACAGGCTAAGAATATATTAGGGAATTGACTGTCTGAGCATTTTGGTTGTTTGTCCTTAGCAAAGTGGGTTTCTTGTATACACACAATGTCCCCTTTCAGTTTTTTTGCTTCCTGCCACATAGCTATGCGTTTATAGGGGCTGTTTAAGCCATGAGCATTAAGGAATATTATCTCCAGTGGCATGATAATTGTGACAGAGGAGGTAGTCTGTGTAGCATGGTGAATTGGGTGAGTTGGTGCAGCGTGGTCACTTTATCTGAAGGTGGCGATGTTGCATTAGGATAGGCTTGTGCAGAGATCTTTTTGCTCCCTCTTGTTGCGTAGTCTGGAATTGATCCTGTTGTCCATATAAGCTGTGCAGAAAATTCTTGGTGCTTGAGAAATAAGAAAAACGAATAGAAACCAAAAATAAGAACAAGTAAAAATTGTGTCAAAATTCACAAAGTGCGAACGCATTCGCCTTTTCACTGTGGGGGACTGAGCTCCCTCTCCCTCTTTAAGGCATCCAGCGCTGTGGGTATTTCAGCTGCAAGGTCATCTATTATCATTGTACATTAACACATTACACTTTGTTCCATTCTGGTGTTATTTTAGAAGTTTGGTTCTTGTTAGGAGGATCTTCCTCCTCTGGTATTAATCCCCAATTTTTTGCCAGTTTCAGCCCTTGTTCCAGATAAGAGATCGCATATGTACGATTGTCTCTTGTAATCAGAATTTTTGTGGGGAAGCCCCATGTGTAAGGCATCTTGTGGTTTTGAAAACGTTTTGTCAGAGTGGCCAGGTTTTTGTGCGCTAGCATAGTATGCTGCGATAAATCGTAAACTGCTATCCCTGCATAAGGTTCTGGTGGGCTAGCATTCCTCCTAGAGAGTCGCATCAGATCATCCTTAATGTGAAAAAAATGAATGCGTGAAATCACATCTCTCACTGCCTTCTCGGGGAGGTGTTTGGGCTTAGGGAGACAATGTGCTCTTTCCACAATGATTTCCCGTTCTGGTGTATCAGGCAGCACAGCAGAAATAAAGTCCTGGACATACTGCCTCAACGCTGCTGGAGGAACTGATTCAGGGACCCCTCTCAATTGAATGTTGTTCCTTCGGGCCCTGTCTTCTATTTTACATTTGATGGCTTGTATTTCTTCCTCTGCATTGTTATAAGCGTCTACCAATGAGCAGTAGCAAATTGGGCCATTTTATCCTCTGTGTGACTCACTCTATCTCCCAGCCCTGATACTTCTGCCTTGAGTTGTGTTACACAGACCATCATGTCTTTATGAAGGGACCCTCTTAAAGTAATTAACATGTCTCTCATCAGCATGTCTGTCAAGGGCTGTCCTGATGTGGGGAATTCATGAATTTGGTCGATAAATTCTCAAGTACTGTCCTGTGACCCATCATGTCCCCCCAGCTCACCTGGATATGTGTGTGCTGCAGACCGCTTCCGCGATGACTTTTGCGGGCTCTGTATTGGAGAGATAATCTGCCGCTATTCGCGGGCGCGGAGGCATGACACCGCCGATCATCCACAGGGGACGAGCTGTGTCCCCCTCCGTGCCGGCGTCTGGATGCTCCATCTCCATCTTGAGGCCTAGGCATGCCCACTGACTCAAAGAAGTCAGTAAGCTTTGTTGGAGCCTGCTCCTTTTTCCTTTGCTCATTTTGAGCTGAGGATGGCTGGTATAGCTGGTTATTGCCGGGATAAGTCGCTGTTCGCTGGATGCTGAGGGATTGCCTGGAACTCCTTCACGCAGCCATTCTCTTCGGCTGCTGGCCACGCCTCTCCGGGTAGTCAAATTTTTTAATACATGTAGTACATGATGCATAGTATGTAAAATGGTTTCATGTCCCAGTGTTACTGACATAGACATACTGACAAAGATGTTTCCACCCCATTGCGCAAACAGCAAGTGAGCGTACACACGCCGGCATGCCTTGTACTGGTAGAGGAACTACTCTGGAAAAATAGGCCACAGGTCTCCTAGCCCCCTCCTCCCCCATGTACCTGGGCGACCACCACTGCCATGGTTGTGCAATTATCTCGAGCATACACATGAAAAGGTGACATATAACAAGGTATGACCAGCACAGGAGAGGAAACTAAAGAGGACTTCAAGGTTTTGAAGGTATCTGTCAGCTCTTGGGTCCACTCAGTTTTGTCGGGTGCCCCGACCTTAGTTGCTGCTCTGAGTATGTGATCATAGTAAGAACAGTCAGGTATCCATTGCCTGCAGTAGTTGATCATACCAAGAAAGGATAGCATGTCTTTCTTAGTAGATAGTGGGGCAGACCCTGAATGGCTTGGATCCTGGACTGGCCTACTTTTTGTGTGCCTTTTGCTAAGGTGAAACCTAGATACTGGACAGACTCTTGGAAATATTGCTGTTTTGTGTTTTGCCATCTTGTGTCCTTCATTACCCAGATATTCTAACAGAGATCTACTATCCTCCCTACATGCCTCTCTGCTTGGGCTGTACAAAAGGATATCATCCACATACTGGAGCAACACAGAACCATGGGGTGTGGACCAACCCTGTAAGGATGCATGGAGGGCCATAGAATACACTGCAGGTGAGTCTATGTAACCTTGAGGCATTCTCCGCCTGGTAAGCTGGCGGCCATCAAAAGTGAAACTCAGTAGTAGTTGTATCTCTTCGTTCACTGGGACAAAAAAAACTGGTGGTCGAGTCTGACTTATGAGGAGGCAACCTCTCTTATGGCCCTGGTTTAAGAACCCCTTATAGTGTAGACAGGGAGATCTATAGCACAGGGGGGCACAAGCTGGACTTGGTCACTGATGGTAGATGAGAGTCCACTGGAACTCGTCCAGGCAGAAGAGTAGTGGTGCAGGCTGGGTCGGTAGCTGGCTGGCAGTGTGGTACAGAAGGATCAGGTAGTCGGATAGTCGGGTACAAGCAGGGTCGGCAACGTGAGGACAGCAGAGGTACAAGGGATCAGGCAGAAGAGTCATAGACAGGCCGGGGTCAGGGCAGGCAGAAAGTAAACAGAGTTCAGAAGAAGCCAGGGTCACAGGAACAGGAAGTCTCTCAAGAATAAACACTGGGGTCACAGGAACGCTGTAGAACGGACAGCACTTGCTTCCTGGTGCTGTCTGCTTAAATGGGCATTTTGGCGCCAATGCCAGCACATACGCGCATGCACGCATGCCCACGCTCACAGTTGCGCGCAAACGCGCAAACACGCACAGCCGCACACACACGCTACGTGCGCCCCCACGCATAGGCATTCCAATGGCCACAGCAGATTCCTTACACAGTGTAATACTAAGTGGTACAGGGAATAGAGGTAATCAATGATGGTACATCTGGGACAATCGGTGCAACTGGGACTATCAAGTTATTAATAGTCCTAAGGTCTTGGATAAATCTATAAGAGCCATGAGGCTTCTTCACTGGATTTATTGGCGTATTGCAGGGAGATATACCTTGTTCTAAGAAAGACTCAATTATTGGCTTGCGTTCACCTTTCTCTGGGTCAACGGCATGAGCCTAGCCAGAGGGGTGGGTCATCTTGCAAAGATCAAGAGCACAAAAATTCTAGCATTTCATAACAGTAAGAATAACAATAAGCAATCTAATAAAAACATAATAAGCAAAACATGCATATCACTCTTAACAGGCTGGAGGGAGTATCCCTACCACTATGTAAGTTTGCCTAGGCTGATAATCTCTCTGTGAGCTACCTCAGCTCAAACAGACCTATCTCCTGTGCTCCCACAGCACTAGGCTTCTTTGACATTTGCCCGCAATCAAGGTAACATAAGACACTTACCTCTGATGGCGAAGTCACATTCCACTTCTGATCACCAGTTCTGTTAGGTAAGTGCCCCTTGGTAGGTACACTTCTGCTGGCCAGCCTCCCTTCAACCTGTAAAGAATGTACGAGCACTCGGAAATAAGACATCAATACTTGTGTGGTCTTTCAGTCTGTATTCAATTGGATTCAAGTCAGGACAGCTTATATACAGTTCAGAAAGGGGATGTGACATTAGTCCCCCCGACCAACTAAAAATATACATATAATATGATCAATATATACATGCGTCAAAGAAAACAATAGTACAGAAATAATTACAATCAAAAATGGTAAACAAGGCATATTTAAGTTAAAGGAAACACATGTGTATATAACAAGAAAACTAACTCAGGAAAGAAACATCCAAGAATAGCCGAAATATCCTATAAACAAAAATGTTCCCAGGGTTTAGATATCAATGGGAGGAAGCCTACATCCTCGACAACAGAAATGTCTAAGTTGCAAAGAAAGAGAATTTCAGTGGAATTAGAGGTTAAAGTATAACTCCAATAATCAATTAATCATGACTATATGACATAAATTAAGCATAATTCTTACAGTTTTCAAAATTTTTCACATATAAATATCTTAAAAGTGTGGCGTGAATTTGTATTCAGCCTCCATTACCCTGATACCACTAATTAAAATCTAATGGGACCAATTGCCTTCAGAAGTCACCTAATTAGTAAATAGAGTCCACCTGTGTGTAATTTATTCTCAGTATAAATACAGCTGTTCTGTGAAGCCGTCAGAGTTTTGTTAGAGAACCTTAGTGAACAAACAACATCATGAAGGCCAAGGAACACACCAGACAGATCAGGGATAAAGTTGCGGAGGGTTAGGTTATTATAAAATATCTCAAGCTTTGAACATCTCATGGAGCACTGTTCAATCCATCATCAGAAAATGGAAAGAGTATGGCACAACTGTAAACCTACCAAGACATAGCCATCATCCTAAACTGACAGGCCAGGCAAGGAGAGCATTAATAAGAGAAGCAGCCAAGAGGCCCATGGTAACTCTGCAGGAGCTGCAAAGATCCACAGCTCAGGTGGGAGAATCTGTTCACATTAGCCGTGCACTCCACAAATCTGGCCTTTATGGAAGAGTGGCAAGAAGAAAGCCATCGTTGAAAGAAAGCCATAAGAAGTCTTGTTTGCAGTTTCTAAGAAGCCATGTGGGGGACACAGCAAAAGGTGCATTGGTCAGCTGAGACCAAAATTGAACTTTTTGGCCTAAAAGCAAAACACTATGTGTGGCGGAAAACAAACACTGTACATCACCCTGAAAACACCATCCCCACCATGAAATATGGTGGTGGCAGCATCATGTTGTCTTAATGCTTTACTTCAGCAGGGACAGGGAAGCTGGTCAGAGTTGATGTGAAAATGGATGGAGCCAAATACAGGGCAATCTTAGAAGAAAACCTGTTAGAGTCTACAAAAGACTTGAGACTGGGGCAGAGGTTCACCTTCCAGCAGGACAATGACCCTAAACATACAGCCAGAGCTACAATGCAAGGGTTTACATAAAAGCATATTCATTTGTTACAATGGACCTAAATCCAATTGAGAATCTACGGCAAGACTTGAAAATTGTTCACAGACACTCTCCATCCAATCTGACAGAGCTTGAGCTATTTTGCAAAGAAGAATGGGCAAAAATGTGCAAAGCTGGCAGAGACATATCCAAAAAGACTTGCAGCGAAAGGTGGTTCTACAAAGTATTGACTCAGGGGTGCTGAATACAAATTCACGCTACACTTTTCACATATTTATTTGTAAAAAATGTTGAAAACCATTTATCATTTTCCTTCCACTTGACAATTATGTGCCACTTTGTTTTGGTCTATCACATAAAATCCTAATAAAATACATTTACATTTTCTTTTTTTATCAGAAAGAAGTTTATTGAAACAACCAAACTGATTTCTCAGAGAACAATAGTACATGGCTAGAATCATGTATAATTTCCAAGCAAAGTACACAATTACTTTGCCCATTAATCCACTACCTCTTTTCACCCTCACAGTACCTGTCCGTATCCCCCCCAATGAGTTTCTTTTGTTTACCAACCCCTTGGGTAACGCCAAATAGATAGCGGATGGTTTAGCCTACTGCAGCAATCTATCCAGTATTAAGTCCACCGGGGGGAAGCCCTGGAGTACCTAGCCATGGATCCCACAGGTCATTAAATCTATGGGGCCTGCCCCTGTGTTGAAAAATATATTTTTCCAGTCACGGTGTGTCTCCTATTTGACCGATCCATTCCTTGAGCCTGGGAAGTCCCACCGATTTCCAATGCTTTAGAATAAGCTTGCGGGCCTGGAATAGTGCCCTGGCTATAACCTGTTTATGTTTTTCCTCAGTAAGAGCATCATCCAGTATGCCCAGTATACATGGCCTGGGGCCAACTGAGATGTCAAACTGGAACACTCTATTAATGGTGTTCACCACCCCCGCCCAGTATTGATGCAGCTTTGGACATCTCCAGAGGAGATGAATGAGATCCCCCCAATTCCTGGAGCATCTAGTGCAAAATGGGTCATCTCTTATCCCCATTTTGTGTAGTCTAGCTGGTATATAATGCGCTTGTAGCACTATATACAATTGAGACTGCTTGCAGGACCTCCTCCCAATGCGTATCTTCAAAAGGTCCCACATCCCTTTCCCACTTACTCAACACTAGAGTTGAGCGAACACCTGGACGTTCGGGTTCTGCTGGTCCGTCCGAACTTCGGGACAAAGTCCGGGTCTGGGTCCGGACGGAGCCCGAACGCTCGCACGGACAACGAACCCCATTGAAATCAATGGGGACCCGAACTTTTAGGCACAAAAATGGCTGTAGGAAAGTCCTGGAAAGCCCCAGAGGGCTGCAAAAGGAAGTAAAATGGGGGTAAGGGTAGGGCAAGTGCCCTACAAAAAAATGGGGACAGGGAAATAACTTTAAATATTTTTTAAAAAATAAAAACATAAAAAATGCAAAAATGGAGATGAATGTGGTTCATCTTCAAACTGTGTCTGAAAAGTATTAATTAACGGTAGAAGCCATATAACTGTTCTAAAATCATCTTCAAACTAGGGCAAGTGCCCTACAAATAAATGGGGATAGGGAAAATAAATTAAAATCAAATAAAAAAATGGGAAGGGGGGTGGATGTGGAGTAGGAGCC